>JADBJO010002231.1:0-22500 GCA_016801955.1 Conus betulinus
ATTTCAGGAGGGTCACATGGAGAGCGAATCGCCGCGGTTGTTGAATTGTTATCAGTGACGGAAATTATTTACGGAAAAGAAAGTGCTGCGTTGCCAAGAGCTTGTGGCAAGACTACTTTACTGCTTCGAATGATGATTTTGCGAGTGAGTCACTCGCAGCGAATGTGAATCAACGTCAGACTAGGTGAACGAATCCTATCGCGAATCATGATCAAGAGAAGGGATGTTTGAAGAACGGGTCCGTCCGAATCGAAAGTAGAGGCGCAGGCTAACCGATGGTGAAGACTGGAGTGTGTCACACCCAGCGACTATCTCAAGCCCGAATTTTCATGGGGGGCGTGCACCAAGACTAAAGTTGATCCACAAGAAAGGACGCGTGGGTGTATGGCGTGTTTCCCTGACGAAGGTGGCGATACGCAAGCTTCTGTGTCTGGTCAGTGGACAGGTGAGTAATTCTTTTGTCTACAGACTTTCAAGTCCAGATGTGTGTACCTGTGAGCGTGTGTGTGTGTGTGTGTTGGTGGTGGTGTGAGTGATTGTGGTGAGTGAGAGGCCACACCATGTTATCAAGCTGCAGTTTGTGTGTTTGTGTTTTTAAAAATTTGTGAAACAAAACACATGGCATGGATGCATGTGTAAACAGTAATTAACCGACATGCATGCATGCTACGGTTGTCATTTGTGTGGTTTATAGTTTTTATGACAGGTTGTGATAATCCTTTTGATTTTTTTTTTTTTGTTTTACTACGACCTCGTATGACAGGGTTTTGACTTAAAATGAAGTAAGGCATACATGTGATAGAGGTCAGTGGAATAGTCCAGTAGGTGGCTTGTTGCAAATGTCTCGTAATCCACTTTTATTCAGGATGGGGTACTGTATCATGAAGAAATGTTGACCTTTCAACAAATTTCTAGTTATGAACACACTGAAAGCGAAGATGTGTTAATCATGATAACTAATAAGTTTCTCTTTTATTTTTGGGTTCTTTTTTCCTTTCTTTTTTCTTCTTCTGTTCTTTTTTTCCCAGAGGCAAAGAAATGCTGATCCCTGGAGTCATCAGTGCATGCATCAGGGATGGGACCAACAACCTGAATGCAGCAAGAGAAACAACAGGCATGAAAGGCAGAAGCCTCGCTCTACATTACGTTCTTCATTATGGGCAGGCAGCTTTGTACCACTGCCTTGGAAAAACTTTATGGTCGTAGTTTGCACATTCAAATTAAACAATCATCAAATTTAAAGAAACATGAATACACAGAAATATTTTAGTAACCCAAATTTAGTACACAGCCCACAATTTAATGTTCTGTTCTTTTTTTTGTTTGTTGTTTTGTTTTTTTCATGATTTTTCTTTTTTGTCTGTCTTGCAAAATGCAAACTGACATTTGTACCACATAAACTGATAATTTCTCAAAAAACAATGCGAAAGTTGTTTGAAACAGGAAAGAATGCTCTAGTGTATCCTATTAACTTCTTTCTCTCTTCTCTCTTTCATAGTTTTCAACTAATGGCAGTTATATCTTTCAATTATATCTCATTTAACATTGATTTGTGGTTACTTTTATTTTTATTTCTCAGATAGATCAACAGCCTAAGTTTTTTGTCATGATCAGACTAAAATAAGATTGACAATTAGCTTTGTATACATGTAGTTGCCTTGTGTCCATAAACACTGTTTGAATCACCCTCAAATCCAACAAATTTGATCCCAGCAACAGGTTTTGAATCCATTTGTTTTGTTGCATCTATGACATTTCACAATGATTTGGGGGTTGGGTGGGGTGGGCTGTATGTAAGTATCCAGCAAGGGACAAGCTGCAAAACCTTCTTATAGCCATTACAAGGAGAATGTTGTCTTGCGCCGAGGAACTTAAGTGTGGATGAGAAAATCCAACACTACTAGAAACTGGCTTCCTTGACCCTTGCTGACACGGATCATGTAAGAGCTTCATTCTGGCACTACGCCCGAGGACCATGCTGTCAGCCTGCCCTGGAAGGGTAACCTGGCTTTAAGCGAGACGACATAAAGCTGCTACTTCCAGCCACACACCAAAAAAGACCCGTGTCTACCGAACGTATGCTGAAGTGTCGACAGAGCAGTAATATTTTAGCGCTGTAAAACTGTTATTTTTCTTGCGTTACTATACTCTCCTCTCTCCTCTCCTCCCCCTGCCGCTCCTCTCCTCTCCTCTCTCACCAAAGCACCAAAACAACACAAACACACCCACACACACACAACACACACCACACACACACACCCACAACACACACCCTATGCAGACAACACATACACATGGGTACAACACTACACAGTAACATCATGGCTGTAGTTTTTAGCCCCCTTGAGCACATTTAAGAGCACATCTTAAGTTTTGCATCTGTGATTGATTAGCAAGTGGCCGAGTTATGTTGAGCGAGGAGAAGGGTATTATGTAGTGGGAGACAGTGGCGAGACAGAGGGGGTTAGGAAGATAGTTTAAGTCACAAGGGTGTAGTCCCCGAGTAAAAGTGACATAGATTTTTTTCTTTTCTTTTTTGTTTTTTTTTAAAGAACTGAAGAACAAACAGATTTTAAGGAACACTTTTCAAATATTCCAGATTTATGTTTGTAAACTTTTTTTTTGCCCCCCTCACTGCTCAAGGTCTCTACAGCTTGTTGATGTTGCTGTTAAGAATTGATTTGATCGGGGAAAATAGCAACAGATCATTGTTGTGATATATATACATTTTACTTGTATGTGATTACAAGGCTGCTGCATATTTTCAGGATTCAGAAAAGTTGCTGCCTCAACATTCAGGACACTCTGGCTGCAGCTGTGCCCCTATGTGGTTGTAGCTCGCCCAATGACTGATTTGTGCTGGAAATGCCAAAAAAAACAACACACAGATCTTCCGCAGTGCCAACTTGACTTTTTGAAGAGAAGAGCGAGCTGGTTCAAGAGCAACAAGCACATCTAAGTCAAGTGGATGCTGAGCGGCAATTTTATAAGATGCTTGTTGAAGAAAGCAAGATGGCTGCAGCTCAGTTTGGCATCACAAGGCTACAAACCGAAGTCCTCCCAACACCATAGATATGGCAATGCATTATTCTTTTGATTATGCCCAACAAGTGCATTACCCAAGTGATGCTGCACAACCTGGCCCGATATACTTTCTGACCCCTCGGAAATGTGGCATTTTTGGAGTGTGTTGTGAGGCCTTGCCACAGCAAGTAAATTATCTGGTGGATGAAGCAGTTTGCGTCAGTAAGGGTTCAAACAGTGTTGTCAGCTACCTCCACCACTTCTTCAGTAGCTACGGTATGGGGGAAAAATCTGTGCACCCTCCATTGTGACAACTGTGCGGGCCAAAACAAGAACCGTTTTGTCTTGTGGTACTTTTGTTGGCGGGTGATGAAGGGCTTGCACACAAATATCACATTAAATTTCATGCCCCCAGGTCACACAAAAATTTGCGCCAGACTGGTGCTTTGGTTTGCTGAAACGTTGTTTTCCGGAAATCTGACGTACACTGCTTAGATGACTTGTGTGATGTGGTGAAGGAGAGTACAGCAGTTTCTGGAATCAACATTCCGCAACTTGTGGGCCATGAAGATGGAGCAGTTGAGGTGCCTACATATGACTGGCAGGAATTTCTCAGCCCGGCCTTCAAGCCCCTTCAAGGCATCAAGAAGCTGCACCCTTCCGCTTTTCAGCTAGGCACCCTGGTCGACTGTTCTACAGGGAGTCCCCTGGCAGATGTGGAAAGCAGCTTCGACATGACCACTTTGAGAGCCTTCCAAAATCTGCCAGCCATGCCACAGGAACTGCGGTCGTTAGGGCTGAACCAAACTCGCAAGCAGTACCTCTTCCAGCGTATCAGAGAGTTTTTGCGAGAAGACAAACGATGTTGTGTGCCCAGACCCAGGAAATTAATTCGGTTTTTGTGTTAGTGCTGCAAGAGTGACTGTGTTCATTATTTCCTGCTGGAAATATGAATTTTACTGTGGTTGAATTCTGTGCCAGTGGATGTGTGATAGGACACTTTCCAAAAAGCAGTGTGTCAGCTGAGGACTGCCTTATTTTCAATGCCATACAACCTTGTCGGAGGCTGCTTGGAGGTCGGTGACTGCATGTTTTTTCATATTTTGCTTTAAATTTTATTTTCAATCTTAAGATATCATCAGTATTCAATTTTAAAACATTATTAAAGTGCTAAAGAATGTAATTTCACATCTTGATGACATCAAATTAGTGAAAGCTGGGCTGGCAAGAGGACGGTTGTGCTTTCTCAGATGTCTCATTCTCTGTAGACATGCTGCTATTTTGTAATAATTACATCACAAAATAAACAATTTCTGCTCAGGTTTGCTATTAATTACTTGTTTTAATTGGATTAATCATTAGTAAGATTCTCAGATTGAGAACAAAGTTTCACCATGTGTACTTCATCAGCAATTTCTGCATGCATCAAAAAACATTTTCAAAATGTGTAATATGTTTGTTTTCACCAATACAAACTAGACATTTCTTGTGGAAATAAAGTTAGAATAATGATTAACTCCAAAGTTTTGTGTTTATTGTGTACAACTCTTAAAAGTTGCTGGTCCAGTTTTAGCAAAATTACTATAAAAAAAAAACTTTAAAACAGCAAATTTTCAGGTTATCGTCACCACCTAAACTGGCTTTTTAATCAACATTTTCCATCCATGAGTTTTTTTTTTTAAGGAAAATAAATTCATAATAGGATGAACCTAAGCTGGTTTCAACTATAAGCAAAGTTACAACATGTTTGAACCTTGGTTGCTATGCAAAATTTGAAGTCAAAAGGGTTGAAACTTTAAAGCCAATTTTCTCAAAACTAGTCTGTCGACACCACCGTATTTCAAAAGGGCATAACTTTTTTATTTCTTAGGCTAGAGTAACAATTTTTACACCAAATGAAAATTTCGGCGCGGGACCTTTAGCCGACGTCAAGTTTCGACGCCCCTTTACAAAATTCTTTCTCTCGCCATTGTATCAATGTATCAGTGAACTCTCTCTCACTTTCCCTCCTCATGTGAACCGTTCAAACCGTGTAACATTCCCGGTAATTTCTCTGCCAGTTCTCACGTTCACCTTCCACCTGGACAGTATTTCTGTTTGTCATCTGTCTCACGTTCCCTCGAGATAGTGCTTCCTTCATTCATGTGCAAGATTCTGAGAAGTAAGTAAACGTTGAGAGAGAGAGAGAGAGAGGAGAGAGAGAGAGAGAGAGAGAGAGAGAGAGAGAGAGAGAGAGAGAGAGAGAGAGAGAGAGAGAGAGAGAGAGAGAGAGAGAGGAGAGAGAGAGAGAGAGAGAGGGAGTGGTAAGTAAAACGTTTAATGTCACTATCTGCATCTCTCTCTCTCTCTCTCTCTCTCTCTCTCTCTCTCTCTCTCTCTCTCTCTCTCTCTCTCTCTCTCTCTCTGAGAAAATATCTTATTTATTTGGTACACTTTTGTGGACCAGATTGGATCTGTAATTAAAAGGGCAGTTTTGACTGGAGCATATTAGTAACATCACGTTAAACTTTGGAACTTATCTAGTGCATCTGGTGCATTTCAGATGGAATTCACTTTCACAAAGAGGAATAAGCGAAAGCTGTTGCACGAAGGCTACGCCTATGTCATGGACCGCACCAAAGCCGACAACGTCACAATTTTCTGGCGATGCGAGAAACGAGGAGAGTGCAAAGGAAGGTTAAAGACAGTAAACGACGTTCTGGAAGGCCGTCCATCCACCCATTCCCATCCGCCAAGTGCAGCCCGTTGCCTGGCTTTGAAAGCGGTTGGTGATATAAAACAGCGCGCAGAGCAGTCTGAAGAAGCCACAAGTTCGATAATCAACAACTGCACAGCAGAATTTCCGCTCGCCGCCGCAGGTTCTCTTCCAAAAAAGGAGACTTTGGCAAGGATGATCCGAAGAAAACGGAAAGCTCCAGATAGCGACATCATCAGCGAGGAGCTGAAGCTTACAACGAGAGG
This sequence comes from Conus betulinus, assembly GCA_016801955.1. Lineage (NCBI taxonomy): Eukaryota > Metazoa > Mollusca > Gastropoda > Neogastropoda > Conidae > Conus > Conus betulinus. The sequence continues at coordinate 5,986 of JADBJO010002231.1, forward strand.
AGAACAATTTTTAGCGTTTCAGACGAACGATATCGTTATTCTAACCACTCCATCCAATCTTGACGTTTTAGCACGTAACGCCCACTGGTTTTGTGATGGAACATTTGACAGCGCTCCGTTAGCAACACAACTTTACACCATCCATGTTCTGTTGAGGATACTCACACTCTGCCTCTTGTTTACTGTGTGACACCAAACAAAAACAGGGCCACGTATGACGCGATCTTTACTTACCTGAAGGGCCAGAGAGATCTCAACCCAGAGACCATCACAATAGATTTTGAACGAACCGCATAAACAGCATCAGTGAACACTTCCCAACCACAGCCGTGCACGGGTGCTTTTTTCACTTTGGCCAATGTCTTTGGAGAAACCTCCAGTCGCGCTTGGACTACAAGATTGGTACTTGGAGCCAGAGAACTCTCTTCTCATCAAGACCATTCAGGCCTTGGCTTTCGTGCCTCCTGACGACGTCATCGAGGCGTTTCAACAGCTCATGGATTCGCTGGATGCCGACACTGACGAGACGCTTTCAGACTTCCTCGCCTACTTTGAAAGTACATGGCTGGGCATTGTGCAGCGAGGACGCCGTCGACGCCCGAAATTCGACGTCGCCATGTGGAACGTCTACAATCGTGTGGAAGACAACCTGCCCAGGACTAATAACTCGGTCGAAGGCTGGCTGGCACCGTGCCTTTGATCAGCGAATGTCTGTCACGCACCCAACACTTGGCAGGCTTGTCAGCAAGTTACGCAAGGAGCAGGCAAGCACCGAGCTTATGATAGAAACAGCATGCCATGGGCGTCAGGATGCGAAAAAACAAGCAGTACGAAGTAGTCAACACACGACTGCAAGCGCTTGTTGCAAGGTACGCACAGGATGATGTTTTAGTATTCTCAAAGCTGTTGCGCATAATCTGTGACACAATCAAAGTGAACAGAAGTGTTGTTGTAGGGGGTGGGGGGGGGGAGACAGCATGTTCTCTGTGTGGATTTTAATTACTCGTGTTTATATTAAACTTGGAGTATGTCATGTCACAAGATGATGAGAATGTTTTATATTGTTATATGTTATATACTTTTATATGTTGCCCATGCATAATGCGTCGAAAAGTCTGTCTGCGAAACGTCCGGTCGACGAAACATCCGTCGGCGAAACATCCGTTGGCTAAACGTCCGGTCGGCAAAACGTCCGACTCCGAAACATCCGACGGCGAAACGTCCATCGGCGGAACGTCCGCACACGTTCAACATATAACCACAAGCTCAAAAAACATTTTTAAAAGCACATAATTTCTGTCAAGCAAATACATCACTCTCATATGAAATATAAAACAATAATGAAACTATTGTTGACTTCAATTGATGTGCAGAGTTTCTATCAGATGCATTTTTAGTGCTTTTTTTAAATGCATGTTTTGAGAGACATGATATTATGGAGGAAGGTCCCTCCAGAATAAAGAAAACTTGATTTATAAAGATAACATTGAGGTCTGGGAAGAGATGGTTTATGTGTATGTCTGTAACTACTGAAGACAAAACTTTCAAAGATAATCTTTGGGGCTGATCCATTCATTACATTGTTCATGTACAAGCATTTGTTGAAGTAGAGTCTGTCTTTAAATGGAAGAATACTTTGTCAAGGTACTGGATTCCAGCTGAATTAATTCAAAGGCCCTTTTAAGCAGACGACATACTAGTTTCAGATATCTTTCACTGGCATCATCCCATAACGTGGATGCATAATTGATACGAGAAAGAATGCGTGCATGAAAGAATATCTTTCTGGAATGAAGATTTAGAAATTGTCTCATCTTTGAAAGTTGATATATTCTCTTAGAAATACATTTTCCAAGATCCACAATGTGGTAAGACCAAGATAAATCAGTGTGTGTGTGTGTGTGTGTGTGTGTGTGTGTGTGTGTGTGTGTAGAGAGAGAGAGAGAGAGAGAGAGAGAGAGAGAGAGAGAGAGAGAGAGAGAGAGAGAGAGAGAGAGACAGACAGACAGAGAGAGTGCATGCATGCTTCTGCATGCGCGAGTATCTTCACAAGTGAGTACCCGTGTGTGCATGTGTGCGGGCAGGTGGGTGGGTAAGCGTGCGCATGTGTGGGCAAGTGAATGAGTGAGACCGAGTGCAAGTATGTTTCTGCACACGTATGTATCTGAATGAATGAACACCCTTGTATGTATACGAGGGTTTACCTGTGAGTTTACCTGTGAGAACAGGTACACATGTGTGAGCACTAACTTGTCGGTGTGTTGTCCATGTGCAAATGACTGTGTATCTTGAGTGTTCAAGTATTTGCGCATGCACGTCAGCACACAGGTAAAGACAAAAGCATGTGCACATGCGTGCTATTTACTGATATACCTGAATGTCAAAGTTCATGCCAGTGCACACTCATCAAAGAAACATTACTCTGCGCATTGTTCTGTGTGTTCACTTGTCTCCTGCCTCATGGCCTGCATAAATCACAGAATGCATCTACTGCCAGCCCTCAGGGGAGTGCTGTGCCGTGCACTTTGTATGTCTATCCTTGGTAACATGTGAAGAAGTCCCATCTGCTGCTAGTTCATTTTGTATGTCTATCCTTGGTAACATGTGAAGAAGACCCATCTGTTGCTAGTTCATTTTGTATGTCTATCCTTGGTAACATGTGAAGAAGACCCATCTGCTGCTAGTTCATTTTGTATGTCTATCCCTTGGTAACATGTGAAAGAAGACCCATCTGCTGCTAGTTCATTTTGTATGTCTATCCTTGGTAACATGTGAAGAAACCCATCTGCTGCTAGTTCATTTTGATTTTGTATGTCTATCCTTGGTAACATGTGAAGAAGTCCCATCTGCTGCTAGTTCATTTTGTATGTCAATCCTTGGTAACATGTGAAGAAGACCCATCTGTAGCTAGTTCATTTGTCTGCATTGTATTGCATAAGCAAAGCTCTGCTCTGTTTCGTGTTTTAACTGCAAAACGAGGTGACTGAGGGCGGAAAATGAAGCAAGTTCTTAAAAGACATGGTGTTAGTTCTGCCAGACGATACACACACACAGATTACAGGACAAAACACAATACCTTTCAACTTCTTGGGTCTTCTTCAGGCAAAAACAAACAACATTTAGGACAATGAAAATGAAGAACGAGGAATCACTTATCATCTAATATTCGGTGCAAAATATGGGTTGGATGAAAACCAGGCCGTTGAGAGGGGGATCTCGGGAGTTGACTCGTTTTCATCCAACACCCATTCTGCGCTGAATATAAGAAGTGGTTGCTCGTTCTTTGCTTTCATTATCCTAAATGTTGTCTGATTTTGCCTGAAGAAGACCCAAGAGGTCCAAATGCATTGAGTTTTTTTCCTGTAATCTGTTTCGTCTGGCAGAACTAATACCATGTCTTTTTAAAATTCTTAACTGCATTTTTGCTCGTATACAAGACAGTAAAGTGATTGACAAAGAACTTGGAGAATGCACTAAAATCAGAAACAAAAGAGACCATAGCTCTGGTCTTATTTACCTGCTTGTGTAGAATCAGCTGGGTGATCACTTTGAATACCACCACTGTGTTCTGTAGGGAGAAAAACACTGCCACAGGCTGGATAAAAAAAAGGAAAGAAATAAATCAATATGCAACAAAAATATCAATATGCAAATAATTGTTAAGTGAGGTAGTGAGGCAGAAAACAGAAAATAACAAACAATGTAGGTCACTTTTGCTCCCCTGGTGAAACCAATTCATGCGCCCAACTCCAAATCACTGCTGTTTGTGATGTCTTTTCATGTAGCACAGCAAACTGAAGGATAAAGGAAACTTTCCTGTGAGCTTATCCATACATAACAAGCTGACACACCCACAAAGCAACAACAGCAGAGGGAGATGAAAAACATAAATCAACAGCAGTGACTGACAGTTGAGAGTGTATGTAAGGGGGCAACCAAGGCGAATAGTTAAGACCAGTAAAGGCAATGAACACTGCTGGCTTGCAGGGCGAGGTTGAAGGGGGCGTGGCTGACTGACACGTGTCAGAGGTGAGCAGCTGAGATGCGTTTGAGTGGGAATTATGATCAGTTGAATGGTCCCCAGGTTCAAGAGACTAACAGGCACATGAATGACTTTGTTTTCATAAAAAAATATATTGCTTTCAACAGTGAGTGAAAGGGATGTGTGTGTGTGTGTGTGTGTGTGTGTGTGTGTGTGTGTGTGTGTGTGTGTGTGTTCCCTTTTCCTTTCTTTCATGTGTACCAGTTAGACATAAGAGCGTGTGAGTGTGTGAGTGTGTGTGTGTGTGTGTGTGTGTGTGTTCCCTGCTATTGAAGTAGCTGGATTTATGGCTGTTTCTTCCATTTTTTCTGTTGGATATGCCATACTTTCTGGTCTTCATTCATGAGTAGTGTATTTTTTCCTCCTTGTTGATAGTTTGTTGGCCAGCTTTCTTCTTCTTTACATTGAGAAGAAAGATAACATTCATTTTTTCTATTCTGCATTTTTTTTTTCCACTTGAAATTACTAAATATTTGAAACTGTTGTTGACTTACCATTACTAACGTGTTATGATACAATAAAAGTACAGTGAATCTCCTCCATTTTACAAAAAATAGCATGAGAATTGGTTGTTTAGTTCCAGAGATATCCGCGTTTGACATTAGCTGGTATAAAATAAGAGGGTTTTTTTTTTAAAAATGGCTGGCGATGGGGATTCATGCAAAATAGAATGTCTCATGGTGAAAGAGTTGATCCTGTATAAACCTAGGTTATGGAGATAAACACGGATCTTAAGAAAATATGCCATAGTTTCTTTGCATTCTCTACAATTGACCATATTTCTTTGTGCCAATGCAGCTTCAAATCATATCATTTTAAAAACCATTCGTTTTCCAACCAAGATGAGTATTTTGTTTCTCCTTTCAGCACTTTTTACTTCCAGAGGAGTCCATTCATAACACAAAAAATTGACGGAAACAATGTCTATCTGCATTTCTATTGATCCAAAACATACAATGCATTTTAGAGGGTGAAAAATTCCCCCTAAAGCATTCATGTTCTATTTACTATGTTGAACTTACATACAGATCCTAATAACTATGGCTGGCTTTACACTGAGTGAAATTCAAATCTTCCTATTGTGCACCATCTTGAGGCCTGACTACAACGACACCTGTCACTTTACATGAAAGGACCGGGTGCCCTTTGGCAGCGCTGCTTACCAGGTTGGTGAGTGCCCTGGAACCAGCATATATGGACACAAGGAACAGCATCATTCCTGGCACCCAGGGTGCAATGCTACGCCTGCAACAATCAAAACAGGATGAAGGGGTGAGGAGGAGGATGACAAGTGGTAAGGGATGAAAGTTCAACACAGAATCAGCCACAATGGTGCTACTGTTACAGGTTAGTGTCACGGACTGCAGGTGAAAAATCCAGTTTAGTGCTGACCAGTTCACTCCCTTCACAACTGAATATCTACATTAAAATTTTTGAATCCACTCCATCGGTATTTTTTTTTTCATTTCCACTGTTTTCAGCAGTAACATGTTCTGTGGTCAGATCCTGCAGATTTCTCAAATTCAAATGTTACAGACATTCACTGTATTTTTCTGTACATGAAAAAAAAAAAAAAAAAAAGAAATAGAAATTTCATGCATCATCTTTATCCTGTGATCAGTAAACTGTCATTAACCAACATTTTAAAATTAGTAGCAGAATGTCCCAACTTGTGAGAGTAAAACTGTCACAGGGCTAACACACATGTCATGTAATTCTCAGCCTGTCTGTTCCTTGCTGTGTGTGTTACAGGCTGAAAGTGAAACTGTCATAGGGCTAACACACACGTCATGTAACTCTCAGCCTGTCTGTTCCTTGCTGTGTGTGTTACAGCTTGAAAGTAAAACTGTCATAGGGCTAACACACGTCATGTCATTCTCAGCCTGTCTGTTCCTTGCTGTGTGTGTTACAGGCTGAAAGCAAAACTGTCATAGGGCTAATACACATGTCATGTAATTCTCCGCCTGTCTGTTCCTTGCTGTGTGTGTTACTGGCTGAAGCAGGAAGACTAGGACCATCCACCCAAGGTCGCTCAACACATCTGTGAAGGTGAACTGGGCTGAACAGCAGGAAAGTTAAGTCAGAGAGCGGGCACCCATGACCCTCACCCCTATCATTCCCTCTCTGCCCCCCTCCCCCTCCCTCATCTACCCCTTTCCTGCCACCTTCAGTGTGTGTTTTGTGTGCGAGTGATTTTAGGACAAAAGCAGCATTCACTTGCCCAAACACAAGTTGTATTCATCACAGGGTTCATACAGATTTAAAAAAAAAAAAAAATGATGACTTTAAAGGCCTTTTCAAGGATTTTAAGTATATAATTCAAGGATTATAACACTGAAAGCCAAACTTTTATGCACATCTTTACCTGCATTATACAGTCATTTCAGTAGATTCTGGTCAGAAGCAGACAATGAACAAGTGGACACTTTTGGCAGATGCAAAATGAACTTACAATTCATTTTTATATACATTCAGGGGTGGGAGCAGAAAACCCTAGCTATACTGGAAAGGCCGGGGGATCCAGGGGCTGCCTTAGGCCCTTGGTGGGGTGCAGGGGCCACGCCCTGTTGAGGGGTCTGGGGGGCTGCCCCCCAGACGCTGAAGAAAATTTGTTTGCCAAGACACTTTTGTGGCCCTCCTTGAAAATAAAGTTAATAATTAACTTCTATACAAAAAGAATCCAAATATGACAAAATATGACTAATGACATAGGTATCAAGCTGAAAATGTTATGCAAAGTACTTAGAATACATCTTAAATTCAGTAAACCATAAAAACAAAATAGGATGCAATGTATAAATATTACTCACCAGTGATGTTGATAGAAGATAGCGGCTAAATTTCAATCACGTATTTTATACTAGCTTACCCGCGCGTTGACTGAGAGAGAGAAAGAGAGAGAGAGACAGACAGACAGACAGAAAGAGAAAGATTCAGAAAGAGAGAGAGACATAGCAGAGAGACAGATTGAGTGGTGTCTCTGCCTGTCTTGACACTCTGCTGTCTCTTTCTGTTCCATTGATACCTCATTGTTAGTAATTACGTCATTGATTTTTTTTTCCAAGATGTCATTTGTGTGTGAGAACGTCATTCAGCGGGAATCCATGGCTGCAAGGCGCTCCTGTGTTTCCTCTTCAGTCTCACTGTGTAAGCTTGCAGCCCGCCTTTGTCTTTCTGCCCCGTTGTCCCGCTCCCGTCAGTCATCATCCCGCTCCCATTCTCTACCCCCCTTCCCGCCCTACTGTCCCTTTGTGCTCCGCGTGTGTGTGTGTGACAACTTCATTCAGCATGAATACCTGTTGGCGCAAGGGTAGAAATGTTTATTTATTTACTTATTTTAAAAACTACCCCTTTTTTTGAAAATCGGGCCCCGTCAAGACTTTTTATCAGTTAAGTGAAGATGCATGCCAAATATGGTGAAGATCCATCCAGCGGTTTAGGCACGGCGGAGGAGCAAACATACAGACAGACAGACAGAATTGCCTTTTATATGTATAGAAGCTCAACAAGAGGATTCCGGTTTTTGTTTCTTTTTTTTTTTTTTTTAGTCCTACATGGCTTAAATTCAGCAGAGAGTCAATGTCTGCACTAGCACTGGATTGGAACAACACAATGAGCAAAATCAAGAGCTGCAGTGGGCCAAGTCTTACAATAGAAATCAGTGGCTGATGGCACTGGGGCATCTGAAAAATGAAAGTCAATGGGTAGAGTGGATGAACCTGGAAGCAATAAATCAGTAACCCCAAATGAACAAATCTTGAGGAGAAAATCAGTAGCTGCAATGAGTGAACTTGAAAAAGTCTATCAGCTAAAGCAGCAAGGTGAGTATGGAACTGGACATTAGTGGCTGCAGTGAGGTGAATCATGGTAACAGAAGTCAGGGACAGCAGTGGGGTCAGCTTTTCAATGACCACAGTGGGGCAATTCCTGGAAACAGATATCAGTGGGATCAGGTTTTGTTGTTTTTTTTTAACCTACACTGGGGGGGAAGTCAGTGACTGCAGCAAGTCAGCATTTGATTTGTATACAAGCTTCTGACTGCACAGTATTCACCAAGCAGCACCCACTTCATTTGCTTTCCGCAGCCACTTTCAGAACAGACGATTCAATTCATCCATCCCATCCATCCGTTCCTTTCTCCACTTGTTTTTCTTCAGGTCATTGTCGATCTTCCGGGCCTCTGCTTCATCGTTAATCAGCTCCATTTTTTAAAAATTATAAAGCACAATGATATGGTCTTCACTCACTGAAAACGAGATGGAGGATTTCAAATAGGAGTGACGTGAAAAACTGAATCAGAACATGGAATGCGCACACGAAAAAAAAAAAATGTGCTATGCTGTACGGAATTCCGTATCAATACGGAAGGTCTCCCACCCCTGTATATTGTCACTGTTTGATTTTGTGATTTTCTCAGCAAAATCTACACTGCTCCATCAAAAATCTTTCTGTCAAGACCTTTCCAGCACTCGGATGAATTTGTAACCGCTAACGCCTAAATTTCAAGGACCTTTTCTTTAGTCCTAAAAATCAAGACTTTAAGGACTTTCAAGGACTTGTATGAACCCTTCATAAATATTACATCTTCCCACTCAGGACAACTAAAAAATCCCTGAACTTCCACAAGGTACTGACAGGCATGACTCCCTGTAACTTGCTTTCAAAATGGTACAAGTCTGACCTAAATCTGAACATAAGTGTCATCCACTTTTTTGGTCCAACTAAAGGACTGTTTGTTCCTACAACTTCTGTCAATGACTTTTGCAGCATCTTGACGACTGGACCACGTCAGAGCATGGCATACTCAGACCTGTTGACCCTAAAACCGCCATTATATACTTTTCAACCAAAAAGGAGCGCATTTTCTACAAAAGAGTGCATACTATATTCCAAATTTCTGTCAAAAGCTCTCTTGCCTTTTTTTTTTTCTTGTTCAATGTTTCAGGGCATGTTGTTGCAAAAGCACACACAGCTGACAAGATGTGTGGGCTGAAGTGAGCATGAACTGCTGCTCTTTGGTCAAATTCTATGCTATGGTTATATTCCACAAGTGCAATTATCACTCAAGAACTTCAACACCAGATTTTTTTCCTCAACTTTTTTTTTTTTCTTTTCAGTTTGGTCGTATTCATCATGTTTTCACCAAACATGTGAACAAAATATACTGAAATCATAGAGGTAAACATTTCTCTATACTTTGCCCTCGACTGTGCTGATAGCATGATGGCTGCCAGCTCCAGCAAAGGAGTTTCTATGAGACTTCATGATGTAAGTGATTTCTGCCAGGGGAAAAAGCAGCAATTAGCACCCCATGGATACCAATAATACTCTTTCACTCTCCCCTGACTTTTTTTTTTGTTTGAAATATTGTTTTTTGTTTTCAGACCCTTGTTCTTACATATGGTTGACATCTGGAAGTTCACAATGAAGTGGGAGCCCTGGTACACATTTTCACAAAATCTGTCAACATGAAGATTTTATTTTGATCAATAGTAACTCTGGATCATCAACTCAAGAAAGAAAAATGCACCAACTACTCAAAGAAAAAGCACCAAGATCAAAAAAGAAAAATGCACATATCAACTCAAGAAAGAAAAATGCACCAATATCAACTCAAGAAGAAAAATGCACCAACATCAACTCAGGATTCTCCTCATAAGACTTACCATGTCTTAGTTGTCATGCGCTCATTCTCCAACGCATTATTCAGTTTTTCTTTTTTTTTTTTTTTTTTTTTTTTTTTTTTTTAAAACAAATGATTAGATTATGTGCTGACGTGTACCATCACAACTAAGTTCTGGAAGCTATAAATATAATTATCACCAATGCCAAGTAAATAACTTGACTGAAAAGTTTCAAAAAATGAAGCCATAAGGGAGGACAAATGTCAGTTTCAGCTTTTAGATGTCTCTCACCATCTTTGAAACCTACCTGTCCACACCTTTCAGCAGTGGGTCCATGTGTCCTGATACCATCAGAGACTTGAGTACACATGCACCCACAAAGGTCTGCCATCTGAAAAAGCACACAAAGTAATATTGCTGTGTTCTGTACTGTCGATGGACATGCTATGCTGTACTGTAATGGAGTACACTACACTGCATTATCTTTACTGCAATGTAAATCAATATGCTGTGCTTCATTACATTGTGTGCTGCACTGTACTGTACTGTACTGTACTGTACTGTACTGTACTGTACTGTACTGTACTGTACTGTATTGTATTACACCGTAATGTTTTGCAACCACTGTACTAAACTGATGCTAAGACTTTACAGAAACAGAATTTTTTAAACAATATTTCTAGGTGCGTTTTTAGAAGAAGCTGTACTTTAAAGAGTGGTGTGAATGTTTCTTTCATTTTTTCTTTTTTTGTTTTTTTTTTTGTTTTGATAATGGCTTGTGACTTGTGAATTCACTTCGACGCGGTGACAGCCCTGATATGGTCCTTTGTGGTGGGCTGGACTATCAGCAACATTACCATCATGACCAGCACTGGACTGATGGTTACAGTACTGCATGGCATTTGCACTGTGGGGCACTTGTGCTCACTGCAATGGGCTGTTCTGTATCATGCTGGCTGTTCAAGTCAATGCCCGTTGGTTATGGCCTAGCTGACCATGAGGGCCATGTCAGGGCGGTCAATTCATTTCTTCTCTGAAAACGTCTGTGTGCCTGTCAAGTCCGACTCAAAAGCACTTTCAATCTCAATTCACTTCATGTGACATGATGTCTAACTAATCAGAAAAAACATCTTGCATGTTCTCATGAGCTTCCGACTTTACCTGAAAAAAAGAAAAAAGAAGAAAAAATCAAAATGGTCTGCATCAAAACCAACTGACAAGGCAGCAAAACTGCAATGGTGTTCACCAATTTATCTTCTCCTTTTTCTTCCTCTCTGTATTTAACTTGGCTTTTTTTTTTAATGAAACTAGTCTACATTCTCAGGATCTGCACAGTGTTTAAGCCCCCATATATCTGTAATGCATTTTTTGTCCGTGGTTTTTTTTTGTTTGTTTGTTTTCTGACGTAGTGTTTCATTACAAGGTGTACCAGTATAATGTCGTCCATGAAATTACAGTATGCTGCACCAAAGCATTGCAGTTGGCACCTCTGCCGATGTACTGTACTGCGTTGTGCTGCAATGTAATGTACAATGCTTTATTATGTTGCTGTTATGTACAGTACTATTGTGTACCATAGTATAAAGTTATGGAATAATTGACTGTATGCATTAAGATGAATTGTGCTATACTGTTCTGCACTGTATCATACTGCATTATACTGTTTAATACTGTTCTGTACAATACCACTGTGTACTGTGCTGCATTGCAAGTTGTATTATGTCCCAACTGGTATTCCAGCCACCTCGTTCATAATCACCAACTTTAGGACAAAATACCTTTGAATTCCTTAAACATCTTGTTCATTGTTTACTTGCTGTGATAATTCCCCTGACTTTTTTGTTTTGTTTTGTTTTGTTTGATTTTTTAGAATTCTTTATAACTGCTAATAATTCTGGTTTTTTTTTTTTTCATTTATTCTTTCCTTGCTTCCTCCTTTCATCTTTACTTTCAATCATTTTCTTTTTCCTTCTTTCTTTCCTTCATCATTTAATTCATAAATTGTATCAATTTACCTATTCCTTTATTCATCTACAGTGAGAAAAGGCAAACTGTATCAATTTACCTATTCCTTTATTCATCTACAGTGAGAAAAGGCAAACTATAAAATGTTCTTCATTGTTTATCACTGTGTTATCCGTCCACATGCATGTCTAACTGTCAAAAGAAGGGGGAACAAAACCAATCCAAGTATATTTGAAGAAAAAAGATAAAACACTATCTGCTGTCTGAATCGCTGTAAAAGGGACACCTTGTATTGAAATGAACCCTGATCATATCTGAATTGAGTCTGAAGCCATTTAAAGAAACATTCTCATTGGTTTATAGGAAATATCTATAAATAACTGTAATCATGACAATGAAAGAACTAAACACAGTAACTCAAACCACTCACCCTTGAAATATCGTTGGATAGGTAAAGCGCAGGACAGACAGGACGTACTGCAAATGACAACAGAAATCAATCTGGACTGATGGCATTAAAACAAAATGGAACCAAAATGAAAGACACTGAACAGGTCAACCTGTGACAATTTCTCTGTCCTGTCCATGTAAGAGTTTGTAACATTTCATGTGTAATTTCCACTTAAAACAAGCTTTCCTTTTTTTTTAATTACAAAGGCACTTTCCTTCTTTTTCCCCCCAGTCACCAGCCAGCGGCAAGAGATGAGGAAATCATACTTTGTGTATGTATGTGCCAGTGTGTCAGTGTGTGTGTGCGTGCGCGCATGTATGGATGTGTGCATGCGTGTGCATGCGCATCTCTTATGTCTTCTTGCTTTATGTGCATACTCATTTTGTCAGACAATCTGTGGTAGTCGCAATGTTCAGTCTTAACTCAGTGACAAACTTCCACAAATTTACAAAGATTTTCAGGCACAAACAACAACAACAACAAAAAAAAAGGAAAAAAATCAAGAGAAAGATAAAGAATGGAAGTATTCTTCTGTGCAGCCCTTCACGTGCCCTGCTGTCGTGGTGACCACAGTTTCCCCTTCATCTCTACATGTGGGCCTCCTCCAGAGGGGGACCCACACTCACGCTGACCCCACGACTCAACAATAATTGTCGTCGGTCAGGGGTCCAGGAGGTGGTGTCCTGCATAGGTTGGATCAGATCAGGCACCACTGAATACAACCAACACGACTGTGCAGTGGAATACAACCAACGTGACTGTGCAGTGGAATACAACCAAAATGACTGTGCAGTGGGGCAATGTCTCCTTTGGTGGGCTGCCTCTTGACAGCATGACACTGTCTGCTTCCTGTGGTCTGTCAGTGCTGGGGATGTGGGGGGACAGGCTGTCCATGTGGACTGTCAGTGCTGGGGCTGGGGGGGGGGGGGGGGGGACAGGCTGTCCATGTGGACTGTCAGTGCTGGGGCTGTGGGGGGGGGACAGGCTGTCCCCCATGTGGGCTGTCAGTGCTGGGGCTGGGGGGGGACAGGACAGGCTGTCCATGTGGGACTGTCAGTGCTGGGGATGTGGGGGGACAGGACAGGCTGTCCATGTGGACTGTCAGTGCTGGGGATGTGGGGGGGACAGGCTGTCCCATGTGGGCTGTCAGTGCTGGGGCTGTGGGGGGGACAGGCTGTCCATGTGGGCTGTCAGTGCTGGGGCTGTGGGGGGGACAGGCTGTCCATGTGGACTGTCAGTGCTGGGGCTGTGGGGGGACAGGACAGGCTGTCCATGTGGACTGTCAGTGCTGGACTGTGGGGGGACAGGCCTTCCATGTGGACTGTCAGTGCTGGGGATGTGGGGGGGACAGACTGTCCATGTGGACTGTCAGTGCTGGGGCTGTGCGGGGACAGGACAGGCTGTCCATGTGGACTGTCAGTGCTGGGGATGTGGGGGGACAGGACAGGCTGTCCATGTGGTCTGTCAGTGCTGGGCTGTGGGGGGGGGACAGGCTGTCCATGTGGTCTGTCAGTGCTGGGGCTGTGGGGGGGGACAGGCTGCTGTCCATGTGGACTGTCAGTGCTGGGGCTGTGGGGGGGACAGGACAGGCTGTCCATGTGGACTGTCAGTGCTGGGCTGCTGGGGGGGGACAGGCTGTCCATGTGGACTGTCAGTGCTGGGGCTGTGGGGGGGGGGGGGGGGGGGGGGGACAGGCTGTCCATGTGGTCTGTCAGTGCTGGGGATGTGGGGGGACAGGACAGGCTGTCCATCTGGACTGTCAGTGCTGGGGATGTGGGGGGGACAGGACAGGCTTCCATGTGGACTGTCAGTGCTGGGGCTGTGGGGGGGACAGGCTGTCCATGTAGACAGTGAGCCAGGAAAGAGCAGCAAGGGGGGTAATGCCACTGAAGTTGCACAGGAGATTACACACACTCAGACACACACGCACACAGTAGAAAAAAAGACTTGGAATCATAACCCCTTCTCCCCAAAGAATTCCACAAACTATGTTACACACACACACACACACACACACACACACACACACACACACACACACACACTTGCCAGTACAAACCACCCCCACCTTATTGACACAAATTGGTGGTCACAAATAAAACACAAAAGAGGGCAGCCATGTATATCGTTGCCTGACCCTCGACCCCCATGGTTCGCTCCACCTGGTTTTTGTCAGCCACGGGCGTCACATCATGTCACCAAAGCAAAGGATCCCCACGTTCAACTGCTACAAAGCAACAACAACACCAGCACACATTTTTGAAGTGACTAATCTAGTTGATTCCACCAGGCCCCCCCCCCCCCCCCCCCCCCCCCCCCCCCCCCCCCCCTTTCTTTCTTTTATACACAAAGTTTCCTCCCTCTCTCTTTCTCTCATAATAACAAACAGTTCCCTCCCTCTCTCTCTCTTCTTTCTTTCTCCCTCCCTCTCAAACACACACTCTCTCCTTTCAAGTGTACAACACATGATTAAAGGCATGTACAGAATGCACACCAACTCCACAGCAACAAACACACACACTGTAGTGAAACATTCACTGTACAACCATGTGTGCAAGTCTGTGACTGTCAGTGTCATTAGGTAATGCTGCAGCCCAGTGCAGATAGATCACCATTCCACAATCAAATATATGCCCCCTTGAAACACTTAACTCTATTGAAAAAGAATTATAAATATTGGGAAAATTACTATTTTCAAACAAATTTTTGACAATGCTTTTTCCCCTTGTTTCACAACCAGCATGACAGAAACGGGCGAAGTGGCAAGACACTGTCATGCCTGCAAGACAATTGTAGAACAATTTCAGACAAGATTCAATAATCAAATCAATTAGAAACACTTTAAAATTAAATTCTCGTTTATGGTCTGAATAGATCATCGCAATTATATCATCCTAGTTATGTGACAGGCATGTAAGGCTTACAATCTTGTCTGTTCAGTCAGGTCTTTTGTCAAGACGTTCGTCTCTTGAGAGCTCACAGCAATGGATTTTCTAAATTTGCCTGAAGCCAAATACACACACACACACACACACACACACACACACACACACACACACAAACCAAAAAAACAAGTTTCCCAAGATTTATCAAGTGTTTTGCTAATAAAACTGCTGTGTTCCTACTACAGTATAACTGTTGAGTTTACAAGATTAAAAACTGAACGAAAAAAAGAAAAAAATCATATTACTTAGATTTTACAGTAAAAACCAGTTCTGTATCATACTATGCGTTCTGTTATAACTGCTTTGATTAAGCTGTTGTTATTGTTTTGTAGTCATAATAAATTTTTTATAAAGAAAACTGTTGCAGCCATATCTCTGCCACCTGTTCAATTGCACTCGAGCTGGGCAACTACAGAGCGTTTCAAAAATCCTCACGCTCCTTGAGCTCATTCATACACTATTCCAATAATCTGCTTAGTAAATTTTCTATGCCCCATCTATCAGAAATCATATTCTGTTTTTTTTTTTCCCCGAGCAAGATGGTCATGCCAGATTTCCAAATGGTCTGACAACAGACTGTCCCAAGTTTCACCATCACATTTTCAGATTTGCGTTGGAAAAACTTGGTATTTCATTCCCTGACACTGTATTTGCACAGGCAAGATCTTTGTCAACCATGGCCTCAGGGGCTTTCTCCACAGCTGTAGATTGTACTGTTGGTTGACAGCCATCAACAGAATTTATAATCTATTATCAGGGGTAAATGCTACCAGTGTACCTTACCCTTCTAATCATTCAATTTGATACCTATGTTCCTTGCATTTCTAATCATTCAACTTCATTTGTAATCAATGAATCACTGGACTGGTAATTCAGAAGACAAACACAAAATCTGGTGTGCTGCAATATAGCACCTGAACACTGAACTCTAGTGGTGATCCCCTGAAGATGAACCTACTACCCATCAACAGGAGTTCCCATCTCACCCTGGTTTGTCCTTACAACAGGTCTAATGCTGCTATGTCACTACTTGTAGCACGTTTTCAGAGTCCCCTGTAAAAGGAGCACCAAAGATCTGCTCAGACTTGCTCATCACTGGGGATTTTACACTAGACTGGAGTATGACCTTCCTCAACCTTAAGTCCTTTGGCAGAATCAAAAATAACTATCTAATGTACACATTTGACACAACAACTTCAGTGAACAACTCAGGATGTGGGGGAGGGAGGGGTTCAAGAAATAGCAGACTTCCTGACCGCAAAAAACCAAGGCCTTTGTTGGTACTTATACTCTTTGGTACTTCTTCTCCTTCTTCTGCATACGCAGGCTGATACTCCTGCGGACGCTCCCTGTATAGACAGGCAGGTATAAAAATCTCATCTGCTTAAATTGACAAAGGAAGGCAGCAATACTCCATCTTCGGGGAATTGGTACTTCTTTTGTTCTTGTTGAGGGCAGTCAATCTAACTCTGTCAGCTTGTAATAAGG
>JADBJO010002231.1:27500-125000 GCA_016801955.1 Conus betulinus
TTATATTAAGTCGATGTCATTGGACATACCGTGTAAAAATCACCAGTAATAAATATATAATCTGAATCATTCGCAAGGACGGTGTGAAAAGTATCAAAAAAACAAACAAACAAAAAAACTATTTATCCCTTTCACTTTTCGGTGCATACAGATTGAAGACAGTAGACAACGTTGAACAGGCATTCACTGAGGTAGTTATCATTCGTCAACCTGTTTCGGCAACTTAACTCCCTTTGAACTGTTGTGTAATAAAGATTATTTCTCCAGGGGTGCTTAAAACCCGGACTGATCAAAAGAGTTGTTCCCCCCACTCTCTTCCCCAGCTAGTGTCTTTTTACAGAGAGATACCTTTCCTGGAGACACAATGTCTTTTTACAGAGAGATACCTTTCCTGGAGACACACAATGTCTTTTCACAGAGAGATACCTTTCCTGGAGACACACAATGTCTTTTCACAGAGAGATACCTTTCCTGGAGACACACAATGTCTTTTCACAGAGAGATACCTTTCCTGGGGACACACAATGTCTTTTTACAGAGAGATACCTTTCCTGGGGACACACAATGTCTTTTTACAGAGAGATACCTTTCCTGGAGACACACAATGTCTTTATACAGAGAGATACCTTTCCTGGAGACACACGATGTCTTTTTTTACAGAGAGATACCTTTCCTGGAGGCACACAATGTAGGTGGTGTCTTTTTACAGAGAGAGATACCTTTCCTGAAGACACACGATGTCTCTTTTTTACAGAGAGATACCTTTCCTGGAGACACACATTGTAGGTGGTGTCTTTTTACAGAGAGATACCTTTCCTGGAGACGCACAATGTAGGTGGTGTCTTTTTACAGAGAGGTACCTTTCCTGGAGACACACATGTAGGTGGTGTCTTTTTACAGAGAGATACCTTTCCTGGAGACACACAATGTAGGTGGTGTCTTTTTACAGAGAGATACCTTTCCTGAAGACACACGATGTCTTTTTTTACAGAGAGATACCTTTCCTGGAGACACACACATTGTAGGTGGTGTCTTTTTACAGAGAGATACCTTTTCTGGAGACGCACAATGTAGGTGGTGTCTTTTTACAGAGAGGTACCTTTCCTGGAGACACACAATGTAGGTGGTGTCTTTTTACAGAGAGATACCTTTCCTGGAGACACACAATGTAGGTGGTGTCTTTTTACAGAGAGATACCTTTCCTGGAGACGCACAATGTCGATTGTTTCGTCTTCTGGTTTATTGAAAAGGTGCCTTCCGTTTAAGTTTTGTTACTTGATTCTCTTGTAGTTAAAGACATAATTCTTCAGCGACCCGTAATCATGTATAACTTTATCAATGAACACTATTTTTGGCACTGAACGATGATCATCTACTTCAAAGATCAAAATTCGTCCAAGGACGGCAGAGGCTGTGTGAATCGAAACTTATGAAGGCGCGGTACCCAGAAGGCATTCCCACACAGGAAGCGGAAGGCCTTCAAGCTGCTCCTCCATACTGTCCACGCTGCTTGTCAGGCTGTTGGGGAGGAAGGGTGGGGGGGGGGGGAGGAGGCATCAGATATCAGACGCAAATCAGCGTTTTCTGGACGCTGATCGGGGGGAGTCCCTGGGGAAAAAAAAAAAAGAAATAAAGAAAACAAAAAAAACACTTTAACCTGCTCTGAGTAGGTCTACCTGTTACGGCTGGCTGGTTAAGGTGTCTGTCGGATATGAAAAACGGAATCTTGATAAGCAGCTGCTGCAATATGTTACTCTCGATCGAACATCAGCACCGTCTTTTAGTTGCTGTAAATTGAGCACCAATATACGTGGTACTCGGGTTTCTGAATTATTAGCACACACACACACACACACACACACACACACACACACACACACACACACACAGATCACATTTAACGTTTTTCGGAGCGGAATTACAATAACGCCGGGTCATGCAAACCTATGATTTCCGTGTGTTGCGGGCTAAGTTCTTGATCAAGCACTGTACAGACTTCTCAAAACATGCATTATGTAATCGTACCAATGGTGCTCGATTTACACAGAGTTACAAAAGACAACAGAGTTTGATCGAGAGTAAATATAGTCACCGGAAGTACGGACTTGAAATGTTCTTAATAGTTGCTGTCCTATGCTGTCGAGTAAAGTGAAACTCCAGAAGAGGTATCCTTTTGCGGGGCATTTTACAGGGGTTAAGAAGCACGGACAGTGTGGGGGAGATAAGCACCGACAGTATGGGGAGATGAGCACGGACAGTATGGGGAGATAAGCACGATCTTCAGCACCGTTTGCTGTACAAAAAATGTCAGACAAATAACGGAACAACGGTGTTGAAATAACAGCACTAGTAGTAGTCATTACTATATTCTGACTCCATGTAAAGCTTTCCTTCCATACCCCCCCCCCCCCCCCCCAAACAAAATTTGTCCGCCCTTTCCAAGCCTGATATATATATATATATATATATATATATATATATATATATGATGCTGAACTATTAAGTAGTGGGGGAAACAAGTGCAGGCTAACAATTCTTCAGTCATTATATAATGACTTGACAAAGATTTGAACTTTTAAAAAATAAAAAAAATTGGAGGATGAAGAAAATGGGGGGATTATATATCATAAATATGAGAAACCCTTCACTAGTTGCCTGAGGGAACCATCGGAATCCCTCTCTAAGGCAGATCTATTAGTACTGCCTGCTCCTAGGCCTTTCGTCCGCTGAATCGGACTCATCAGGGAGACACGGCTGATTGTGTCTGCCCTCTTGGCGTCAAATAGAGACACACCACAGTCCATAATTCTGTGGTGTTCTCAGCACTATGGGTTCAAAAAGAGAAAAAAATCCAACAGCACCCCAAAGCAGCAGCAGCGAAGGGTTGTAAAATGGAACAAAACGAAAGTGTGGAGAGGAAAAAGTTGCTGAAAAAAACTAAAAACATTATGCACACAGTATAAGATACAGGGGACAATCTTTGAGCCTATGCTTGAGGATCCATTCAAGGATGCAAGGGAGGTCAAAAGGTATGGAACGGTGTGAGAGGTCAGCTCTGCTGTTCAATAACCCAAGCATTGTCAGTGGCTAAGAACTGTACAGAACAACCTTTACTTGGATCTCCTAAGAGATGCAATCTCCCACTGATTGACCAAACAATATAATGCTGAACAATTAAGTAGCGGAGGAAAACAAGTGCAGGCTAACAATTCTTCAGTCATTATATAATGACTTGACAAAGATCTGAACTTTTAGAAAAAAAAAAAAAATGGAAGAGAAGAAAAATGGGGGGAATATATCATAAATATGAGAAACCCTTCACTAGCTGCCTGAGGGAACCATCGGAATCCCTCTCGAAGGCAGATCTATTAGTATTGCCTGCTCCTAGGCCTTTCGTCCACTGATGTCGGACTAATCAGGAAGACACGGCTGATTATGTCTGCATTCTTGGTGTCAAATAGAGACACACCACAGTCCATTATTCTGTGGTGTTCTCAGCACCAAGGGTTCTCTCTCTCTATATATATATATATAACCCTTTATAAAACTTCCTTTTACCATTCTGTTTTTACCAGCTCTTGTTGACGACTGTCCTGGATCCTACAAATGTGAGAAGGAGAAGTGTGTGTTGTGTCAGGTCCACCTTGTGGAATCCAATTCGTTCACATCGTCCAGAACGGGAGAGTTGTTCAGGCTCCGCAACAGAATGACATGCGAAACAAGCAATGTCATCTACCTGCTGTTCTGTGACATGTGCACTGACGCACAATATGTTGGAGAGACAAAGAACAGTCTCAAAACAAGGTTTTACCAACACAGATCAAACGTAAATAACAACACGGGCACACACATCACATCACACTTCAACAGGCCACAACACTCACTCTCCAACATAAAATGTCTACCAATAGAGAAAGTGCACTCTGAAACAAAACAAAAACGACTGCAGCGAGAGGCATTCTGGATAAGTAAATTGCAGACACTACATCCACTGGGTTTGAACAGTCTACAGTAACACGTCGCCAGCAACCATTTTTTTATGGAGCCAGAGTACCTTGAAGATCCTGACTATTTCTCCTGTACCAACATGTTTTTTTTACCATCGATTTGTTGCGGAGCCTGAATACGTGTTTTGCAAAAACAGGTTTTCACCATTATTTGTTACGGGAACCTCATGTAACAACATGTTTTCGCCATCATTTGTTCTGGAGCCCGAATATTTCTCCTGTAACAACGTATTGTCGCCAACAGTTGTTGTAGAGCCTGAATACTTCTCCTGTAAACTACATATCTCACCATCATTGTAGTGGAGCCCGAATAATTCTTCCATAACAATATGTTTTCGCCATCGTTTTGTTGTGGAGCCCAAATACTTCTTCTGTAACAGTATGTTTCACCAACATTTTGTTGTGGAGCCCAAATACTTCTCCTGTAACAAAATGTCGTCGCCATCATTTTGTTGTGGAGCCCAAATACTTCTCATGTAACAAAATGTCGTCGCCATCATTTTGTCGTGGAACCTGAATAATTTCCTTTAACAACATGTCTTCACCATCATGTTGTTGTGAAACCCGGATACTACTGTAGCAACATGTTTTTGCCATCATTTGCTGTGGATTCTGAACACTCCTCCTGTAACAACATGTTTTCTCCATCATTTGTGGTGGAGCCTGGATACTTCTCATGTAAGAACACGTTTTTTTCGCCATCATTTGTTGTGGATCGTGATATTTCTCCTGTAACAACATGTTTTCTCCGTCATTTTGCAGCAGAGTCTGAATACTTCTCTGAAACAAAATGTTTTCACCGTCATTTTGTTGTGGAGGCCGAATACTTCTGTAACATTATTTGGCCATCATTTTGTCTCGAAGCTGATTACTTCTCCTGTAACAATATGCTTCACCATCATTTTGTAGCGGAGCCTGATTGCTTCTCCGTCCTGGATGACCTGAACGACGTATTTATAACCCCCCCCCCTTTTTTTTTTTTTTTTTTTTTTTCTTTTTTTTTGTGTTTTCCCTTGTGTGTGGGGGGTGGGGGGGGGGGGGTGGGGAGGCTATCCTGAAAACTGACACATATTATAAAGTTCATGAGGATGATTTAACAAAACAATCTCACTGTCTCTCTGTCTCTCTGTCTCTCTCTCTCTCTCTCTCTCTCACACACACACACACACACACACACACACACACACACACACACACACACACACACACACACACACACACACACGCACGCACGCACACACACACACACACACACTTCATGTAAGGTCAATGACCTCTTTGATCCACAGACTTAAACTTAATGGTTTTTAAAACAAAATTTACAAGATGACATAAAATAAAGCTGTGGCGAAAAAGATATCAAATATGCAGAAAGTACTAAGATGTGAACCGTTTTTTTTTTTTTTTTTTTTTTTTTTTTTTTAAGACTTTACTTGCTTTAGCTGAATCTTCCCTGGATGAAATTTTAAGTAAGTCCTCAATAATATGTGACAATGGCATTGACTCGGGGTCCGATTTTTACATACCTGTAAAGAGACCCAGATGCTGTATCTTATTGGATGCTACTTGGTATATTTTCAAGTGCTGCTGCGTTCTTCTATTTTGTGTGTCTAGACCACATAACGTGAATAGACATTAAATTGAAGGCTACACACACACACACACACACACACACACACACACACACACACGAGCGCATACACTCGTTGTGACACGTCGGTCGAGTTACGTATCATTCTAGTACGTAATTTGTTTTATATTACGTCATATTGAAATATTTACGTCTTCCCTCACTACCTTACCTGCTGGCACTCAGGGAGGATGTCATGTGCTGACGAAGGCAAATAAAGCCGAAATTTCATTTACAACCACGCGCAGGATCTACAAAACAACAACGATTCATTGGGAGCCAGCTGCACAATGTACGGGAAAAAGACTGTCGAAAAGATCATTGAAATAAAAATGAGAGAGATATTTTTGCCATGAAAAGGACCTTATATTACTTTACAGTTTAACATCTTTCTGTTCATCTAAACCAGTAACAAATCTGCCGGAAAAAAGACCTGCACTTCCGTGATAATTGGGTGGTAAATATGACCAATGACCAATGCACACCTTACCTTTTTTTCCATGTACTTTTCCAGGGAATAACATTTACGTGTCCAGTCTACCTAGTGGTAACGGCCAAGTCCTTGTCATATGTTTAGCTTACTACACAACCTCCACAAAACACACACGTCTGTGACAGTTTCATTGTAAACATGACCATTGCACACCTTACCTTCTTTCCGTGCACTTTTACGCGAACCAAATATTCACGCGTATTCACCCATTTGCCCCGTGCCACCTTCCGTGCGTTAAGCGCCTTGCAGATTGTCCTCCTTCAAAGCTTTGCATGCAGTAAGTTCACCACGACTCTCCCGAACACGGCACAACCCCATGTGATCGACCCAGGTTAAGAAATCAGCTGTTGACAAATACAAAAGCAACGACAATTCCCTGTTGAAAATGACTGGTGTTTGGATCCAGCACAATCGGTGGATTCCGAATCTAACCACAGTTGAGTCCGACCTGTTGTAGACTTGCTCCCCAGCAGTAAAATTTATCAATTTCGTGATTTGAGTGACGTCGCTGACATATCTTCTACACAACAAATAATTCGCCAGCGCAAGATTGTTACTCACATTCACTTGAAATTACTGGAAGTAGCTTCCACTGTGCGTCGACGAAGGGTATACTCGGTATTATTAGTTCGGACAAGAACGTGAAATCCGGCTCAGTGAGGCATCTTTGTCCACGAGATCCGGCTTTGCGTACATTCGTTTGTTGGCAACAGCTGGTAGGCCCCTTATACACGGTCCAGTGCCACGAACACGGGGAAATTGTGGTTTTCCTTTGCGTGAGGCTGGTGGAAATATAAAAATCGAAGTTTTTCCGTGATTTGGTGTGTGAGAGAGAGAGAGAGAGAGAGTTACGTAGCGTCAGTGGGGGGGGGGGAGGGTGGGGTGTATTGGCCGCGTTGTGCAGACTTTTGTATGAAACGAGACCAGCTTCATCTGGATCTTCCCCGTTATCTGGACGTCCGGATAATGCGACAGGCCTCAAAAACGTCTTTCTGCGGCTCCCTTGAGTCATGTGACGATGTTTCAGCGCCTGATAAGTCAAGATAGACATGTCAGACACAACCCAGAGCCATGGCTATACCAGGGAAGGTAGACATGGAGACACAACCCAGGGCTATGGCTACACCAGGGAAGATAGACATGTCAGACACAACCCAGTGCTTTGGCTACCCCAGGGGGAAGATAGACACATGGAGACACAACCCAGTGATGTTGGTGGTTGTAGTAGTAGTAGTAGTAGTAGTAGTTGGGGTGGTGGTGGTAATAGTAGTAATAATAGTATAGGTAGTGGTGTGTAGTAGTGGTGTTATAGTGGTGGTGGTGGTGGTGGTGGTGGTGGTGGTGGTGGCGGTAGAGTAGTAGGAGTAGTAGTAGTAGTAGTAGTGGTGGTGGTGGTGGTGGTGGTAGTAGTATAGTGGTGGTGGTGGTGGTGGTATTAGTAGTGGTGGAAGTAGTAGTAGTAGTTGTGGTAGTAGTAGTGGTTGTGGTGGTGATAGTAATAGTAGCAGTAGTAGTAATTGTAGTGGTTAGTGTGGTGTGTGGTGGTGGTTAGTTGTGCGGTGGTGGTGGTAGAGGTGGTGGTGGTGGTGGTGGTGGTGATAGTTGTAGTAGTGATAGCAGTAGTAGTAGTAGTATTGATGGTGGTGGTGCGGGTGGTGGTTGTAGTAGTTGTATTGGTGGTGGTGTTGGTCTTAGTAGTATTGGTGGTGGTAGTGTTATGGATGTGGTGGTGATGATGATGATGTGGTGGTGGTGGTGGTGGTGGTAGTGTGTGAGTATGTGTGGAGGAAGGAGGTGGTAAAGGGATGGGAGATACGTGGTCATTGGGATGTGATAGGCTTGTGGAGGTTGGAGGAAGAGGTGAGTGGTTTGAGGCTCGGGATGAGCGAGTGATGATAGCATTCATGAGTTGTTCTCATGAGTTGATGACTTGGCACCATTCATTTTATTGAAGTTCCCTGAAGAAAACGTACCTTAGAAAGTCGAAACTTTTGGGAATATTTGAGGAGTCTTACGTTTGTTCAAACTGTTTTATGTGCGTGTAAATAGTGCAGAATTCTTTGTTCATAGCGCCCTGATTTTTGTCATTCCTGTTTGCTTTATCTCTCTTTGCCAAAAATCGTTGCGATGACGGAGGAATTGTTAGTCTGCACTCGTCTCCCCCCCCCCCCCCTTCCACTTCCCCCCTTCTTCTAATTATATACGTATGTGTGTATAAATGTACACACACACACACACACACACACACACACCCGTGAACGAACACGTGCGTGCGTGCGTGTGTGTGTGTGTGTGTGTGTGTGTGTGTGTGTGTGTGTGTGTTTTGTGTGTGTGTGTGTCCCATCTGTCTTTGCAGTCTGCAGTCTTTGATGTTGGTCATATGAAGCCACAGATTCTTCAAATTTGGCATGACCCATCCGCATTTGGGCAGATCAACTCTTTGGTGCTAGAGAGTCACACTAGTCACCTGCGACTCTATGGAGAAGCGACGTCGGGTCACCAGGAAAGTCAACCACACCTCGCTGCTGATGTCCATGTAAGCTCACTGTGCTCTCTGTCACGTTGTCGTCGTCAGTCCACTTGTGGCGAGTGGCACAGCAGCGAATGTCGGGAGAGAAGGTGGCAGCTCTTACCTCGCAATCAGTGTCGACGTGTCAGACTGACGTTGGGCAGCACAGACTTACTTTAGGACCACCGCGGGGGGACGATGGGTCTAGCCTCCGTCGACCGGGAGGGTAGGGGGGGGGGGGGGGGGGGGGGGGGGGGGGGGGGTTTACTGTGTTTACTGACTGTTCCCTGCCTTCTCGAAGATTTCCTTTCATACCAATCAAAACGAGGTACCTGTATTTTTTTTAAAGGTCCGTCCGTGTGTGTATTTGACCATATTCAGGAGTGAAAAGGCTGTGCTAGTCTTGGATAAATGTTAATTTGTTTTTCATTCATTTCTCAATTTGTTGTTCCCGTGTAGATGTGTCAAGCACGCAGTATATAGCCAAGCTTGAAACATCTTTTTTTTGGGGGGTGGGGGGGGGGGTATCTCCTTGTTTGTTCTGTGTGCTGTATGTTGTCATTTCCTGCTAGGCGATTCGGTGTCATAGGATTCCTAGGCAATCATTTCATCATCATGGGGGCATGACCCCTGTTAATAACCCTCTCAGCTGTAGTCAGCAATTCATCATAGGACAGGCAATCACTGCAACACCCCAGCGAGCACATCCTCTTCCATTCCTTGAATAGACCTCGTGCACCACAGGGCCATCGCCATCCGGCCATTAGACGGCCGCCCGGTTTCACAAAAGACAGCTATTGACAGGGGAAGACGGGCGACCAACAACTCTACAGCATGAGCGCCAAATCGTGCAGCATGAGCGCCAAATCGTGCAGCATGAGCACCAAATCATGCCGGTCCAGAAGAAGCCGGGCCTCCGCTTTGTCACCCGCCCAGTGGCAAGCAAATGAAGCCCTAGAGTCGATCCGGGACATCCTCACCCATCAGACTGGATCATCCCTATTCAGAACCAGTTCCTGAACTCTGCCACAGACAAGACATTCTGCAAATCTAGACAATCGCAGCTGCAGTTTACTAGACAAAAGATCTGAAGGTTTCTGATTTGATCTCAGGTTCACTCACTTCGAGTTTTTTGTTCAATTGTTGTTTTGTTTTTTCGTTTTTAGTTGCAAAATGAGACAACCGCAGGAGGAAATCTACATATATCTTAAATAATGTAGCGAACCGCCCAGATAAACGTGGACGAACGAGTCACAAGAAAAAACATGACGCGTTTCGATCTCTTGGGTCTTCTTCAGGCAAGATACAAAAACAGACGACGAAAATTCACTTAGCTTTGATCGTTTCAGAGTTCAGTGCAAGGAAGGCGTTGAATGAGAATGAGGCATTTTTTTATGTTTTGTTTGTTTGTTTGCTTTCTTTTCCCCTCTTCAAAAGTTTCTAAGGGGGACTAAGGCAATCTAAGGGGGGGGCAATAGGGGCAATAGGGTGGATTGGGGAGGACAAGCGGGGGAAAGGGATACAAGTAAGCTGAGGAAAGAGGAAGGGGGAGGGGATGGTCACAGGGATGGGAGGGTGGGAGAAGGGGTGGAGGGAAGGAGGGAGAGGAAACAGGAGAAGGGAGATTTGCTGATGTATGGATAAGTGCACAAAGCTACATACTTTTTAATCTTTTAAACTCTCTTGAATTTTTACCTGATCTTGGAATGAACAGTTCTCAGCTTTTAGATTTGTTTAAACTTCTTTTATTTTTTTTTTTTTCAGTTTTTAAGCGAGGTGATTGAAGGCAGAAATTGAAGCAAATTTTATAATGAAAAGTTATTGGTTCTGCCAGACGATCCAGGCAGATTACAGGACAAAACACAATGCATTTCGACCTCTTGGGGGCCTTCTTCAGGTAAAAAACACACTTTCACACATCAAAACTGTTTCTGTGGCATCTATAAATACTCTGATCACATCACTTGTGAAATTAATGTAATCCTTTGCATTTGTTGTTCTTCCCATATTCTGTCTTTTGAGTAGGCTACATGCAGGCAATCATTCTTAGAATTATAAGGAAATGAGGTTTACGACCACATTTAGCCAGAAGTCCTGTTCATATTTCTATAGCAAAAATAATTATAGTAACTTTTCCGTTAAAAAAGTTCTCAAGTGAATTTTACAGTCCTGAAAAATATTAATGAAGACAAATGATTTTTCCATGATATTGACTTATACAGTTTAGACCTACATGCGTCATGCGAATTATTCAAAACTTGTCCCTGAAAATGAGCAGTGAGTGCTACTAGACCGCCAAAGAGACAGCACAAATATAATTATAAAAGTTGTAACTAGTTTGTTTCGTTTTGTATAACTAACTCAATGTGCACCCTTTCACTGCAGTTGCTGTCTGCAGTCAATGTGATTTGAAACTACTTGTCACTTACAAAAAAAAAAGACTATGTTCACCCTTTTACAGAATCTCCACACAACGCTGAAAGATGGTCAGTTAGAGACACACTATAACCAGGAATTAAATAAGAGAACACACACACACACACACACACACACACACACACACACACACACACACACACACACACATATGCACACAAACACATACACATTGAGTATGTGCCCAACACACACACTCATGCACACACAATACTGTGTGTGCACTCACATGTTTACACCCATATACACTCATAGGATGAAACAACTGCAATGTTGCATAAAAATGTATTTCCAAGATCAAGATACAAACTGCACATGCAAAATCAAAATCGAATTGATAATAATAACAACAATTGAAAAAAAAAAAGTTGAACAAATTGAAATTGGAGTTAGAGAATGTAAGTCAGGCATACTTTAAAAGAGCACTGTTTTGTTGCTGTTGTTGTTGATGTCACGTCGCTGGTGCAAGATGGCTTCACTGTCATCTGCAAAGCAACGCCCACCCCTCTCCTCACAACTTATTACCATCTTATGAATAATCATCACACAGAATGAGCACAAACAATAATTAACACCTCATGACTATCAAATTAAAAAAAAAAACAAACAAAAACAAAATTGAGATTGGAAAAGTGAATTCAATGGTAATAAGATTTAACAGCGATAACAATTATCTGAGGGAATAACGCGGTCCATCAACAAGAGAGAAAAAGAAAACAGTGACTCAACAAGTGAGAGATACGGGCATTTTCAAACAGGCTGTCACTTGTCCAAACTACAGTCACACGGCTTGAGGCAAGCAAAGAGGGGAGAGAAAACAGACAGAGAGAGATGGAATCACCAACTGGACAATCGTGGACATGAGATGGATTCTGTACAGTCGCCACCGTTATTTGCCTGGACCTTTACCAACACCAACAGTGGACCCGAGTCCCATGGAGACCGAACTGATGTAGGTGCAAGAAGAAAATCAAAGAGGACCACTACTTCTTCACAACATCTACCCAAAAGCAGATCAGTGGATCAGTCCAAGAGGGGAAAAAAAATACCACAAAATGAAGGTCTGATCTGCTTTCCTGTTCTTGTTTCAAGCGTCTGTCATCTTTTTTAAAAAAAAAAAAAAAAAGGCATTATCTACACACTTGCTACAGATCTACAACGGCTACAATTTTGTCCAACCAACTCCATTAGTTATGCCATCATCAAAACCAGCTGAAAAATGACATCACATGTCCAGGAAGAGGTTCAAGAACTGGAGGAGAGAGAGCTCAATGGATTTACAGTTTGTGGGCGATGGATGATGTACCGGTAACATGCATGAGATTCAAGAGTGACAATGGCAAACTTGCTATGGTCATACAATGACAAGAGATGACAAAATCAGAACGGTTTCAATTCATGCAAATTTACATTATTTTTCACGTGCATTTTTGCACACACACACACACACACACACACACACACACACACACACACACACACACACATACATACTAACATGTATGCCATCTAAGTTCCATCATTGTGTTAACAAAAGGCAACCCCACATACACACTCAAACACAGAAACATAAAAAGTACATTCTAGAATACACATACGCAAACATGCATGAGACAAGCACAGACATGAGCCACACAAAAGCATGTACTCCTAGGCCAACTTACTTATTTACACAAAAATGCAAACACACGCATTGGCCTGCACATCTTTCCAGAATCAAAGCAAGTGTGCCTGCGTGCAAAAGAGTGAGCGTAAATATGTGTGCAAGTGGGTATGGCTGTTTGTAAAAAATGTCAAGTGAACAGTGATAATAATGTGTTATTGGCCAGAAGCCCTTGAGGATACATTTTTCCCAGAGTCTGTATGAGAGTTGGAGAAATGTGAGTGTGTGTGTGTGTGTGTGTGTGTGTGTGTATGTGAGGGGGGGTTTGAGTGTGTGTGTATGTGTTTGTGTGTGTGTGTAAGCGTGTGTGTGTGTGTGTGTGTGTGTGTGTGTGTGTTTATGTGCGTGTGTGCGTGCGCGCTTGCATGTGTGCGTGTGTGCTCCCTCCATGCTGCATAAAGATGAAAAAGAGAAGGAAAAAGCCCAAACCAGCCACACTCCAAAAGATAGTCACTTCTCCAACATTGATGTTTCATTACCAGATATACATCAATGTCCAAATGTCAGCATACATTGCCTACATCTTTAAACAAGAACATGTGCATGCATGCGTGTGTGCGTGCATGTGTGCGTGCATGCATGTGTGTGTGTGTGTGTGAACAAATGCAAGCCATTATGGTACCGAGACATTTTTCACCAATGATGATCTCTTCTCCAGAAAGTGGACCCTTGCAGTGTTGACTGCTCTTAAAATCTGGAATGATAATGTGTGTGTGTGTGTGTGTGTGTGTGTGTGTGTGTGTGTGTGTGTGTGTGCGTGCGCAAGCATTTCTGTGCATGCATGCATAGGAGCATGTGTGCGACCACAAGACTATCTTTATGCACATGCACTCCCATAAGTGTGTATCTGCGAGAGTGAGCTACGCATGAAAGTGTTCACAGGCATTAGTGTAAATTATGTGATTATAAAGTGTGTAGTTACAAGGTGTGTGCGAAGCATGTTTGTGTTTATATGTGCATGCATGAGTGTGTAGGAAGGGGTGGGTGGGGTATGTGTGTGTGTGCATACAAGTGCACACAAGCAATCTTTGTGTCAGTGAGGTAACTGAGGCTGATCGCACACTCTCCAGATCCAATGACAAAATGATGACTTCACAACATTGGCACTGACTGCTACATGGTACTATTGCATGGTGCATCTAACTACAGTGTCATGCACAGACAAACGTGATAAAACATTGGATCTTACTCACGACCAAACTTAAGCAACCAGTTGTTAATTGTGCAGTTATTTTCTTCCACCACTGTCTGCATTTCTAAATCCGCCACCACACCATTGTAATCAGCTGAAAAAGAAATTCTTCACTGTATTCTGCTGTCCTCCAAGGTGCTCAAATTCTTTTCACCATTTTCAGTGGCAAATGCAGCAATCATGTACCAGTGCACTGATGTCACCAACCCAGGGGAGGTGACTGCAAGATTTTGTGCTTTTTAGATGAAAAAAAAAAAAAATAAAACCTACCACAGACTTTAAAACATAACCTATTTCCTTCCTGGTATAAGAGAGAGACAGAGAGTTACAGAGAGAGAGAGAGAGAGAGAGAGAGAGAGAGAGAGAGAGAGAGAGAGAGACAGACAGACAGACAGACAGACAGACAGACAGACCTCTAGAATTGCCTCTAGAAATGAAAAAGGTATGAGCATTTAATCTTGGCCATAGGCAGTGAACATTTATCTAACCTACAGTCATGACTTTCACTAGATAACTGAGTCAGTGTTAGGCTATCTCCACCAATTTCAGGACTATGTCAGTTGACAGCAATACTTTTTTTCATCATACAAACAATGCATGGGTCCCTGAAGACCCATAGCCAAGACAAGGCTGTAGTCCTTCACAAAAAATATGACCCATGACGTACAACACGCAACATTCTAAGCGATGTACGACCAAAGTTAAAGAAAGTGACCATAAAGACAGCTAGCTACAGCAGAGAAACACTGAATTGCTGAAAAGCTGGCAATGTGAAGATCAAAGGTGAAAGGTAGAGATGGACTCTTTGGACAGCAACAGCAATGACCCTGTGCAGGACCAGGTTCAGGATGAGGATGGGCGTGAGACTTCCTTCTGAGGGAAGGGCAGCAGCCAGTGGGTGAAAGCCCCCCACCCATGGAACCCACAGTCACATGGTCTGGGCATTCAGCCTACACACTGGGTCAGAGTTTCACCGCTTGAAAATCCTGGCTGTCCAGCCAATAGTGAATGGGCGCCTGAATCAGTTCAGTGGTCAAGGCTGCTGGCGGAGAGGGCTGGGGTATGTCTTCCATAATGCCGTGACTTACACCTCTCACTGTCCACTTGGTGGGATGGAACTTAAGGAATGTTCAGAGCTCATTTTTTGAAAGAAACTGGCTTGTAACAGTTTTATAATCAGGAGAAAATGCCTGCAAATAGGCAATACTATGTATCAAAATATTGGAAAATGTCTATAAATTTGGAATTTTTTTTATGAAATCTGGAGAATCCAACTGCAGAAAATGTCCGGGTTTGCTGAAATACAATGGACATAGCTCGAATGCAGGCATTCAATAACCAAGGGAGTGAACTGGTGAGAGTGAATCCAACCGCCTGAGGAGAGAAGTCCTTCCTGTTTGATGGAAACAGAGCGGTCCGTGGACAGAAGCACTGACTTCAGATCAGAACGCACACACGGGCACAAGGACAAACCTATGCAAAGTTTTTCTTTCTGTCGGTAGTGTCTTCATTTCTGCCAAAGTGAAACTGCATTAGAACTCTTGTTCTGTGAACAATGCTGATCTTCCTGCCATTATCCCTTTGGTACATGACAGTAGTAAACTTTCGGGACAACTCTGACCTACAGTAAAAAGGTCACAACAGTCACGATTTCTTCATACTGACATGCATGAGTTGAGAAGAAACACATGCACAAACACAAAACAGTATCAAATCCACTTTAAATGCTTACATGATATCATCCCAATGGAACTGGTGTGTGTGTGTGTGTGTGTGTGTGTGTGTGTGTGTGTGTGTGTGTGTGTGTGTGTGTGTGTGTGTGTGTGTGTGTGTGTGTGTGTGTGCGTGCGTGCGTGCGTGTGTGTGTGTGTGTGTGTGTTCATTCATTGTTTTGAATCAATTAAAATGTAAGAAGTGATGTATTTTCAGGAATGTCACAGTATTTCAATGATACACACATTGACACTTCACATTTGCAATACTCTACTACTACTACAAAAAAAGGAAGCAACTCTTTCAGCCTGTACCCACAATTACTTCCCCTGGTGGGAAAATTTTGTGTTATCAGAGGTCTGCACTCTCCTGCATGTCTTCCTAGTTCTAAAAATGGGTTTGTAACATTGAAGAATATATTCTTAATAATGAGGTGTTTAAAGAAAACAGAGGTAGACACTGATAGGCACTAGAAATAAAACTGTATCCTGGTTGCATGTACTTCAAGCCCAGTCTTAATCCCTGTGTGACCTTGTGTTCCCAGTCTCACCCAGGTTCATATCCTTCCATCCAAAAAGCCTCCACTTCTTTAACTCATCACAACTCCTTTGCTCACTGTTCAGCCATACACTATATATATATATAGATATATATTTGAAGCTCAACCTCAGCATGGGACTTTCATTTCTTAGGGCTTTAGAAATTTCACGCTGTAACTGAACCTTCATACTAGAGGAGAGATTCACGGCAGAGCCAAACCCCTCTAGCACACGAAAAGAAGGTTGGCATAAAAATGTCCATCCACTTTAGGTACACAGGGTGACTAAGAATTTCTATTTCCTTAAAGATGGAAAACTTGCACGTAAAGTATTGAAACAACACTCCATTCACGGGGGCTGCAGTCTTAGCAGGTAATTCAATCCCACTCTTATTATTTTGGGTGCGGAGAAGATCACTGCATGTGAATCACAGCATGTGAAAGACATACTTTTAAAGAAATCAAGTGGAAAGACCAATACAGGTTGATTCCTAAAGTCTAAAACCCAATTCCCTTCTGATCGACAACCACAACAAATGAAAGATTCTTTACTTTTCTATTAGTCATTGTCATTTCTCCCCTTGCGTTCATTTTCTTTAGCAATGCAATGAAAAATGAACACTTCTGACAGCTGCTCCTCCACACAATGTATGGGAATTCAATCCTGCCACTACACTAGAGAGAGAGAGAGAGAGACCAGAATGGCTGTAAGCTTACTTGGTATTGCCATGTTTTTTATCATGACTCACCATCCAAGACCTACACAGGACATCTATGACCTGCTATATGATCGTTCCTCTACTGTTTGAATGCAATCTGCTACATGAACGTGTATGTCAAAGAACATCATTTCTTCCTGCCTGCTGTTTGACAATGCTCTGCTGTATGACTGTTTCATCCATGATGTACATTCTCTTTCTGATATCTCTTTTTCCATGTTTATTGTCTGTCTTTTCTTTTTTAATGGCCATTTATTTCACATCATATATTACCTCTGCAACATTGCTTCTTTTGCGTTTATTCTCTGACTGTGGTCCATTGTGAGCCCATTTATTTCTGGGTGTATACATCTCTACCTGATTGTTTCCTTGTGTCTACCGCCAGACCATTGTGAGCCCATTTATTTCTGGGTGTATACCATCTCTACCTGACTGTTTCCTTGTGTCTGTGACCATTGTGAGCCATTTATGATGGGGTATACCATCTCTACCTGATTGTTTCCTTGTGTTTATCGCCAGATGATGGTCTTTTCTATGATGGTTTATGTCCTGGCATACACTGTATGTATCACATCACTTCTCCGTTTATTTTTGTCCGACATTGTCTCTTTGCATTTATAGTCTAATATATGACCATATATTTTATGGTACACACACTCTCCATTCTGCTGTACCATAACCTTTCTTTGTATTTCCTTGCTTGCAACAAAAATTGTTTTCATATTTTTTGGGTAATCTGACTGCAATAAACTGAAAAGAATGGTTGTCACACTTATTATGATGTAGTTACATCCGTCGTCAAAATATCAATATTTATATTGCTACATTACTATAGCCTGTTGTACATACTGCGCATAAGCTTTTTCTCCTCTTGGGAGATGCGACTTCTTTTTATCCTTTAATGAAGTGAGAGCCAAAACAGGACCCTGTATGGTCAGCTGAGCTATACTGAAAATCAACTTTTCTTGTTGTGATAGGGTCTCCCACTGCCTCATATATATATATATATTTATATATTTCTTTTTTTTTTTTTTTTTAAAGTGGTTTTCTTTGTTTGCTTAATTAAAAAAAACTTTTTTCTCTGTTTTACATCTTATCAAGCCTCCCGTCTTTCGTACGCTTTTTTTGTTTGGTTCTCTCATTTTTTGTATCCCTCCCCCCCTCCCACACTGCTCTACCTGATTCTCCCCACCCCTCCCCTTGTATGCAGCCACATCTATGTTTGTCGTGTTGCAGACTCAGCACCGGCAGTCTGCATAGAGCTATTCACATCAAACTGCCAAAAGGCCACCCACCTGATGAGGCCCTGCACTGCTGCTAAGTCTCTGTGGTGCTGCATAGTCGTGCCTGTTCTGATTCAAACTATGTAGGACACCCCTTTTGACAATTGATATTTGCTGAGTCATGATAACACAAATCTCTCCCCCCCCCCCCTCCTCCTCTCCCTTCTCCCCTCCCTGTCAGAGAGGCACCATCACATCCATCAACACCAGTCCTCATGATCCTGCTGTCAGTGATGATTTTCAACATGACCTCACCACGGGCATGGAGAGAGGGAATCAGAACTGAGATTACCACAAGACCGGGGTGCGTCTTCTGTGGCTGAGTAAAGTCTTCGTTGGGTTTCCTGTTTTTATCACATGTCTAAGGGTTCTCAGAGACTGAAACACACAAAGATGCTGGTATGTAATCCTTCCCCAGTAACCCTTTGCCTTCACAAGAAGCCCAGCCCAGTCAGAACAAAATCTGCATATCATAGAGTATGAGCCCTCACAACCATAGACAATGATCTGAATAAACACAACAAAGAGAGGTTATTTCTGGACCTAATTCCTTTGTTTTGTATCATTCACATGGTAAAGTGGTGAAAGTTCAATAAAAAAAAAGAATGAAGTAGATACTGGATAACCATGATGACAGATTCAAAGCGGATCTTATCAAATGCAGATCAAGGCTGGCAAATTGCTACTATCACATTCATAATGCATTTGTTTGTGTGTGTGTGTGTGTGTGTGTGTGTGTGTGTGTGTGTGTGTGTGTGTGTGTGTGTGAGAGAGAGAGAGAGAGAGAGAGAGAGAGAGAGAGAGAAATATATGTGTATGTGCATGTGTATGTCTGTGTGAGTGTGTGTGCATGTCTGTGTCTGTATACTGGTGTGTGTGTGTGTGTGTGTGTGTGTGTGTGTGTAAAAGTATGATAGTGTATGTGTACAAACATGGTATTCCGTCCAACTCTGATATTCTGAAACTGGCAACAGGAAAGCTATACTGATCTGACAGATGTGAACTTCTAGCAATTTCCTTTGGACAAACTACACCACACAATGTCAGACTTCCGAAGTAACAGACTCTTAGCGTTTATCAACAAATACCCATTATGCCAACTAATCTGACACAACCACCATTCCGTAAGTACAGATACCAAGGAGACTCAACCACAGATACGCCAAAATCGTGCATACTCCAATGCAGGTACACAGGCACTAAGATTCCCTGTAATAAGTGCATGTACACTGATGCTTATTGGACAGTAGCATAAGTAGTCAGAAGAAAAAAAAAATATCACAAGTACACAAGCACCAAGATGCCCTGTCTCAAGTACGCAGGCACCAAGGTGTCCTGTAACAAGAGTACAGGTAGCACAGTTCTTGCTACCATGACAACACAACAGTAAAGAGCACACATGCTCAAAAAGTACCCCTGCTCCAAAGTGGGAAAGAGATAAAGAAAGGAATGGGAGGAGAGTAATGGGCAACTCATTCAGATTCTGACCATCTTCACCACACTACAATTGTCAACATCAACAGAGAGGGAACCCCAGAGTTCAAAACACACACAGACAACAAGTCCACCTTGAAGTGAAACAAGTCTGGAATGATATAAGCTACGGTCCACTCCACTGGAAAGCTGAAAGTTTTGAGTTTTGTTTCTGTTTTCTTTTCTCTCCTCCATACCAAAAGAAAAGGAAAAAAAAAAATCACCACGCCTCATCAATCACTTGCTTATTAGCCAAGTAACAAGAGAAAGAAATATTGAAGATCACATCAGAACTCCAGAGTTGAAGAAACATCACATTTAAACTTCAGAATCATCGGTACCATCACATCTGATGTTGAGTAAAGAGAAACATGTCTTTCACTCATTCTCCGATAAAGAAGAAAACACTGAAAAAAAAAAAAAAAGCACACATGCTAAACCCCTGAATAACATATAAATATAACACAAAAACATAAGTAAATGTTAAACAAATAAATGATTTTTTTTTGTATAAAGTAAAACACTAGTAAACAAAGAAATCAATGATAATTAACCATTTTCAGTGAAAGAAACACAAATAAATGAAAATTCCATGCATCACATATACGCAGAAAAAGTTATTATTGATCAAAGTCCTCATGCACTGTACACTAGTATAAATGAAGAGACAAAAGCAGAGAGAGAGAGAGAGAGAGAGAGAGAGAGAGAGTTTAGATAAATAGACAACATGATTTATAAGGGCACTATATACATGAAGATTAGACAGTTACCGAAGAAAAAAAAAGACAAAAGAGAGGGAAAATTCAAAATCACGAGTATTAAATGTTTCAGTTCAAATACGCATATCGACTGATTTCGACAAGAGTTATTCCAGGAATTACATGCACACAAGTGAACAGTTCTGACTGTGTTGCCATGAGAACAATCAAGATGGATGCAGTTCAACGAGGACATTGACGAAGTCTCTGTGTGTCATTAGACACAGAATCCACTCACAGGAGTGATCACCATACAAAGCCTTTACTCTGTCGGTCGGTGCGTCATTAGACACAGAATCCATCCACAGAAGTCATCACCATACAAAGCCTTTACTCTGTCGGTCTGTGCGTCCTTAGATACAGAATCCATCCACAGAAGTCATCACCACACAAAGCCTTTACTCTGTCCAACCACCTTCCACTGTGGCCGATGAAATCTGGCACATGTCAGCACAGCACACGTTTCATGGTCAGTCTTACATCTCCGCATATCTTTGATGCTATGGTCTTGTCTCTTGGCTATTTTCCTTTTTTAAATGAATGTGGCAAACATTTTTCTGTTCTTTCTTTTTTCGGCACTGCAGATGTTCATTTTAAAACTTAGCAAGCTCAGATACTCTCTGTAGCTGTCACCGCAGATTGCAACTGAACATCTTGAACGGTTGAGCAGAAAAAGGTCTACACCATTTTACTACACTTGCATCGGTGATGTGGAAAATGTGATACAATACAGACAGCTTTTTCCTGACCAGTGTGTAACTATAGTAAGTGGACAGACTACACCATAGTGGAGCTCTAGACTACACCCTAGTGGAGCTCTAGACTACACCATAGTGGAGCTATATAGACTACACCCTAGTGGAGCTATAGACTACACCATAGTGGAGCTAAGTACTGCAGTAGGACAGCAGGTAAAAGGTTTCATTCTGGTTTAGAAGATCATCTGAAGGCCACCTCCCATGAATCATCTTACCTCAAGCGCACTGTCAGCACAGCTCTTCAAAGATGTGGCAGAAGCAACATGCATACTGTGGTCTTTAAACCAGGCACTGCCCTTTTCCCTGTGGAATGCCTGCTCTAACTTACTAGTTCAACCCATGGGAGGCAGATATCCTAGCTGTTAATACCTATCAAAGCAATTCTACACACTAGCCAGCCATCTGCTATGCTTTGCTATCAAACTTTCACAAACATTCTACCTCTGGCTTAAATGTACAATTTACAAACGATTTCTCATGCTTTGTAATCCCGCATCCATCACCCGTAACTATCCACAAACATGCTGCATTCAGTAGCTCCCTGCTTGCAGAATCAACCCAACATCAACTGCTACAAACACTGGCCATCCAAACCTTCTGAACTTCTCATGACAAGCTTACCTATCCAACATTTACACACAAGGACTATTTGAAAACCAAGCCATGCTCACATGGCATTAAAGCTGAACAAAGGGTTACCATTGACAAGTCTGTGTCTTCCAGCTAATCAAACAAAGAGACAAACAATGGGCACAGTATTGAGCCCCCTGCCTCCTTCCCATCGGTCTTGGTCACAATGGAAAGCTAAGTGGCACTGCAGACATGGCTTGACTATCACAACAACATCAGGCTACTTGGTTCCTGCTTCCAGTCCTTCAACACCCACTGTTCCTAGTGACCTTGCTGTCCACCAACGCCGAGTGGACACAGGGTATGTTGTCACTACAGGCTGAAGCTGTCCTATCAATCTTCGAGCTGACCACTTCTTTGGCCTGGAGTCAGAAGTCATTTCAAGCTGCTATGTCTTGGTGGTTTTCCCCTTTTTCTTTTGAAAACTTGGAGCTCTCACATGCCTTCATGAGGTACTGGTACTTATCATCATGACACGACTAGAACTGCTGCAGAATAGGAAACGACTATGGGTAAGCAGGTACAGCTTAGTTACTTCCAAGCAATCTTCAATGATGCTCTAACTATTCAGCTGACCTACCTGTCCAGCTACAGATTAAGGGAAGTGTGTTCCATGGTCAAGGCCAGAGAGGAACACCAAAACAATTCAGAATGCACAAGCTCTTTCTCATCTTTTACTCTCGCTCTCTCTCCCACTCATATTTTTCACAACTCCAAAAGAAAAAAAAAAAACATACTCCAACAACATTTCTGATTTCACGGCAGGTTTTGCATCTGCTACACATTTCTCACATTGAAAACAATCCACACACACACACACAAATGGTCTCACACTGGCAATTTATGTTTAGTTCACAGCTACAAGATCACAACTGGGCGCCCAAAGCTGAACCAGAGTTTAGTGTGAACAAAGTCAAGGAGGAATCAAAAAACAAATGCGTCTGAAGAGAAGACTAGAGAGAAAATGATGCACTTCCAACAAATCACAGCTTGAGGCAGCCAGTCTTCAGGTCTTCCAACAGGAACAGGAGGGATGGACTACTAGGAGGGAGGGCATAGGAGGGGTGGTAGGTGGGTAGGGGTAGGGCTGTTGCAGATACGGAGTGGAAAGGTCAAGGATTCTCTTATTTGCAGCAGCAAACAGGGAGAATATCTGCAGCAACTGTCACCTTCACTGTCAAAACAGTCTTGTTTACATCCAAACTTACCAATGAGTAGCAAAGTACGAAACACTATGCAACCTTAAAATTAAAAGTTTCTAGTTTAGAAAAAAAAAAATCTCTGGCAAGGAAAAACTTCAGAAGACTGTTTTGACCGATCCTTTGGTCTACTGGAAAAAGTCACAGAAACACACAATGAAATGGGAGGAACCAAAGGGATTTGTTCCCCAAACAAATTATCTGATTCCTCAAATGTGTGATTCCAGGAGTTAAAGACAACAGAATTCAACTGATTTGTGTTCAACAGAAGATAGAGGAGAACAGAAAATTGAGTCAAAGCAGATTATGAACAAACCAAGACCGCCATTAAAGGTCCAAATCATTGTTTTGATCCCAGGAAGAAAAATACTACATATTTCAAAACCGGTACCTGCAAGTAGCTTGGTAATTGCAAAAATTTAAAAGCTGACTAAATGAGAACCTGCAGAAGTTGTGAACAAACCAATGGTGTAGATAACACTAGACAAAAAGATGGAACCATATTCCTAAACTTCCTCGGCACTAACTACTAC
Source organism: Conus betulinus (assembly GCA_016801955.1). Lineage (NCBI taxonomy): Eukaryota > Metazoa > Mollusca > Gastropoda > Neogastropoda > Conidae > Conus > Conus betulinus. The sequence continues at coordinate 51,035 of JADBJO010002231.1, forward strand.
AATGCCAAGTTTGCAGCTCAGTTTGAACAAATCGACTTTTTTAACTTCACCTTCATTGTTCTGCAGTCACAGGTAAGTAAGTCTGCTTTTCCTATTGAGCATCCTTTGCCGTTGCTGCTTTTGTTCCCCTCAACACAAGGCAACTGAAGGAATTCGGCTTTCAGAACAGAACAGGAGGAAAAGATCCACGAACAGTGAGGAGCCGATGGGGGGAAAGGACTGAACATGGCGGAAGGAGGGAGCTACAATTAATACCGTTCCTTTGTGTGTATGCAGCCTAAATCCTGAAAACTCTATCAGACAGTAAATCAACAAAAAGCAAAAAAAAAAAAAAAAAAAAAGATATAGTAACACCAATCCTGAACATTCACTTAACTTCCTGAACATTCTAGAAGATAATCAATGGATAACAACCAAGGTTATGGTAGTCGAGAGGGGAAGGTTTGGAGGAGTGGCAAGATAGAGGGAAGGTACATATGAAAATGGTTTAGTCCTGAAGATCGAGTGCTTATTTGAAAAAAAAAAAAAAAAAGAAAAAAAAAAAAAGGAAGAAATGTAATGAAAAGGGGAATGGGGCAAGGTGAAGGTCAGAGGAAGGGGCGTGTCACTAGGACCTAGCCAGAGCTTCAAGGTTCGAACTGGAGTCCTGGAGTCCTGCCTGAGCCAGGCCGGTGGTTACGAGTGGTGTGTGCGAACAGCGAGGATGTCGGGAACAGTTTGTACCAACCAATCACAATGTTGCTAAGGTCAAGGTCATCCAGCAGTATCTGGGCCACGCCCATAAACACCTTCTTGTCCATACGGCCATAGTCCCCCCCAAACGGTCACCTGTGAACAACAAAACTCAGTGAGAATCAACAACAAAAACGCATTGTAAAACCAAGGGATTTTTCAAAGAAAGACTTTTTTGCTGAATCACAAAGTTAGGACAGGGCAGGGTGATATAAGCAAATGAACAACTTACTTTAATCAATTAAGTTCACTTTAACAGATAATGATAAGGAGATCCAAATATGAAAAACAAAATAAACAAAAAGAAAAAAAAAAGGATGGCACCTGCAGGAACAGTTTCTGAAATTAGATAACATCATATTCAAATTGAGGTGAAACACTACATTCACAAGGAATAGAACAGTTAACTTTCACAGCAGGTTTTGCATAAACATGCAGATACCGTTCTTCTGCAAATCACTCTTCTCTCCTAATTTTGCAATTTATATGGCCAAATTAGCCTAGGACATAATAGGCAAGATGGGATGGATTTCTTTCTCTATGAATATCAGACTACAGTCTTTCCCACATCTGCCAGTGTTTGTGGGATGCAATGACTGTTTCACTGTAAAATCCGTCTCCTGATGCATGCACTAGACTTCATCCTTTTTTCCTTCCTTTCTTTCTTTCTTTTTTACACCTTTTCTTCTGCCATCTAACCTTCAATGCCTCCTCAGTGATGTCATTCCCTCACTACTCATTTTGGCCGTCCCCTATATAGCTGCTGCACCCTGGACGCATCCTGTTGCAGTGCGGGCAACAAAGTTCACCTTGGAGCCATCAATATCAGCTCATGGTCAGGCAACCCTCATGAAAACACATTCCACAAGGGCATCACACTGGAGGGATACTTATGTATGCCATCTACTGCTGATCTGTGCTCAGGAGCTTGGCTCTGATGAAGCTTAGTGACAGAGGAAGGCAGTTTGGTTCTGCGAATTATGATTAACCCTCTTCAGTATGCACTTATCCGAGCTTAGTAACACCAAAAACCATCGGCAAGATAGGTAACTCCGTAATTTGAACATGGTTACTCAATTAAAAAAATAATTTAAAAGAGAGGAAAGGAAAGAATGAAATGAAAATAATTTTTTAAAATTCCTACGAATATATATGTTGCTATATCGTAAGTTTGAAGAATGTCACATGAGCCATTTACTCGGGGAAAAAAAAAATCTTCTTCTTCAGAACTTTCTTCCGAATCGTTGCTCATCATACCTTGAACCTCATCCCAGTCGAAATCTAGGTCACTCTAAGCTCATTACCCAGCACTTTCACTTAGTCTTATGCCGTAAATTCTACAAATTGCAGTATCTCCATCACTAAATCTCATTTATAGAATGGCAGAAATCAAGGTAAGCCATGGTGAAAAACTGCATTTCGACTTCAAAACTTAAAAAATTCATAACTCGAGAACCACAGCACGCATCGACTCGCGTTTTTTTTGCAGACGGTAGAAAATGGCTACAGGAAGAAGGAATTCACATTTCTCGCCAGACTTCCTTTTCTACGAGAAACATGGCGGCGCCCATTGTTGCCACGTGTTTTACCGGGCGCTGGCAGGCGCTCAGCGTTTTGGCTGTGTGATTTCCGGTTGGGCGCTAGCGGGCGCCTGATTGACAAGAGAGTTAAGTTTCATGGACAAACATTTGGATTGGCAGTTACTGATTAGGTTTCATGGACAAAGTACCCTTGATGATTTCCTGATCCTTTCCAAGTAAAATGTTTTTATTTCATGTCTTAAGATCATCGAAGTACAAAGAAGTACATTTGTAACCAAAGGGTACACAGCATTATTCTTTGATGGATATCTCTCTCTCTCTCTCTCTCTCTCTCTATATATATATATATATATATATATATATATTGCTCTTGCGCTAACAACAAGGTAAGCAAAATAATTACTCAACATCTTTCCTTTAAGGCATGACTGGATTGTGAACACCCCAGGGCAGGCCAACATCAAACTGAAATGCTACGCCATTGTCAACACAGGCCTAAAAGGAGTGAAGAGAGACGGAACAGAAGGTGCTGCCTACAGTCTGTCCACTGACCTGTAATATACGGCCTCTGTACGACTCGCTGAACACCAGCTGCTGTTGGTAGAGGGGGTCCAGTGTGCGGCGTGCTGTCGTCGTCTTCTGCTTCTCCACACAGTGCTTGCCTTCCAGCAGATACACCTTCACATAGGGCTGCAAAACCCGTCATCACACCTTCATGCACGGCCACAATCAGAATTGACAACAAGTCATTCATATTTCATCCATCTATGGGCTCAAGGTAGTTCTATTCAACAACTATAACAAAAAGTACTGATCTTTCAATTCATTTTTCTTTACATACCCAAAGGGTTTGTTTTTTCATCTACATACCCACTACTCTATGGTGAGGCAGTAATGTTTAAATTGCGGCATCCTACCTATGAACTGAGATGTGCAATAACTGTGACTTCAGCAGAATATACTTTCTTTTTTGATCCACACACATGCTTGAATTCAATGTTAACTATACATGCTACTACACTGCCATGTAACTGTAAGCATTCTTTCCTGTAGACAAAAACAAAGTCATTTTCCCTCTGACAGTGCTGCTTTGAGACAGGTCAGAGGCTGCTCTTTCCCCTACCACGATGACACAGCACAGAGTCAATTTTCATTTCAAGAGGCGTTATGTGAAGAGTTTGATACTAAATGTTATTATCTGATACTACAATTTACATAGTGATAAAAAAACATAACCTTGGTAAAAAGAAACATTCTTCCCAGTGCGTTTGCTAATAGACAATAGAAGTATCCTAAGATAAGCACATGTATGTTTCACACTTTTTCATTTTTAGAATCTAGTCTTCTTTTTCTTCCTCATTTGTCATCCCAAATCTAGTGACGTAGTTGAAAAAAAAAGAAAAAATCAAAAGTAGGACTCATGAAAATCTGTTCTGATGTTTCAAGCAAACGTACACTTTAAAATCATGCATAAATTTTATGTCTCTATCATTCTGTTTTATTGTTGATTTTTTCACATATGGTCAAAATATTATGTCATGAAAAAATGTCTAATTTTAGTGTATCCCCATTCGGCTAATCTAAGGAACAAAATTTTACCTATACAACCATCAACACTACACAAACAGTTGCAAGTAGACATTTACTCTTTATCTAAGGAACAAAATTTTATGTATACAGCCATCAACACTACAAACAGTTGCAAGTAGACATTAACTCTTTATCTAAGAAAGTTTGTAAAGTGACCCGTCACATGTGAATCCAATACACCCGCAGCAGAACACGGGGCGCCAGGTTTGGAGGTCAATCCCCGTGCACGGATGACCTCAACCTCCAGGTGTCCTTTGCGATCGTACAGGCCCAGCTGGATTTCCCCCAGGACAAGGGGCACCCAGAACTTGGCGGCCGACCAACTGAGAAGGGCCCAGCCCCTCCACAAACTCCCCAAACTGGCCATCGGAACCCAGCCGCATACCAGAGGGTATCCACACATTCTGCCACAGAATAGCATTACATTACACACACACTTACTTAGTAACAAATCGACACTCTTGTCACTGTGTTATATGTATGTACACTTTGTTACTCATCCAACGTTCTGTCTTGGATATGAATGTGAGGTGCATTAAAACTGGGAGATGCAAAGGAAGCTTATTCAAGGAACCCTGCACTTGCAGTCCTCTGATTACACTTTCACCTGGTCAGATAGCCTTCACTGTTGAAAAGGGAAATAAACTAGAGAATTTGCTTTACAGCAGAGACCAGTGGCACTGTAAATACATGTTAACTCTGCACTAACGAACTAACCAACCATAAATACACACACACACACATCTGCTAAGTCATAGCCATGAGACTCTCTTCTTTAATTCTCTCATCTTAGTCATATTAATTCATTTATCCATCAGCTTAAAATCATGCGTAGTGTGATCTCTAAACTTAACGGAAGTGTTGTAGTGTATATGGACAAGTCCGCATACAGTGACACCTCTTTGATGAAAAGCTGAAGCTCACACACACACACACACACACACACACACACACACACACACACGAGGGAGGAAAGGGGATACCAGGACTAAGGGGAATGATGGACCATGGAGGAAGACAGTTAGGATTAGGACAGTAACAATAAGGCCTGCAAACCAATTACTTTATCCTTCTCTTTTGATCAGTGCTGATGGGTTAGTGGTTTCATCACTTCATATTGTACGAATTGCACTAATCAGTCATCAAAGGGCGTGCCACCCATCCCTGGCGGGAACTTCCCACTAGTCTTCGCAAGCGAAGAACTAGAACTAGACATCTCATCTTAATCACTTCATATTGCAATGGGCTTTGAAGTGTCTGAAAGCACTAAGAAACATTCTATTATTGTTGCTAATAATATTGTACTCATTACTATAATCATCGTTTCATGCAAACATATTCTTACACAGGAACAGACTTGTTCACTCTAAAACTGCTGCTGTTGTACTTTTCATTGAAATGAGCATATTTTCTACGAATGCGTGCACACATCTTCCGAATTTTTGTAAAAAGCAGGGTAAGGGGGATTTTTTGTTTTCATCTACAGGCATCACATGGCTGAGGGTCAACAGTGGGGGGTTAACTGATATACTTTACCTCCTGTAAAAAAGGTAAACAGTGGGGGGTTAACTGATATACTTTACCTACTGTAGAAACAGTGGGGGGTTAACTGATCTACTTTACCTACTGTAAAAAAGGTAAACAGAGGGGGTTTAACTGATATACTTTACCTCCTGTAAAAAAGGTAAACAGTGGGGGGTTAACTGATATACTTTACTTCCTGTAAAAAAGGTAAACAGTGGGGGGGTAACTGATCTACTTTACCTCCTGTAAAAGGTAAACAGCGGGGGGTTAACTGATCTACTTTACCTACTGTGTAAAAAAAAAAGGTTCTTCCAATACAAACAGCTTTGACAACTGATTAATCAGCACATTCTGGGACAAATTCAGAAGCTGTGTCCCCGCAATTGTTCCAACATCGTCCAGACTCAAGTTTGCAGGCATGTGTTAGTAAGAGTTGTTCTTTGGTCATAGCGCGCAAACACAATGGTTACACACCGCAAATGCAGCTACAGCTCAAGAACATCATGTTGAGGTGTTTTCTCCCCTCCTCCCCCCAAGGTATTTTTTCCAGTTCGCTGTATTTGACATATTTTCGCCAAACATGTGAACAAAATACAACAAAATCATACAGATTGACAGGTCTGCATGGAATACTTACACACTAGAAGAGTCACTACTAATACTGCCAATGCTTCCGTCGGTGGAGTCTTTGGAGTGCTGCTTGGACATGCCTCCCCTCTCAGGTCAATGGGTCCCACTTCCTCGCTACGTTGGAATGAACTGCGTTTCTTGCCCCCTGAGAACAGGACAAAAAGGAAGGAAAAAAAAAATTCATCATCATAACAGACACAGGTGTCAAATCTAGACTACTTACTATCCCTCGGGACGGCGCGTTCCCCGCGTATGACAAAACATTTTCTCTTGGTAGTTGTGTATGGGTAGAGCAGTTGTATTACAGTTATCAAGAAACCTCCTTTGCTCTTGGTAGTTGTGTATGGGTAGAGCAGTTGTATCACAGTTATCAATCAGTTGTTGCTGTTGTAGTGGGCAAAAAGACAGTTTGTCATCCACTAGATGTTACAGAAACAGTAGTACAAGTGTGTGAGAATCCATCAACCCTATCAGAGTAGTGTGCATGCAGAGTGACGCAGCTTTCCACAGATCTGCTGTTGTGAAATCACTTTGAGGTTGGTTCAAGATCCGAGAAAGTCACATCAGCAGGAGCAGACTATGTGCAGAACAGACAGTTTGTCAACACGTCTTTCCTGTCAATAATCCCATGCCTGTTTCTAGATAAAATTTCACTAATGTTGTTAACTTTTGAAGAATTCAGACTATCCCAAGCAATGTTATAGTTTTCAGTCAATAGTGTTGCTTTCCTGTCCTAATAATCCCATGCCTGTTTCTAGATAAAATTTCACTAATGTTGTTAACTTTTGAAGAATTCAGACTATCCCACAAGCAATGTTATAGTTTTCAGTCAATAGTGTTGCGTTTGAACTTGTAAGGCACAGCATTTGTTTTGTTTAGTTTTAATCCATTACATCTAAAAGAAAAACGTTTTTTACAAAGTGAAGCCCAATCCACATTACACACCTGTTTCCAACAAATTACTGCCACTCTGGAGAGTACACCTTTCATGTTTCCAACAAATTATTTCCAATTTGGAAAGTACACCTTTCATGCCGCAACACCTAATTCAGCAGATCAAGGTGCATAATGAAAACATGTCATCCCGCCCACAAAGGAAGCAGTGAAGCACCAGCACACACAGCCAGAGGACACCCGCTAGTGCTGCTGGGCTGTCACGGACACACCCTTGCTCTGGCCACTCCTGGAGTCTGCTGTGGAGCCTGACTCACAGCCAGGCTGCACCTAGAGTCACTTCAAAGCCAGAGGCTACACTCCTGGTTACTTGCTTAAACTGTGTGGACTTTGGGAAACAGCAGAGTTCATTTTCCTGCTACAATTATTTCCGTTTGCGCGAAAATTACCTTTTATTTGATATTTTGTGTAAGCTTTTTAAAAAAAAAAAAAAAAAGGTAAAAAAGATGCTATGAGTATATGCATTTCTCCATGTGTGTGTGTGTGTGTGTGTGTGTGTGTGTGTGTGTGTGTGTGTTATGTCTCTGTTTTGAGCATGTATTAAACTACGTTAATACCATGTCTACTACAGATTCCTCTGGAAAAGACAATTCCACAGGGAAAGGATGGTTTGGAAAAAAAAACATGTATCATCTGCCACATCATCAATACACACAAACATAAGTTTTAAGAAGACAAACATTGAAAACTAGCTAACAATTGTTCCTGACCAAATGGGCTGTGCAGTTAGTAAAGGAACCAAACATATACAGTTCAAAAGTAGCACAAAATCCACTTGCCACCTTGGGAAACCTGCAGGTTGTACTTGCAGGCATCAAGTACAACCTCAACCAGGCACCTAAGAAAGCAGGGCTTTGAATGGCACGGAGGGGGGAAAGCACAGAAGTTGGTAAAAACAGCCGCAACTGTGGATGACAATGGGCAACAGCAGAGTTATTCCCTTGGTACACTCATTTTTAATTAAGTTTGCCATGTATGCTTTTCATCTGCATGTTTGGGGAAAATTTAAATAAAAGAAGATGCCAGTAGTGTATATGACTCTCTCTTTATGTCTCTGTTTTGAACATACTATCAATAAAAGGTCTGTTAACACACATTTTTTTTTTCACTCTTGTGGACTTTCTCTGGTTGTTCACAGTAACAGTGACTTATTTTCTGTTGATTTGAAGAAAATGAGTTCAGTAAAATTGCTTGAAAAGCATGCCATTATTTCTAATTCACCTAGGTGGCAGCTTAAAAGGAGTTAAAATAAATCTGTAAATAGAATGGCAAAGCTCAGCATTCTTTCAAGTCTTTTGTTTTTTTTTGTTACAGCACCCCAAAGTTGATGGTGACTACCGGTCTGCCAGACAGGTTTGCCTGCAGCTCCTGTTTTTCTTCAGGTTTCTGGGAGGTGTGCTGAGGCTGGCAGAAAAATAGGGCGAAAGACAGTGCCAACCACAATAATGAACAGCTTACATGACCTTTACCTCACCAGCCTGGATACATTCATCAACAGCCTTCATATCCACGGCTTAACAAACACTAAAGAAAAAGAACAGAACACCAGCGCTCACCTCGACCCGCGAGTTGTGTGGCACTACTGCTGCGACGGTTCAGTCCTACAAGGGAGGCAACCTTATGGCCCAGGCTGGGGCGCCGTTTCCTGCCCTCTGTCACACTGGAGGAAACAGCAGAGTCAGACATGCTGCCATCATTTTTTCTCAAAACCCTGACTGTCGTTGGAGGAACTGCGAGTCACCTGCTTGCGGGGAATGGTGGTGCGGCTCTCCATCTTGGACGTGAACTCACTGTGGAAAGTATACAAAACATCTCACATTACTGAGAGTGGTTTTTTCCTCAAATATACAGGTGACTTAAACAGTGTTTTTCCAATCAGAAATACATTATAAACAGATGCGTATATTTGCGCAGCATCTTGTTCATGGAGAAATTACAATAAGGAGAGCAAGCTAAGGAGAAAGACTGATCAACAAATCTTTATACCTGAAAACGAAGATTTCAGACAGAGACCTTAACTCATAATTTGCCATTTACAAGAACATATCAAAATGCATTATAACAACGCTGATAACTTATTGAAAAAAAAGTTCTGTGAAGCATCAAACCCAATGCAGTCACAGATGAATGAAAAGTTGGAGCAGACAGAGAAAAAGAAGGTAACCATTAATTACATATATATATATATATATATATATATATAGAGAGAGAGAGAGAGAGAGAGAGAGAGAGAGAGAGAGAGAGAGAGAGAGAGAGTGAAAGAGGAGGGCTAGGTAAGAGGAGGTAAGAGGGGGGGGGTGGGGGGAGGGGGGCAGGGGTAAGGGGCATGGTAAGTGTGGGGGGGGGGGGGGGGGGGGGGGGGAGAAGTCTCCAATATGGAGTTCACTGTGGACAGTGTACTAAGACATGCTAACTGTACGTAAACCCCTACAGCAACACTGGTGGAAGCTTTGAGCTCCTGGCGGGTTTAACCAAGGTAAACAGATCTATGTGGGGTACAGGCCAGATAGAGCAATGTGCCCCGCTCTTCAGGGTTGAGATTGTGCAAGGGGCTAATAACTCATTCACGTAGACAGAAAGTATGCTACAGAGGCATTGACAACAAAAATCTGAGTCAGCTTCTAACGCTTGTTAGGCTCTGATCTGGAATCCACATGAAGAAGGAGGAGGGGGCAACAAGTAACCCTGGCAAAGAGACACTGAGGCAGAGGAGTCATAGAGGAAAGGAAGCAGCTGGACAGAGGCAGAGGGAGTCACAGAGGACAGGCAGAGCAGAGGGAGTCACAGAGGACAAGAGGGCAGAGGAGTCACAGAGGACAGAGGCAGAGGGGAGTCATAGAGGACAGAGGGCAGGGGGAGTCCTAGAGGACAGAGGCAGAGGGAGTCATAGAGGAAAGGAAGCATAGAGGACAGAGGCAGAGGGAGTCACAGAGGACAGAGGCAGAGGGAGTCACAGAGGACAGAGGACAGAGGGAGTCACAGAGGACAGAGGCAGAGGGAGTCACAGAGGACAGAGGCAGAGGGAGTCATAGAGGACAGAGGCAGAGGGAGTCATAGAGGACACAGAGACAGAGGGAGTCATAGAGGACAGAGGACAGAGGGAGTCATAGAGGACAGAGGCAGAGGGAGTCACAGAGGACAGAGGCAGAGGGAGTCATAGAGGACAGAGGCAGAGGGAGTCACAGAGGACAGAGACAGGGGGAGTCATAGAGGACAGAGGACAGAGGGAGTCATAGAGGACAGAGGCAGAGGGAGTCACAGAGGACAGAGAGACAGGGGGGAGTCATAGAGGACAGAGGACAGAGGGAGTCATAGAGGACAGAGGCAGAGGGAGTCACAGAGGACAGAGGCAGAGGGAGTCAGAGAGGACAGAGGCAGAGGGAGTCACAGAGGACAGAGGCAGAGGGAGTCATAGAGGACAGAGGCAGAGGGAGTCATAGAGGACAGAGGACAGGGGGAGTCATAGACAGGACAGAGGGAGTCATAGAGGACAGAGGCAGAGGAGTCATAGAGGACAGAGGGAGTCATAGAGGACAGAGGCAGAGGGAGTCATAGAGGACAGAGGCAGAGGGAGTCACAGAGGACAGAGGCAGAGGGAGTCATAGAGGACAGAGGCAGAGGGAGTCATAGAGGACAGAGACAGGGGGAGTCATAGAGGACAGAGGCAGAGGGAGTCACAGAGGACAAGGCAGAGGAAGTCATAGAGGACAGAGGCAGAGGGTATCATAGAGGACAGAGGCAGAGGGAGTCATAGAGGACTGAGGCAGAGGGAGCCATAGAGACAGAGGCAGAGGGATTCACAGAGGACAGAGGCAGAGGGAGTCATAAATGCACAGAGGGAGAGGGATTCGCAGAGGACAGAGGCAGAGGGAGTCATAGAGGACAGAGGCAGAGGGGAGTCATAGAGGACAGAGGCAGAGGGAGTCATACAGGACAGAGGTAGAGGGAGTCATAGAGGACAGGAAGCAGCTGGACAGAGGGAGTCACAGAGGACAGAGGCGGAGGGAGTCATAGAGGACAGAGGCAGAGGGAGTCACAGAGGACAGTGGCAGAGGGAGTCACAGAGGACAGAGGCAGAGGGAGTCACAGAGGACAGAGGACAGAGGCAGGGGGGGGAGTCATAGAGGACAGAGGCAGAGGGAGTCATAGAGGACAGAGGCAGAGGGAGTCATAGAGGACAGAGGCAGAGGGAGTCATAGAGTACAGTGGCAGAGGGAGTCATAGAGGACAGAGGCAGAGGGGTCATAGAGGACAGAGGCAGGAGTCATATAGGACAGAGGCAGCAGGGAGAGTCATAGAGGACAGAGGCAGAGGGAGTCATTGAGGACAGAGGCAGGAGTCATTTAGGACAGAGGGAGAGGGAGTCATAGAGGACAGAGAGGCAGAGGGAGTCATAGAGGACAGAGGCAGAGGGAGTCATAGAGGACAGAGGCAGAGGGAGTCATAGAGGACAGAGGCAGAGGGAGTCATAGAGGACAGAGGCAGAGAGGGAGTCACAGAGGACAGAGGCAGAGGGAGTCATAGAGGACAGAGGCAGAGGGAGTCATAGAGGACAGAGGCAGAGGGAGTCATAGAGGACAGAGGCAGAGGGAGTCATAGAGTACAGAGGCAGAGGGAGTCATAGAGGACAGGCAGAGGGAGTCATAGAGGACAGAGGCAGGAGTCATATAGGACAGAGGAAGAGGGAGTCATATAGGACAGAGGCAGAGGGAGTCATAGAGGACAGAGGCAGAGGGAGTCACAGAGGACAGTGGCAGAGGGAGTCATAGAGAACAGAGGCAGAGGGAGTCACAGAGGACAGAGGCAGAGGGAGTCATAGAGGACAGAGGCAGAGGGAGTCAGAGAGGACAGAGGCAGAGGGAGTCATAGAGGACAGTGGCAGAGGGAGTCATAGAGAACAGAGGCAGATGGAGTCATAGAGGAAATGAAGCAGGACAGAGGGAGTCATAGAGGACAGAGGCAGAGGGAGTCATAGAGGACAGAGGCAGAGGGAGTCATAGAGGAAAGGAAGCAGCTGGACAGAGGGAGTCACAGAGGACAGAGGCAGAGGCAGAGGGAGTCATAGAGGACAGAGGCAGAGGGAGTCATAGAGGACAGAGGCAGAGGGAGTCACAGAGGACAGAGGCAGAGGAGTCATACAGGACAGAGGCAGAGGAATCATAGAGGAAAGGAAGCAGTTGGATAGAGGGAGTCATAAAGGTAAGAGGCAGAGGGAGTCATAGAGGACAGAGACAGGAGGAGTCATAGAAGACAGAGGGAGAGGGAGTCACAGAGGACAGAGGACAGAGGCAGAGGGAGTCATAGAGGACAGAGGCAGAGGGAGTCATAGAGGACAGAGGCAGAGGGTGTCACAAAGGACAGAGGCAGAGGGAGTCATAGAGGACAGAGACAGGGGAAGTCATAAAGGACAGAGGGAGAGGGAGTCACAGAGGACAGAGGCAGAGGGAGTCATAGAGGACAGAGGCAGAGGGAGTCACAGAGGACAGAGGCAGAGGGAGTCATAGAGGACAGAGACAGGGGAAGTCATAGAGGACAGAGGGAGAGGGAGTCACAGAGGACAGAGACAGAGGCAGAGGGAGTCATAGAGGACAGAGGCAGAGGGAGTCATAGAGGACAGAGGGAGAGGGAGTCACAGAGGACAGAGACAGGGGGAGTCATAGAGGACAGAGGCAGAGGGAGTCATAGAGGAAAGGAAGCAGCTGGACAGAGGGAGTCATAGAGGACAGAGGCAGAGGGAGTCATAGAGGACAGAGACAGGGGGAGTCATAGAAGACAGAGGGAGAGGGAGTCACAGAGGACAGAGGACAGATGGAGTCATAGAGGACAGAGGCAGAGGGAGTCATAGAGGAAAGGAAGCAGCTGGACAGAGGGAGTCATAGAGGACAGAGGCAGAGGGAGTCATAGAGGACAGAGACAGGGGGAGTCATAGAGGACAGAGGGAGAGGGAGTCATAGAGGACAGAGGCAGAGGGAGTCACAGAGGACAGAGGACAGAGGCAGAGGGAGTCACAGAGGACAGAGGACAGAGGCAGAGGGAGTCACAGAGGACAGAGGACAGAGACAGGGGAAGTCATAGAGGACAGAGGCAGAGGGAGTCACAGAGGACAGAGGACAGAGGCAGAGGGAGTCATAGAGAACAGAGGCAGAGGGAGTCACAGAGGACAGAGGACAGAGGCAGAGGGAGTCATAGAGGACAGAGGCAGAGGGAGTCATAGAGGACAGAGGCAGAGGGTGTCACAAAGGACAGAGGCAGAGGATGTCATAAAGGACAGAGGCAGAAGGTGTCACAAAGGACAGAGGCAGAGGGTGTCATAAAGGACAGAGGCAGAGGGTGTCATAAAGGACAGAGGCAGAGGGTGTCACAAAGGACAGAGGCAGAGGGTGTCACAAAGGACAGAGGCAGAGGGATGTCATAAGGACAGAGGCAGAGGGTGTCACAAAGGACAGAGGCAGAGGGTGTCATAAAGGACAGAGGCAGAGGGAGTCATAGAGGACAGAGGCAGAGGGTGTCACAAAGGACAGAGGCAGAGGGTGTCATAAAGGACAGAGGCAGAGGGAGTCAGAGAGGACAGAGGCAGAGGGGAGTCACAGAGGAAAGGAACCAGCTGGACAGAGGGGACAGAGAAAAGACAGCACAGGCCTAAGCCCACTGGACAGTTATTGTTGATGGCCATAGAGGAGCAGGAGGCGGCAGCCCAGAAACAATGAGAGAAGAGACCCCAAACCAGAGCCAAAAAGGGAGGGAATCGATTGGACAGATCCAGAATGGCGAGATCAACCCACTGAAGCACAACGCTTACTTGGGCGTGAAGGTGGTAAGCAAGGAAGTGAATAATTGTGTGTGGCAGAAGAGTTTTGCAAACTGTGAATTTCATTTCATTAATATAAAATGTGAACTTGGTTTTACTATTAAATAGTGCAGAAGGAAGTGAGTTCCAGACACATGATACAGGGTAAGGTATACTTGTTTTATACAGAGTAATACTTTTGTACTGACTATGTGCTGCTAGGGGAGAGAAGACATTTCTGAGATGCAATACTGTTTTCCAGGTTTGTAAACAAAGTGTTAATGTAACATAGTATGGTGTTTTTAAACATCAATGATGCTTTGTTTTAAGGGATTTAGGGTTAAACATTAGTAGCATGTAGCTAAAACAAATTTAGACAACATTACTAATTTTTTTAATAAAGTGTGCAAAGACATGAGCACACTGAAATGATAGAAATGAACAAATACAGACACATGCTAGAAATATTCCGTTGAAACTGGACTTGCAACAGCAGACTTACCTTAATTTGCGCCGTGGTCGTTCTGACTGCGTGGAGCGGACACTGATGGTGCTGACCTTTGAAACTTCAGACATGTCACTTGTCTCTGAGTTGTCACTGGCGACATCATCCGACATGTCTGGACTGAATTCTGTCACAAGCAAGAAAACAACTGGTTGAGATATTAAATACTGGACAGAAATGATTTTGAACAGGACAAAAAACTGTTAAGCCTAATATCTTATGAAGTAAGAGAGAAGTATTGACAATACAAAGGATTTGTTTGGAGTTGTGATGCTATAAATGTTTATATTTTCTCAGTGCTACCATTGCACTGCATAGAGCACAGCAAGCAGTTCCTGTGACTATGTACGCCGAATACAGAGAGGTCATAACACAAGCCAGAAATGAGAATACCACAAGAGAGCAGGGCATGAAGGGTCACAGAATTTGAGAACTGTCCTTGTTGTATCGATCAGTGAGGATCAGAATGATGAAGCCGATGCTGTGGAGCTCCATTCTGGTCTGAGATTCTATGGCTGGGACATGCTCTGTGTGAAGCAGGCTACTTTCTTTCTGATTAGAACAGGAACTCTACTAGGGCAGAGCATGGGGAGAATTGTTTGTCTGTCCATTTTTCTCTCACTTCATCATCAACCACACTGTATGCCATCATCCGCACTGGGGTACAGCTGACCAGAAAGACAATGAAAATTGCCCAATGAGAAACTGTCATAAGTTGAGTGATGTGAGTACTCAGGGGTGCCATAAAGTTCTCTAACTGCGGCTGGGATTTCACCTGTTGAGTCTACATCATGACTCACCTTCTTCTCAAACAACAAAATATATTGCAGCTGGACCGGTCAAAAATGGTCAGCCAAAATGAAGCTTAAAAAACAAGCCTAAGGTAGGTAGCGTGTCAACTGGATTCCCCTCATTCTCTCATTTGGTCACTGTCTATTCAGAGCAAAGTAAAAGCTTTTTTTTTCCTTTAAAGGAAAAATACAAATGTACATGTTTTGGCAGTTTTGATGTCTCCTTTCTGAATCAACATTAAATTGCTGTTCTCCAGTTCTCCTCTACCTCCCTCCACCTTTATCAGCTGATGACAATTCCACCCCATACCTCCTGTTGATAGTCACCTATTACCCCTCTACCCCCTCCACCATCATCAGGTGATGACAATTCCACCCCATACCACCTGTTGATAGTCACCTATTACCCTCTACCTCCCTCCACCATCATCAGGTGATGACAATTCCACCCCATACCACCTGTTGATAGTCATCTATTACCCTCTACCCCCCTCCACCATTATCAGGTGATGACATTCCACCCCATACCACCTGTTGATAGTCACCTATTACCCTCTACCCCCTCTCCCACCATATCAGGTGATGACAATTCCACCCCATACACCACCTGTTAATAGTCACCTATACCCTCTACCCCCCTCCACCATTATCAGGTGATGACAAATTCCACCCCATACCACCTGTTGATAGTCACCTATTACCCTCTACCCTACCTCCCTCCACCATTATCAGGTGATGACAATTCCACCCCATACTACCTGTTAATAGTCACCTATTACCCTCTACCTCCCTCCACCATTATCAGGTGATGACAATTCCACCCCATACCACCTGTTAACAATCACCTATTACCCTCTACCCCCCTCCACCATTATCAGGTGATGACAATTCCACCCCATACCACCTGTTAATAGTCACCTATTACATTCCCAGTTGGGTTACTTTGGAAGCAGCGAGTGTAGATGTGTGTGCGCTGGTGTGTGTTCATCAGTGGGGTGATGCCGGAGTGTAAATTAGAGAGTACACAGATGCGAATGTGCAAGCCTTGGTGTGTGAGTGTGAGAGTGAGCAAGCGAGTGAGTGAGTGAGTGAGTGAGTGAGTGCATGCATGCATGCATGCGTGCGTGCGTATGCGTGCTTGCATGGGTGTGTGTGTGAGGGGCTGGTGGAGTTGTTGTTCTTATTGTTAAGCATGTGTGTGTGTATGCGCATGCGTGCACAAGCACGTATATATATTTTTTGATGTTCTTGTTCTTGATCCTAAGTCATCTTCTGAGCATTCACACATGCAGTCACTATATACACACACATACACACACACATGTGCATGTACACACACAGACACACACACAAACATGCATGCGTATATGCGCTCGCACCTACGCACACACATATGCACATGTATGCTTATGGACATCCACACCCATACGTGTGCACACATACACACATACACATGAACGCACATGTGCATACAAACAAGCACTTGCATACATGTCCACATACAAAAACAGCACATGTATGTACGCATACATATGCAGATACATGTGTATGCTCACACAAACACACATGCACACGCACTTCTGCACATGCACATACACTCAGGCACAAGCGTGCACACACACACACACACACACACACACACACACACACATATATATATACACACACACAGACATACGGATGCACACACACACACACACACACACACACACACACACACACACACACACACACACACACACACACATAAGCCTGTGCCCACACATCCATACACACTCATGTGTACATTCACTACACACACATATGTTAAAAAAAAAAAGAAAGAAAAAAAAGGACACAGCCAATGTTAGGGTGGGTACTCAAGGTCTGACCAGCGCACTGGGCTAACGCATAGGTCAGACATCTGCTAAGTCAGAACCATGAGACCCTCTTCTTCAATTCTCTCAACTTAGTTGTTAATTCATTTATCCATCAGCTTCAAATCATGCAATGTGGTCTTAAAACTTAGCGGTTGAGGCGTAGCATACATGGACTAGTCCGCACGCAGTGACACCTCCTTGACGAAACTGAAACTGTGATGAAGACAGAGGTGAATCAATTACAGCTGCTTAAAAACCCTTGCAGACTGAGCACTGACACTTCAGCGGCAATTCATTGGATGACCAAGAAATGGTGTGTCAGCATTCAGATTACAAATGATTCTGGATTTAAAGAATGTAGAGGAGAAGCCAAAATGGTCGGTTTTAAAATTAAACAGCACACAGTCACTTGCACAGCAAGTAGATTTTTATCTGAAATTCAGCGTGATTTAGAAATGAACAAAAATTACTATGTGATTTTTAAAAAGTACTAAGTTTCAATAGTTTAGTTAAAGTCTATTTCATGCACTAAAAAAAATCAATGCTATAGTTACAGGAATACATTTTTTTTTCAATTCAAAGGTTCAAATGTGCAGAGACTGAGGAATCATCAACTGTAACTCACCTTTATTCCTACGCCCCACGATGACCCCTCTCAAAATCTCGCCCCCTGTCATAGCCTCTGTCCCGCGAGCGCTCTAGACGGTCCCGGTCACGTGACATGGAGCGGTCATGCCTCTCGCCATAGTCGCTGATGCGTCCTGAGCGACTGGAGCGTGAATGGTGGTCGTAGTCGAGGCGACGGTGGGGCATGTTGCTGAGACCTCCTTCTTGTTGCTTCATTTCAGCTTCATCAGGCGTGCACGCTCCTCCAAGTCTTCATCAGTGCACAGGGTATTTGCACTCTCTCTCCAAGTGTGTGTGTGTGTGTGTGTGTGTGTGTGTGTGTGTGTGGGTTGTGTGTATGTCAGTACAACACTATGTGACAGTAAATGGTTTCAGTCAGTCAGTCATTTTGTGTGTGTGTGTGGTGTGTGCTCTCTGTGTGTGTGTGTGTGTGTGTGTGTGTGTGTGTGTGTGTGTGTGTGTGTGTGTGTGTGTGTGTGTGTGTGTGTGTGTGTGTGTGTGTGTGTGTGTGTGCCTCTGTGTGTGTGTGTGTGTGTGTGTGTGTGTGTGTGTGTGTGTGCATGTGTGTGTGTGTGTGTGTGTGTGTGTGTGTGTGTGTGTGTGTGTGTGTGTGTGTGTGTGTGTGTGTGTGTGTGTGTGTACAGCAGCGTGTAAACTTCCGTAATAAAGAACCAATCCATTGCCATGGACTGTGAGTCAAGTCTACAGTAACCCACAATTCTATCTCAATACAATCCACAGACATTCACTATGGATCTTCACAAGCCTAAACTCTTTGGGAAGGGTTCCTGAAAGACTCCCACAGATTTGTAAATAAAGTACATTTTGAACATATGGCAGAATGCTTCACTGAAAAAGTCAGAACTGTATGAAACAGCATGGACATTTTAGTGAGTGATGCATCATGAACCACCAGCAAGGCTATTCACACACTACAATATACAGTAAAGTATAAACCTGAGTGTTGTACAAACATTTTCTCACAACAAGGCACATAAGAATATAGGGCAGACACATTCAATGATAAAAATGCCTTCAGAATGTATGTTCACTAGTTTCAACAGCATACAAAACCAGTTTTTTTAACTGGTAACTCACAGCTGCAGCCACCATGCTTTCAGTGTATTAGGTCAGGCTAGAGCTAACTTTTTTTTAAAAAGGGGTGAAGGGAATGGGCGTTCGTATCTTCCATTGCCCATCAGCGCCTTTCTGTACATTCTGACCAACCCACACGCAGCCACATTGGGTTGCACACTGTCGCAGCCCCAGCATTCTAAAAAGGAGCATTTAATATCAGGTCATCATCAGGCAACTGACTAGAGGAAACCCTGCTTTGGTGGTCACACTTTGGTGCTCTCCTGTGATGCCTTTTCTGATCCAGCTGATGCAGAACAGCAGCTAAAAAGCCTTCTACTGATGACAATAATTGCTTTGTTGCAGAGCCACTTCGAGGTGATCTCTTCATTTGTCCATTACCAAACTATCATTTCAATTATTTCAAACTCAAAAGCACCTTTTCCAATGCTGGAGTATTTCTCTTCCAATGGCCTTGACACTGACACTATGACTGACAATACAGAATAGCAATGAACTGCGGCATCAGGGCCTGTTACCATGATGCCTTGCCAAATGTTAGAATACGTAAAAATGAAAATTAGAGAATGCAGTTCACACATGGTATATGCCTGAAAGACCAAATCTAGAACTTCCAACTACCACCATAAATCAGCAAACACAGTTGAGACATGCAGCTCTCTGTGCACTGGGCTGATGTCATGATCAATACTTTAACTGAGCGCCAAAACTGATTTAATACATATGGGGCACTTTAAAGGATAAGAAACTGACAAAAACAACAACAGCAGCAACAAAAATAAAGGACTGCCTTATCATCTGAAAATTTAACTACATCAATAATGTTAGATGTAATGAAAATGAGAAAGAACGATTCAGCACAAGTTGAAAAGTCTATGTTCTGTGGTTGTGTCTGGTGCTACTTGAGTACAGAACAGGCAAGAGAGAACAAGCAGGACAGTGTATCTGGACTGTTGGCCACTTCAGAAAGCAGTGACCCAGAGGCCTGGGGCTGGATTCATGCTGGTCAGTTCCAGAGTTACAGTTTGACCAATTCTCGTGGGTAGAGAATGACACCAATGGGTTCATTCACTACCTACACAATGATGAAGCTCAGAATCTATGTCCATGACAAGCTCAACATGGTCTCCTGGAGATCAGATTGTATCCCGCCATGGACATACACCTACAATGTGGTCTGCTTGACGCCCCACCACACCTGTACCCCAACTCTGACATTTCTGTCGTCAAACCACCAGTTTCAACCCAGCAGACAGAAAAAAACAAGGCCAACTCACCCCTGTCTCGGCTAGCTTTTTGTGCTTCTATGGGTATAGCAGGCAGCTGGCGTTTCTTTGGTGAAGGGGTACTGCCGGGTGTACCCCCTGTTGAGCGAGAGGTGGGGGGAAGGGTTCGGTGAACACCAGGATCCCGCCTGCACATCAAAAAAAAAAAATCACAGAACTAAAGATGAGAACAATTTTCCAGCCAAAGAGTACACACACACGTGTTATTCCCACGACCATTTTTGATGATCCTCTTCAACTTTTCTTTCTCCCAGCTCATCTCATGTGTCCCCCAAGTAACATTTTTCCATGCCTCTACTTCTGGGCTCTGTATGCACAGCCACACCACAGCCCCAGCACTCTGAAGACAGCCATCATGTTAGGTATTCCTACCAGGGTTCATGTTGTCACAGCCCCAGCACTCTGAAGACAGCCATCAGGGTCAGTATCCCTACCAGGGTTCATGTTGTCACAGCCCCAGCATTCTGAAGACAGCCATCACAGGTATCCCTACCAGGGTTCATGTTGTCACAGCCCCAGCACTCTGAAGACAGCCATCAGTGTTAGCTATCCCTACCAGGGTTCATGTTGTCACAGCCCCAGCAATCTGAGGACAGCCATCATGTTAGGTATCCTACCAGGGTTCATGTTGTCACAGCCCCAGCAATCTGAAGACAGCCATCAGTGTCAGGTATCCCTACCAGGGTTCACGTTGTCACAGCCCCAGCAATCTGAAGACAGTTCAGTGTTAGCTATCCCTACAGCCCCAGCACTCTGAAGACAGCCATCAGTGTCAGGTATCCCTACCAGGGTTCATGTTGTCACAGCCCCAGCAATCTGAAGACAGCCATCAGTGTCTGGTATCCCTACCAGGGTTCATGTTGTCACAGCCCCAGCAATCTGAAGACAGCCATCAGTGTAGCTATCCCTACCAGGGCTAATGTTGTTATAGCCCCAGCACTCTGAAGACAGCCATCAGTGTCAGGTATCCCTACCAGGGTTCATGTTGTCACAGCCCAGCCCCAGCAATCTGAAGACAGCCATCAGTGTCAGGTATCCCTAGCAGGGTTCATGTTGTTATAGCCCCAGCAATCTGAAGACAGCCATCATTGCCATGGTGGTTGGTGGTGCCTGTTCTGATCCAGTGTTGGCAAGACACCACCTAACAACTGTCTACTGGTGACTGTGTCTGCATAGTAGTCAAGCCAGCGTTAGTGAGCCTCCCCCTCTGAAGGGTACCACCATGTCACCGTTGGTTGTTGGTTTCATTTTCATGGACTTCTGCTGACTGCAGCCAACAGACAAGCCTCTCAGTAAATTCTATAAAGACTGTCAAAAAAAAAAAAAAAAAAAAAAAAAAAAAAAGGAATGTTACTACTAAAAGTAGTTTTACGATACTTACCTGTCCAAAGAAATGCCTTCTCTACACTCAGCAGGTAATAACAACCAATTATCGTTATTCTCCCTCTCAAAAAAAAAAAAAAAAAAAAAAAAAAAAAGAAATTAGCTGAGTAGGGAGGTAACTTTGCCTCAATTATGGAAATGTTCCAGAGGGATTTCCCTTGCATAGTTCACATCATTTGATCTCTCCCAACTCGATCAGTTTTGGCACCTTTCCCCCGGTTCTATGGAAGCTGGAAGGGAATCCTAGTGTTTGAAATAAATATAACCTAAAACTAGAAGTAGTATTTCTTTTTCTTACACTTACCTGCCCAAATAAACGCCTGAATATCAAAAAGGATAGTGGGACAATCCTCATCTGACACATGATGACCTGAAATTAACTTCTATGAGAATGTCTCTGTACAGTTTTCCAGCCTAAATCAGCATTCAAAAGCTCCAAAGCATTTAAAACAGTCTCTCTCACAAAACACAGGCGCAGTGAATAGCCCCCTGTCCCTAAAAGACGAAAAGGTACAATCAAAGATAAAATGCTAACAGGATCAAAAAAAAGGAGAAGACTAAAAAAAAACAAAAGCCAAAAGCTCTTGATCCATAACATAGTTAAAAGTCATGTCAATGGCAGCTTACACAAAGCCAGGACAAAAAAAAAAAAAAAAAAAAAGGTGGAAAAGGGCACGTTGACGGAATCTCAAACTAAGAGCCCAGACAACAGCATGGATGAAACAGGCCTGTCAATAGCTGCACGCAGTCTCTCCTTCTTCAGCTGGCACAAACAGCCAACCACCAATACATGATTTTATTGATTAATTTGAGGAGAAATCAATTCATCTTGCTTGTCTGTGGGCTGCATGTGACAAAGACAAAGTGTATGATTTTGACCGACTATTTTCACCTCTATCAAACAAACACAATGTAACAATTTAAATGTACACAATCAAAAAGATGAAAAATTGGTTGATGTCACCATGTCACCATGACTTTCACATTTATGTTTTCTGAGAAAATTCATTTTAAAAAGGTCAAACTGGGTATACTGAGGAAATAGCTGTGCCAGTGTTAACATAACACCAGTGTTATAAAAAAGAGAGGCAGGAGGGTGGGCAAGAGAGGAGAAACCATGAGAAACTCGACACAATTACTGACACTGGAGTTCTTTGACCAGCAGTGAAGAGATCTCCACAATAACCTTGAAAGACAATAGATTTTTCTTCCTCCATATGGAGAAAACCTCTCCTGCCTGCACAGCGGCGTTCCAGCTGGATATGAAATTGTGAGGATCATCATGACTCCTTGACTGTAATTTTGAGTGTCATTTTCTAACTTCAGAGGGGTCAACTGATTTATGTAAAAGTGGGGTGCAGTTTGGGGGTGGGCACAGCTTCTCAATTTATGTCAAATCAAGGGGAATGGGGGTGGGGAGGGTGACAATGGGGTTCTTCACATGTTGTCGCTGTGTCAACATCATCGTCAGTGGGATTACTGACAGCTGTGTTGTCTGCTATACTTATTGCAATGTCATATGATCAACAGCCTAGCACATGCAATGTGAAAAGTAATGTGCATCGCAATGACACACAGAGTAGTATTTTTTCATGCATTAGAATTGAATTTCTGTGCTGCTTTAATGCACATATGTACATCTTTGAGACACTGAACAGTATACCAGCACAATGATTTTCACAGTTCTTACAACCTTCCTAACCCTGTCTATTCATCGCCAGCACCTAACCACAATCCAGCAGAAAAAAAAAAAAACTAATTAAAAAATGGCAGCAGTCATTTTACCCATCACACTCAACTGACCTGTGTTCTGGGGGAGAAAGGGATCGATCGAGAGGCCAGATCAGGCATGCGTTGGTGCGCTGGTGATCGGGAACGCGATCGAATGGCCCCTCCTTGGCTCTCGCGGGCCGGCGACCTTGACCTCTGCATGGCATGTTCAGGCACTTCCAGTTTGTCCGCTGAGGAGGGATGTCGGCGCCGAGAGTTGATTTCGTCTCTTCCTACAACTGCAACAAACAACCCCCCTCTCCATTACCTGCAAGATTTTCCATGAAATACAATGAAGTGGTTTTCACAGACCTAATGAAAGATTTCAGGGAGAGGATTCTTTCTCAAATAACTGTCATCTAAGAAACAAACAAACAACAGACAAAAGGTATTTTGTGGTAGTGTGCAATGCATGTCAGCAATCACAAAACCAACACATATATTCACAAGTCAGAGCACAGATTAGAAAAGAAAAAGCAAAACAAAACAAGCCTGTCACCAAGTGGTCAAATGAATACGTGCTGATGAAGAACAGTATAATGTAGAGCACTATTTATTTGAACTGCTCTCATCTAAACCAAAGACTCACAACTTATTTTAACAGCTTTGATCTTAACCAAAGTAAAACTAAAACCATCGTCAGTTGTGTTTCGCCTTCCCATCACTGTGCCCACCTTCCAGTGAAATGGGTGTGTTTAGTGATCCTCCTTAATGCATTTTCTTATCTTGTTTCTTCTTTTTTCTTTCTCTTTTTTTGAAAATGTATTTTCTTATCTTTTTTCTTCTTTTTTTTTTCTTCTCTCTTTTTTTTAAAAAAGTATTTTCTTATCTTGTTTCTTCTTTTTTTTTTTCTCTTGTTTGGTCTCATTTTCCATATCCCTTCAGTGACTTTACTGATTGCAGCTCTCCCCAATACAGCCACCTGTCCTGCCACATCCCCAGCAGCAGCAGTCCACAGTGAGCAGTTAACATAGGCCACCACCTCCACCGCCTTGTACCTTTTGATCAGTTTTCTGGAAGAGCTCATACTCTTTCATGCAAGACATGAGTTTTAACCATGCCAGGCTGTGGCTGTGGATTGACTCCTGGCAGCCTGACAATGTTCATTCTCTGTGCACTGCCATGCCAGGCTGCTGGCAACCTGACAATGTTCATTCTCTGTGCACTGCCATGCTAGGCTGCTGGCAACCTGACAATGTTCATTCTCTGTGCACTGCCATGCCAGGCTGTGGCAGTGCATTGACTCCTGGCAACCTAACAATGTTCATTCTCTGTGCACTGCCATGCCAGGCTGTGGCTGTGCATTGACTCCTGGCAACCTGACAATGTTTCATTCTCTGTGCACTGCCATGCCAGGCTGTGGCTGTGGATTGACTCCTGGCAACCTGACAATGTTCATTCTCTGTGCACTGCCATGCTACACTGTGGCTGTAGATTGCCTCCTGGCAACCTGACTATGTTCATTCTCTGTGCACTGCCATGCTACGCTGTGGCTGTGGATTGACTCCTGGCAACCTGACAATGTTCATTCTCTGTGCACTGCCATGCTAGGCTGTGGCTGTGGATTGACTCCTGGCAACCTGACAACGTTCATTCTCTGTGCACTGCATGCCAGGCTGTGGCTGTGGATTGACTCCTGGCAACCTGACAACGTTCATTCTCTGTGCACTGTCATGCCAGGCTGTGGCTGTGCATTGACTCCTGGCAACCTGACAATGTTCATTCTCTGTGCACTGCCATGCTACGCTGTGGCTGTGCATGCATTGACTCCTGGCAACCTGACAACGTTCATTCTCTGTGCACTGCCATGCTACGCTGTGGCTGTGCATTGACTCCTGGCAACCTGACAACGTTCATGCACTGCCATGCTACGCTGGCTGTGCACTGACTCCTGCAACTGACAACCATTCTCTGTGCACTGCCATGCCAGGCTGTGGCTGTGCATTGACTCCTGGCAACCTGACTATGTTCATTCTCTGTGCACTGCCATGCCAGGCTGCTGTGGCTGTGCATTGACTCCTGGCAACCTGACAATGTTCATTCTCTGCGCACTGCCATGCCAGGCTGTGGCTGTGCATTGCTGGCAACCTGACAATGTTCATTCTCTGCGCACTGTCATGCCAGGCTGGCTGTGCATTGACTCCTGGCAACCTGACAATGTTCATTCTCTGTGCACTGCCATGCCAGGCTGTGGCTGTGGACTGCCTCCTGGCAACCTGACAATGTTCATTCTCTGTGCACTGCCATGCCAGGCTGCAGGGAAACAGCCAGGCTGTGGCTGTGGATGAGGACACGATGGGAGCGGCGTGGGTGCAGTGACACTGGGGTGGCATGGAAGACGAGACAGAACAACATCTTTTCCACTGTTCCCCACTCAAAACATCGCTAATGTACTTTACAGGTGATTCCCTGGTGAGGTCAGAAAATCCATTACAGACTTACAGGTGATTCCCTGGTGATGTCAGAAAATCCATTACAGACTTACAGGTGATTCCCTGGTGAAGTCAGAAAATCCATTACAGACTTACTGGTGATTCCCTGGTGATGTCAGAAAATCCATTACAGACTTACAGGTGATTCCCTGGTGGTCAGAAAATCCATTATAGACTTACAGGTGGTGAAAAACTGACTTCGTAACAAGCCTCAATGTAGTAAGACTACATTTGATTACCTTGATTCAATAGCGTAGACATGAGAAATGCCATCTGTATTTGGTACATATGCAAGACAAAAAGGATTAAAAAAAAATCTATGTTTAGCACATGTAGACAGTAAGGGAATCTTTATTGTGTACATGTTGATAGTAAAGGAATCTTTTGGGGGCACAAATACAATACAGTACAACACAACAAGAGCTTCATGTCTGGCACTTACAGTACAGTAGACAAGACATTGCATAGCTGTACAGCAATATAGCAGTAGAGCAAAATAACACTCCTCAATTTTGCACTTTTAGTAGTACAGGAGGACAAGAACTCTTTTGCAGCGAGATAATGATAGAGAAGAAAAAAAAAAAACGGATCTGTTCATTTGTCACTTTAAACACAGAAAGAAGATCTATTTGGGAGCTATACAATATAGAAGCACAAGATCTAAATACTGGACACTTACATACAATAAGTAACTGTACTGTGGCACTTTACTTGCCAAAATGACAGACCTGGGTTACATTTTTCTTTCTTTTTAAAGCAAACAAAGAAAGAAACACATTTGGAAAAATACAAACACAACACTAGAAAAAAACCAGGGTGAGATCAGGAACACAATTTAACAACAGAAGGGAAAATAGTGAATATATAAGCTGACCAAACAAACAACTGAACATACAAGTAATGAAAAAAAGAAACAGGCCATTCCAGCCAGAAGAAGTCACATGATCCACAAACAAGACACTGAGGCACAAGACGGTCGAAAAGCAAAGACGAACCCGACTCATTTATGGACTGTCATGAACACATTACAGCACAAGGATAATAATCCGTGTGACTGCAAGACCAGACAGCAGAAACAGAAACAATTACCCACCCCACACCTCCTCCTTTCCCCCACTTGAAAAAAAATGACCCTTAAGTTGCCGGAGGTGACCTTCTGCCCAATATTCTTCTTTATGTGAGACATAAACATTTTACAGCAGACTCCATGAAAACCTTGTTCAGAGATTTCCATCTGCTGTGATCTTTGAATTTTTGAAAGAGATTAACATTTTTCATTTGATCTGAAATTTCATCCAGTGGGAAGATTTTAACAGAAATTTTGGTGTGTTTTTAGAAGATGTATTTTAAAGGGTTGTGTAAATGAATGACTTGTGAGTTGACTTCTATGTGGTGACAGCCCTGATATGGCCCTTTGCCGTCGGCTGGGCTATAAGCAACATCTCCCTACCTTACCTTTCTTCTTCTTTTTTTCTGACAACTCCCATCCATTTATTTAAAAACATTTGCAAGTTTCCAACACTCTTGTTTTCATGTCCTGTGCTAGTATTTCTTCTTTTGTTTTATGGAAGTATACATGATGGGTATAGGTGGAAAATTGTTCAGGCTGACTAAGGGGTTTTTAAACGACCAAACAAAGAACATAAGTGCTTACATACCTGCCACTTTTTTTTTAACATAATTAGGATATGGAATAGCAAGACTTCTTTTTTTTGCATAAACTATATTTTTTTGCAAAAACTGGCGCAAACTCTCTCCTCATGAACTAAAACACACTCATACACTGAAATCTTCAAACACACTCGCACACTCACACATTCATTCTTCTACACATGTTTTTTTGTGCATCAGTCAACAGACATGCATGTATCTTGTATACACCCATGATCACGCATGTGCACACACATACACAAACGGACAAACACACACACAAACACAGAGAGAGAGAGAGAGGGGAGGGAGGGAGAGAGAGAGAAATACATAATAAGACAACAAGGATTCAGGTAAAAAAGCTGCCAGGGAAGGTGAGGATCATCCAGAGAGACCAAAAGCCATGTGGTAAAGAGGCACAATGACACACACACACACACATTGCAGAGTTTTAAAGACACTAGGCCTCTGGCACCATAAAACACACAGTCAAGCTGCAAAGCTCCCCTCAGTCATGTTTCGCACCACAACACAATAAACAAGTCACAAACTGACAATGGTCACCGCACACATTGTCAGAAGGTCACAAATCACCTTCTGTGTGACTTGATTAACAACATATCAATAACATGGTCCCAGGATGCTCTTCCTCTTCATGTCAAATAAGCACACAGGTCACAAACATTTGATATCTGCTATATGCAGTATCCCCCCCAAAAGAAGATGTCTTCTCTAACTTATTTTGCCCAGCACCCAACCCCTGATGATCGGCCACATAGGAATGCAAATGTCCACAAGTGTGTGACCAGAAGTCAGACACTGACCTCATCTAATCAAACAATCTACCTCTTAAACCATTACAAAAAATGATAACTAAAGTAAACATGGAGTGTTTGAAGCAACTTTTGTCTTGTTTCATGTACTGCTTTGAGTAAGCAAAAATCAAATGATCCTGTTAGCTTCTTATCATTTTTTTTTCGCCAACACCACGAGCCAGTGAGGTGAAAATTACTGTGAGGCAAGTGTATGATAAAATCCTAGAGACTGAGCCTCGCAAATAACACAATTTTTTTTTTTTTAATAAAGACAGAAAAATCAACCATCACCCCAAACATATATTTTATGTACTTACAGAAAACATTTTACTATAAGACACTAAAGTTTTCTTTGCAAGTGATCACATATTTAGGTTTTTTTTTTTTCTGTCCCAGATCTCTGCGCCACCTCAGAGGCAGTGCACCCACGCCGCTCATCTGTCTCCGACACCCCGTCCACAGCCACACAACCCGGTCGGCCCCGCCGCAGCCCTGGCACCAACAATCCACAGGGAGCAGTCACCGTTAAGTCGTCAAGAGGCAACCCACCGGAGGAGCCACTCTGCACTGCTGCCGAGTCACTTCGGTGGTGTTCAGTGGTGCCTGTTCTGATCTAACATACGCAGGACACCACCTACTAAGCTCCCTACTGATGACAATAATTGCTTAGTCGTGGAGCCGCGTGAGTGAGCTCCCCCTCCGGAGGGCGCCACCACGTCCGTCCAACGACAGCCCCCCATGGACTCGCCGATACCGGTGACCCCAACGGAACCAAACCAAGGCCACAGACGTGGAGAGGACATCGAAACTGAGGTCACCATGAGAGCAGGGCATGAAGGGCCACAGAACTTGAGACATTTTTTTAATGCTGATCGATCAATGAGGATGATAATGATTAAGATGATGCTACGGATTTCCATTTCAGTCTGAGACTACATGACAGGGCTGTACTCTACGCTTCCTTTCATAATATATCCCAGCATCAACTGGGCCCAGAGAGATACAGACACCTGCAGTGTTGGTCAGGAAATTTGCAACACTCTCAGAAACGCATCCATTAAGTGGATGAAACTCGACTGTGTGGTCCAGTCTTCCCAACTGAGTCCGCAGCAAACTCAACTCTGGGAGGAGCCGGTCAGGCAGAAAAACCCACATGACTCTGATGGGATTCGAACCCACGACCTCCCAGCCGGGAGTCCGCGACGCTAACCACTTCGCCACGGGCAGCTGGTGCAAGTGATCACATTATCACATTATCGTAGGTAGTATAACTTGTCGGAATGAGAAGCGTTGATGAAATAATGAATATTCTCTGTGTCATCTCTATCTGTCTAGGAACCATGCATCACTTGACAGTTCAAACATAACGAAAAATTAATTCACATTTGACGGAAAACGTCTATTTCTGTGAGTGTGTCCCCTTTCAATGTGCCCATCCAGAATTATGAGATGGGAGTAAAGCAGCCATGATCTTCCAGCAGAACATCTCAAACATGCCAGGATGGGACCATCATACAGCAATTACTTTGCCAGGGCTGTAAGGGTCCATGGTGCGAGTTCAATGGCTGGGATGATCATACAGCAGTCATTTTGCCAGGGCTGTAAGGGTCAATGGTGTGAGTTCAATGGCTGGGATGATAATACAGCAGTCATTTTGCCAGGGCTGTAAGGCTCAATGGTGTGAGTTCAATGGCTGATGATCCTACAGCATTTATTTTTCCAGGGCTGTAAGGGTCCATGGTGTGAGTTCAATGGCTGGGATGATCATACAGCAGTTATTTTGCCAGGGCTGTAAGGGTCAATGGTGTGAGTTCAATGGCTGGGATGATCATACAGCAGTCATTTTACCAGGGCTGTAAGGGTCAATGGTGTGAGTTCAATGGCTGAGGAACGAAAAAAGAAAAAGGAAAAATGTATGTCCAGTGATGCATGTTGAAGTGTACCCACTTTCCCCACCTCTCTCAGCCCCTTCCCTGTCTCCCCACTGCCCCTGAAGAGCAGGTCTGCACATGAGCTTCTAGCTGCCAGGAAGAACAGGAGACTGTTCACCTCTTCAGCACACTCAAAGTATGACTGGAGTGGAGTTCTAGCACAGACAAGCAGAGAATCAGAGAGGACTCACACAGACACCACAGACAAGGAACAGGAGGGACAGACACAGTGCAGAGACCCAGACTCTATTCTAAAACACCTCAGAGCCTAAACACATGAAACGGAAATCCCCCTGCAGACTGTAGTGATAGATCTGAAGAAGCCAAAAGCACACAGCCCTTCTTTACTGAATGACTATCCTGGCTGAGGTGGGGACAGAGGTACAGACAGGAATGGGCAGGCCAGCAAGGAGCAGTCTGTGCTGGACTAGCAAGCTCTGCTGACTCTTCACAACACACACACAGGGTCTAGTGTGAGGCAGGACACTGAGGTCCCAGCACCTCCCTCCCCACAGAGGAACATTTACTCATGCTGTCACTAGGCACCAACAATTCTTTTTCCACTTGTTTTCAAAATGGTGCAGTATGACACAAATCGTAACAGAGTCATCCACTGTTCGTTCCAACCACCACTAGCACTCTGTGTCCATCACTTGCATTTGACAGCATCTTGCATATGCACAACATCAGAGCATAGCGCCATTTTGTTGTAAACTAGGCACAAACAAACACTGACTGCCTGCTCTTGCAAAGAAGTTTACACACAGATTTTGTGACATCAGTGTCGTTTTCTAGCACACTCAAAAATCATGACATCAGTGTTGTCTTCTAGCACACTCAAATCATGACCTCAGTGTTGTCTTCTAGCACACTCAAATCATGACATCAGTGTCGTCTTCTAGCACACTCAAATCATGACCTCAGTGTCGTTTTCTAGCACACTCAAATCATGACATCACTGTTGTCTTCTAGCACACTCAAATCATGACATCACTGTTGTCTTCTAGCACACTCAATCATGACCTCAGTGTCGTTTTCTAGCACACTCAAATCATGACATCAGTGTCGTTTTCTAGCACACTCAAATCATGACATCACTGTTGTCTTCTAGCACACTCAAATCATGACCTCACTGTTGTCTTCTAGCACACTCAAATCATGACATCAGTGTCGTCTTCTAGCACACTCAAATCATGACCTCAGTGTTGTCTTCTAGCACACTCAAATCATGACATCACTGTTGTCTTCTAGCACACTCAAATCATGACTCACTGTTGTCTTCTAGCACACTCAAATCATGACATCAGTGTCGTTTTCTAGCACACTCAAATCATGACATCAGTGTCGTTTTCTAGCACACTCAAATCATGACATCAGTGTCGTTTTCTAGCACACTCAAATCATGACATCAACATCGTCTTCTAGCACACTCAAATCATGACATCACTGTCGTTTTCTAGCACACTCAAATCATGACCTCAGTGTTGTCTTCTAGCACACTCAAATCATGACATCAACATCGTCTTCTAACACACTCAAATCATGACATCACTGTTGTCTTCTAGCACACTCAAATCATGACATCAGCATTGTCTTCTAGCACACTCAAATCATGACATCAACATCGTCTTCTAACACACTCAAATTATGACAGGTACATAGCAGATTCTACTGTCACTTCTTTCTTTCTTTCCCCTCAAATTTTCTTTGCTGTCTTTGCTGTTTTTTCTTTTTTTGTGTTGTTAAAAACTGCATATTCCTGAAAGGTGGGAGTGCTGACTTATCTCCATTTTGAGGTCAGTTGACAACATATGCAAGACAGGTGGCTTATCTCCATTTTGAGGTCAGTTGACAACATATGCAAGACAGGTGGCTAACTACTGGCGCAGGTCTAACTACTGTGTGGGATCTATGACATGCTGTGCTGCACATGTAAAACACACCGCCATTCTGTCATCATCACATGATCAATGTTTCTGAGAAATCACCCAAAATATCTTTTTCATCACCAAGAGCACTGCCCACAGCAAGTCAGTCATCAAACACCTGTCCTTCAATCTTAAATCAGATTATTCGAACAATAAGGCAACTGTCAGATCTCAGGTGTCAGACCCACATAGAGTACTCAATTATAATATCTGTAATTGACAGATAATGCCCAGCTCCCTCTACCTTCAACACTTCAGATCATGCTTCCGGCAAATTAGACACACTGAACATGCCACGCAAATCCAGTTTGATTAGGAAATATATGGCTGAGATGAAGTGAAAGACAGCAGTAATCCAAACTGTGACAACTGTCAACCTCAAACCACAGGATATTCATCTAGCACAAACAGACTGGCTGTGTGAGATTGTGTCAAGTCTTTGTGTCAACAGTGGTGGGCTGGCATAGTTTTTCATTCCTCTGCTGGTCTGTGTGTGTGTGTGAATGTGTGTGTGTGTGTGTGTGTGTGTGTGTGTGCGTGTGTACGCGCGTGTGTGTGCGCACGTGCATGTGTGTGTGTATACACATGCGTAAGCAAATGTCTGTGCGTGCCACACGCAGCGTATGTGGTGTGTGTGTGTGTATGTGTGCAGTTATGTGTGTGTGTGTGTGTGTGTGTGTGTGTGTGTGTGTGTGTGTATGTGCATGTGTATACACATATGTGTGTGTGAGTGAGTAAGTGAGTGTGTTTTATGTGTGCGTGCATGAGTGAGTGTGCATTTATATACATATGCATGCATAGACGTGCATGTGTGAGTGTGAAAAACAATCCCTATTAAAAAACAAAAATGATTTGGACCCTACTAAAATGCATACATGTGCCACAATATCAAATAAATTACATTTACACAACAATAAATGATCATGCTGCAGACTTAAAGACTTAAGTAACAAGAACAATTTCATGATCAATTAAAAAAAAACACACATCCCAAAAAGTAAAACACACAGGTTGGACTTAATCACAATTATGTCCTCTCCATTCAGGGTGAAACCATTTAATCAGTATATGAAAGGAACACACCTGCTCCTTCTACACTTGGGGGACGTCAAGGAAAATAAAAACTGCATCCCTAAATAACAGTGTATGCAGGTCTTCAAGTCAAACAACACCTCACACTAACATTGTGCACGAACATCAGCACTTCAAAATGTCAGTACATCAGCACTTCACAAGAACACCAGCACCTTACAGCGTGCAAGGAGAAGCAGTGCCATGGGCCATGCAGTGCAAACAGTTGCCAGGACTACAATAGTCAGGAAACGCAGACAGCTGCCACCACTACCAAAGCTAGAGCGCAGCAACACCAGAGGGCACTACCTGTGCCGCCGCTGCGTCTCCGTGGCGACCCATCTCGCTCCCGTCGAGATCGGCGATGTTCACCTGTGTCGGACATGTCTTCACTGCCTAGCGGAGTGCTACATGGGCTGCCTTCACCTACCGTACACACACATCGCACCCTGGTACAGTCTTCCCACATGATGGGACATGGGCTGCCTTACATACCGTACACACACATCGCACCCTGGGTCTTCCCACGTGGGCATGGGTTACATTCACCGGGCACGTGGCAAAGAAGACGGATGGTTTGCAACAGAGTCATCATCCATTACAAAGGGGGGGAACTCGCTTACCAACCAGCCTTCCTGTTTGCCTATAACCAAGTTTTCTTTTCACAGAAGAATGATGTAAAACATTGCCTGCCAGTTTGAGTTTGACACATCTGGTCCAAGAAGGCATTTTCGTGGTTCATGTCTTTGCTAGATAACAGCTGAGCTGATGACTTTGTCCTCAAAATGCACATCTATGTCACCATAGCATATACACATACATACATACCTATCTATAAATACATCATCTCACCCAGACTAATCCTGTTGCATCCACAGTACTGGAAACAATCAAAATCTATCTGTAACTGGGCAACCCACTCCAGGAAACACTGCACTGTTGACGTGATGCTCCAGTGGTGTTCAGTGGTGCCTATTCTGATTCAACATACCTAGGACGCTTCCAATAAAATTCCCTATTGATGACAATATTTGACTCCTGACAGAAAAAGTCTGAGTGAGCATCTCCTTCTAGAGAGTGCTGCCAGTCACTGTGAACTAATTTTGATGATTCTGACATGAACTCACTGTGGACACATCAAAAATCAAAACTGGTCACCATAACAGCCAGGCATGTAGCGTCACAAAATTTGATAAGTGAAAAAAAAAAATAATGATCAATGAGGATGACAGTGGTGAACTTGATGCTATGGATTCCATTTTGGCCAGAGACTATGTGCCAGGACTGCCCTTTATACTTCTTTTCATGAGATTTGCCAACGTCAGTCTGGCTCAGAAGATACAGACACCTGCAGTGCTGGTTGGGACATCTGAGCAACACTCTCAGAGATGCCTCCACTAGGTGGATAAAACTTGACTGTATTGTTCTAATCATCTCATGTGACCCTGTAGCACATTCAGCTTTGTTGAATGATGAACTATGATAGGTTTTGACATCATCATGAATTTGTCTGACAGGAAAAGGGTTAATTTTAACTGAAATCAAGCAGCCTTCATTGTGACCTCTGGAGGATTGATGATGCATTATTTTGATCGAATGAAACATTTTCAGCCCTAACTTAGGACAAAGAAAGGGCAATATATGAATTCCTTTTGAATATAAAACAAATGAAAATAGAAAAAGCCCAGTGATCAAGAAAGCAGATAAAAATGTATAGATGGACAGATATGGGCAAACAAATGGGAATAGGTTTGATAAAATGGGAGTGCACAATCTGATTTATTTACTTGTATATATGCACATACACGAGAGAGAGGGGGGGGGGGGGGGGGGGGGTGGGAGAGAGTGAGAGAGGGAGGGGAGAGAGAGAGAGGGAGAGAGAAACAATAAAACCTGGCCATTACGCATTTAAGCTCTCTCAGAGAGGTCTTAAGATGTAACAGCTCATCTCAGTAACATATTACTTAAAGCCATAACATTGCGATAAAGAAGGAGGGGCACAAAAAGGAATTTTCTCCAGTCAGTGCTCTATTTACTTTAAGACTGCTCAAACATGGAGATCAGCAGGACCATGTACCAGCAAGCGACAGCTGTACTGGGCTCATTTTGGACCTAGTCAAACTTGTTGCAGGGTCCTGGCCACCTGCTGAAGCATGAACACAAGAACAAAGGAAACTCCCTGAAATTGGATAAGGTTCACCTGCCCCTTGGATCTAAACTGATCATACGTTCTCAACAGTATATGTTACACAATGTAACAGTAGACTGTGTGATAATTTGTGCACCAAGAGTGAAAGTGAGAGTTAACTGAGTTAACATAATTGAACAGGTTTGGATAAATGTTACTGTAAAATCCTTTGAAGATGCCAACATGAACACCTTGCTAAAACCGGGAGTTCTTTACTGCAAGAAGAGACTAGCTGCTGGGGAGACAACAGGACATGATGCAACTTGAGACGAAGCATAGCACCTTGTAAAGAGAGTGTTTGGTGGTCTGTTAGAAGCCCGCCCAAATACCAGTGTGCCATGGGACTGGTGTGCCAAGACGTTATGCTTGTGTTCACACATGGAACCTTGGTTTATAGTTTCATTCAAAGGGCTTCTAGGGAATGGAATCAGACCTAACGCTGACTTGTTCTCCGGTACCAAATGGCTTTGCCAGAGAACTGAACCAGCAATTCCAGGATAACCAGAATTATGTGTCCCACATTCTACCAACTGAACTATCCAGAGCCTCCCCCCCCCCCCACCCCACCCCCACCCCTTCCCCAATCCCCATTTCTTCACTGAGTCAACCAATGACAGGCTGCTGGTCTGCTGATATACAACGTGGTTTTGTGTGAAGAAGAAGTAGCCCTTGCACACCAATTTAGCCAGGATTTTACCTCCTGCTAGTCTTCCCTGTTTCAAACAGATGACATCCCATCCTTTCTTTCACTGAAAAACACATGTGAAGGGAAGAAACAATGATCTACTTCTATCATAGGCCATTTCACAACTTTCGTAATAATCTCAAAAGGAGAGATTATCGATTTTTTTTTTTTTTTCCAAATGTACAGATGCCTTAAACATGAGTGGATTTTACATTCTTCTTCTTTTCTCCACATCTTCTGATTGTTTTCATGCCTAAATGTTTTATGAGCTGCCATTCTTACATCTTGGTAGTACATGTACGTCCACTCATGCACATATATGTTGCACAAGTAAACAAACACTGAAACAGACTCATGTTTGAAGACTTAGGTTCACATTCCGTTTCAAGTTAAATGTTTAAACTCGACTTCGCATCATCTCTTTTTATTGTTCTCATGAAAGGCAATGACACTGTCACACACATACTGACGTGAGATTAGGAAATGACCATATGTTCATAAGACTCTGGGCATGATACATACAGCACACAATATGAAGGATTCACAGAGATTAGAACCACACTGATTTCCCAGTCAGCAATACCTGAATCACACACTGCTCACAATAGAAATGTGGTAGGATGGAGGTGCAGGAGATGTCAGAGAATGTGTTGACAACAACCCACACACCACTGCATGAGACAGATGGCATGAAGACAGGATGCACAATGTAGCTTACAACACACACAGTGTTCATAGGGTTGGACATGAGTAAGACGCAGAAGAGAGTACAGCAGGTAACACTGAGAACAGCATCTCCGTGCCCAGTGCAGCACACACAAAAGAAGTGCCCAGAAGATTGCAGCATTGTCAACATCTAACATCTACAATACTGAATATATCCCTTGATGCTGTCCTGACACAATGCGGGGTGACACATGTCTAACATGATGCTGAACAAGGATTAAAGAGACCATCCGTCATGAGCGTTTACATTAAATATAGACATGAATAAAGATCAAAGGCAACGGTCCGCTTTGGAAATTTACATGATACTGAGCAAGGATAATGAACGACTGTCTTCCATAAGAGTTTACACACACAACATGATAATAAGTACGGACATGAACACAGGGTAATCAATGATTGTCCTACACAGGTCTTGACATGTATAATACAATAGTGAATACGGATAATGTGTGCCCACCAACTTTGGATGTTTACATATATAACATGATCATGATGATTATGGTAACACGTGCCATCTACTATGAATTTTATATGTCAAACATGACAGTGACTAAGGATACTGCACACTCATCCACTATGGATGCTTATATGTATAATTTGATTTTGAATCAGGATAATGTGTGCCCAACCACTATGAATGTGATATTAATAAGGATAATTTGTGCTCATGTACCATGTGTGATAACATATATAACATGATAATAAAGAAAGATAATGTGTGCCCATCCACCATGCGTGTTAAGATATAACATGATAATAAATAAGGATAATGTTTGTCCATCCACTATGGATGTGTACATGTATAACATGACAATAAGGATAATGTGTGCCCATCCACTGTGGATGCACATATATGATATAATTATGAATAAAGTTCATGTGTGCCCATCCACTGTGGATGCACATATATGATATAATTATGAATAAAGTTCATGTGTGCCCATCCACTGTGGATGCACATATATGATATAATTATGAATAAAGTTCATGTGTGCCCATCCACTGTGGATGCACATATATGATATAATTATGAATAAAGTTCATGTGTGCCCATCCACTGTGGATGCACATATATGATATAATTAATGAATAAAGTTCATGTGTGCCCATCCACTGTGGATTCACATATATGAATAATTATGAATAAAGTTCATGTGTGCCAGTTCCATCATGGATGTCAACACATACAACATGATGATGAATTAGGATAATGTGTGCCAGTTCACATGGGTCTTAACATATATATCATGATAATGAATAAGGATAAGGTGTAATGGTTCACCATGAGTGTTTACCTATGTAACACAGTAACAAACAAAGATAATGTGCAATGGTCCACCACAACATTAGATGGAAGTTACATCTGACTATTCAATACCACATTAAAGAAAATACAGACAGATGCTGTCAATGATCAAACTTGGTATTTTTTGTCAAGTTTGGGTCCACAACTATTCATCGTTAACCTTTCAATTACTTGTGATCAACGCTGTTCCTGCGGTCAAGGGTCACTCTGGTTATAGGGCGAGAGAGTTGAGCAATAAGTTACAACACTTCAGCTTGGAAATTCCTTTTCTGCGGTAGCTATTCGCAATGTGGTCAGCACATTCTGAGTGAATTTCAACACACATTTTTTCCCCACCTTACATCGTGTGCCACCAACTAAATCACTCACTGCCAGTGACAGTGCAGTTAGCATGACTGTGAAGAATTCCGTAGCCCAGGTGAATCTTCCTGACTGTGACAGTGCCATTTAATGAGCACAGGTTAAAAAAAAAAGAAGGTGGTAGTGTAAGAACAACTCAAGCGATCATTTGGTCATCCTGATGTTGGTGTGTTGTACAGAAACAGCAGTATGTAAACTCATATGTACTTCTGCTTTTCAACAACGGAAGGGAGGAAGAGGGTTGTCGCTTATGGAAAGAGAGGCGAGGGAGTTTCTGGGCATCTGTGGAGAGACTACAACGGTTACACACTGCTTCACAGCCACTACAGCAGGGACAGAAGAGCTACGATGTTTACAGCTAGTGTATTCACACTCCATTACAATCTGCCCAGACTCGGGACGACTAACAGCCTTCCTCTGAACAAACATCATGAACAAACTCATACGGAAAAAAAAAAAAAAAAAAAAAAAACACCTAACAGGCATAAAAACTAATCACCTGTACTGAGTGATGAAACAGTACCAATAAACAGAGTGGTTGCACATGCACAGAGATGGATGTTTTTCTGTGTGTGAAACCACCTGGACACACAGATATAGTCTGAGACGTTGCTTTCAGGTCTCCATAGAGGCTACTTTCAGGATGACAACTATGGTCTTGTACATGAGTCATGAACCAATTTAATTTTCTTTCTGCCTCATTGCAGTGCTGAAGGCGAGTCATCAGTCCCTTCAAATTCGCGTGGACCTGTCAGTGAGAGGAGATGGAGAGAAATTTGAAAACCAAGGTCTTCAAACTAAAGCAATACCCAGCTAACAGCAGATGTGGTAAGCTAGACGCAGCACTGTCATTCTGCTTTCTCATGAACACTTATTCTGCAAGACCATTCTGAAGCTCTACCCTGAAAAAAATAATACTTCAAAAAAAAATAAACAACTTGTCTTCTTGTGTGTGAGCATGTCAGTGAGAGGGAGAGGGAGGGGGGGAGAGAGAGAGAGAGAGAGAGAGAGAGAGAGAGAGAGAGAGAGAGAGAGAGAGAGAGAGAATGAGAGATGAGAGAGAGTGCATGTGTGTGTGTGTGTGTGTGTGTGTGTGTGTGTGTGTGTGTGTGTGTGTGTGTTTTATGTCTGTGAGTCTGTGTAAGTGTGCTTTCAGTCTTGATTATTTTTAACTGAAATAACTGAAATCTTAGAAAGAAATGAAGGAAACAAAAAAATAAACCAAAGAAAGTAAACAATAAACAGATGTTTCTGTGCTCTCTCAAATCAATGTGAGAGTTTCTGAAAGGCAGAGATCCCGCCTTGCTTTAGCAGTGACTGTCCAGCCTCACTGCTACAACCACTCAGCTCACAAGACATCTGATGCAGTGACTGTCTAGCCTCACTGCTACAACCACTCAGCTCACAAGACATCTGATGCAGTGACTGTCCAGCCTCACTGCTACAACCACTCAGCTCACAAGACATCTGATGCAGGACTGTCCAGCCTCACTGCTACAAACAACTCAGCTCACAAGACATCTGATGCAGTGACTGTCCAGCCTCACTGCTACAACAACTCAGCTCACAAGACATCTGATGCAGTGACTGTCCAGCCTCACTGCTACAACCACTCAGCTCACAAGACATCTGATGCAGTGACTGTCCAGCCTCACTGCTACAACAACTCAGCTCACAAGACATCTGCTGCTAACTGGCAAGGGCCCTTAAGTACAGCCCCCAATAAAGACAGGACAAAAACGAAGATTCAAAGAAATAATGTACAGTGACCCATCTGCCACATGGCTACAACCTGCTTCATGCACAAAGAGCAGGATAAAAAAGACAAAAGACACTGCATGATGGTATTCACAAATCAGTCTATCCTAAGCCTCAATCATCAGTTCCCTAGAAGCACACCCTGCGACCAGATCAAACCAAAAGTGACAGCTCATTCTCTGGATGTCTGCAGATCAGAATTTGTTCTCATAAATCAGACACACTTGACAAACATGTGTGGACCCAAAAAAAAAGCAACAACAACAACAGCAACAATGTCTGATGCATTTCAAGAATCGGTTTCACATTTACAACTAACTCTGGTAAAATGGCACAAGCAGAATTACAGCAAAACTAACCTGACACAACGCCAATGCCATCATCGAAATCCATTTCCGACATGTCACTGTCACTCAGTCCACGCGCTGACACTGGCGGGGAGAGGTGACTCTTTCTAATGTCGTATGGATCTTGGCTGACCTTCTGTGAACAGAAACACCTTCACTTATAAACATGGTGAGGTCAACCATGGCATCACAATGTCACAACAATGGCGTCCTTTTTTCATCGTTTTTCTTTCCCCAAATATAGAAACTGGTGAAGAATTATTTAAGATTTAAAACATGAGATTCTCAGAAAGGTAAAATTTATGCACAAAAAAAACAAACAACTAATCACGTTCTGAAAAAAAAAACAAACAACTCATCCATCCCTGTCAGCACTAATGACAAGATGTCAGTTATTGTATTGAATGAAGAGAGAGAGAGAGAGAGAGAGAGAGAGAGAGAGAGAGAGAGAGAGAGAGAGAGAGAGAGAGAGAGAGAGAGAGAGAGAGAGAGAGAGAGAGAGAGAGAGAGAGAGAGAGAGAGAGAGAGAGAGAGAGAGAGAGAGAGAGAGAGACAGAGAGACAGACTGACAGATGGACTGGAGAGAGACAAACAGATGGACATCATATAGAGCTTCACATTTTACTGAAACATCTTTAAAATTAACCTTTTTGTAGATCAAGGAAAACTGTTTCACATAGATTGTGATGCTGGCATTTAAGGGCACATAAATGCTGATTCAAAACAGCCATCTGGTTTCCGGAGACGTTCATTTTCCACTACATCCAAATATGGACACTTTGTACTCTGCAGACATAACACTTCAAAAGTTATTAAACACACAGAGACTTATGCACTCTTGTGTGTGCGTGCACCCCCCCCCCCCCCCCCCCCCCCACACACACACACACACACTGACCGTGCGAGGGGATGAGGCAG
The DNA here is from genome assembly GCA_016801955.1 of Conus betulinus. Taxonomy (NCBI): domain Eukaryota; kingdom Metazoa; phylum Mollusca; class Gastropoda; order Neogastropoda; family Conidae; genus Conus; species Conus betulinus. The sequence continues at coordinate 92,227 of JADBJO010002231.1, forward strand.
GCAATGGAATACTGGCATCATCATGGTGACCTAACTGATACCAGTAGGGTTCATCATTCAGCTTGGTGGCCGACAGATCAATCACCACCTGTACACACCCAGTCCTCAATCATCACTTGTACTCACCTAGTCCTCAATCACCACCTATACACACCCAGTCCTCAATCACCACCTGTACACACCCAGTCCTCAATCATCACCTGTACACACCCAGTCCTCAATCACCACCTGTCACATCCTGTCCTCTATCACACCCACACACCCAGTCCTCAATCACCACCTGTACACACCCAGTCCTCAATCACCACCTGTACACACCCAGTCCTCAATCACCACCTGTACACACCCAGTCCTCAATCACCACCTGTACACACCCAGTCCTCAATCACCACCTGTACACACCCAGTCCTCAATCACCACCTGTACACACCCAGTCCTCAATCACCACCTGTACACACCCAGTCCTCCTCAATCACCACCTGTACACACCCAGTCCTCAATCACCACCTGTACACATCCTGTCCTCTATCACCCACCTGTACACACCCCAGTCCTCAATCACCACCTGTACACACCCAGTCCTCAATCACCACCTGTACACCCCAGTCCTCAATCACCACCTGTGTCCTCCTCATCACCACCTGTACACACCCAGTCCTCATCACCACCTGTACACATCCAGTCCTCAATCACCACCTGTACACCATCCTCTATCACCACCACACCCAGTCCTCAATCACCACCTGTACACACCCAGTCCTCAATCACCACCTGTACACACCCAGTCCTCATCACCACCTGTACACACCCAGTCCTCATCACCACCTGTACACACCCAGTCCTCAATCAGTACACACCCAGTCCTCTATCACCACCTGTACACACCCAGTCTTCAACCATTTGGATCATCTTCATTATGTTCTGCAATTGAGTTTGGCTGATAACGACAACAAAGATAGCATCACACACAGTAACAGCTTCTTCCCCACACCAGTGACTGTATGGAAGAGCCAAGCAGACCCTGTCAGACGGATCAGTGGACAAGTTCAGACCTTCACTGACTCAGTGTAAGAAAGAGCTAGGCCGGAAGGGGATGGGCAAAAGAGGAAGGGGTTAGGGCTTGTCATTTGTTTGTTTGTTGCTTTTCCCTTCTCTCGCAGAGATCTAGTGATGGTAAGGGCTTGGTCACCATGCCTAGACAGGACTGGGACATTGCTTGCTGCGAAGGGGGTGAATGGCACTAGTGTTTGCCATGGTCACCAGCTGGGTCTAGACAGGAATGAGGGGACATTGCTTGCTGCGAAGGGGGTGAATGGCACTATGAGGGTTTGCCATGGTCACCATAGCCTAGACAGGACTGGGACATCGCTTGCTGCGAACAATGAGGGCCATACAAAATCACTTAGCAATAATAACTGCATGGCCATCGCTGCACAGAACAATGAGGGGCCATACAAAATCACTAGCAGCAATAACCTATGGCCATCGCTATACCAACAGAACAATGAGGGGCCATACAAAATCACTTAGCAATAATAACCTATGGCCATCGCTATACCAACAGAACAATGAGGGGCCATACAAAATCACTTAGCAGCAATAATAACCTATGGCCATCGCTATACCAACAGAACAATGAGGGGCCATACAAAATCACTTAGCAGCAATAACCTATGGCCATCGCTATACCAACAGAACAATGAGGGGCCATACAAAATCACTTAGCAGCAATAACCTATGGCCATCGCTATACCAACAGAACAATGAGGGGCCATACAAAATCACTTAGCAGCAATAACCTATGGCCATCGCTATACCAACAGAACAATGAGGGGCCATACAAAATCACTTAGCAGCAATAACCTATGGCCATCGCTATACCAACAGAACAATGAGGGGCCATACAAAATCACTTAGCAGCAATAACCTATGGCCATCGCTATACCAACAGAACAATGAGGGGCCATACAAAATCACTTAGCAATAATAACCTATGGCCATCGCTATACCAACAGAACAATGAGGGGCCATACAAAATCACTTAGCAGTAATAACCTATGGCCATCGCTATTCCAACAGAACAATGAGGGGCCATACAAAATCACTAAGCACAATAACCTATGGCCATCGCTATACCAACAGAACAATGAGGGGCCATACAAAATCACTTAGCAGCAATAACCTATGGCCATCACTATACAACAGAACAATGTGGGGGCCATACAAAATCACTTAGCAGCAATAACCTATGGCCATCGCTATACCAACAGAACAATGAGGGGCCATACAAAATCACTTAGCATAATAATCTATGACCATCGCTCTTGTTCTTTTCAGGGTCCCATTTCTTGGAATAAAATCCCAATATCTTTGCGCAGTTCAAACTCTCTGTCTTCCTTCAAGACATCTCTTAAAACAAACTTCTTCACCTGTGAATAGCAGTTCTTTCTTCCCCTTTCTCTTCCCCATCAAATTAATTCTGTGATATATGTGTGTGTGTGTGTGTGTGTGTGTGTGTGTGTGTGTGTGTGTGTGTGTGTGTGTGTGTGTGTGTGTGTGTGTGTGTGTGTGTGTGACTGTGTGTGTGTGTGTGTGTGTACAAGCATGTGTGTGTGTGTGTGTGTGTGTGTGTGTGTGTGTGTGTGTGTGTGTGTGTATGTGTGCATACTGTTGTGTGCATTGTTGTGAGACAGTGTATGTGGGATTGTGTGTGTGCGTGTGTGTGTGTGTTTGTGTGTGTGTGTGTGTGTGTGTGTGTCAATATGCACTCTTGTTTGTAGGTGCATGCTACTTATTGCAATATTTATATTCATCTTGGTCTCATTCATGTTTTGTTTAATCTTTTCTGTATTTGTAAGCGCTTAGGGCTTAAGTAAGATTAAGCGCCATAACTAAATAATTATTATTACTATTATGATTAAGAATATAGGACAGTATTTTTTTCTTTTTTTGTGAGTGTATTCCCTCTGAATTTGTTGCTGTTGCGTGATTGTATGCTTCACTAATGTACTGTACCTTGGGGCATGACAAGCTCTATAAAAGACACTTATTCTCATCAAGTTATTTCATCATCAGATTCTGGATTTGGGGATGGACAAAGAGGCCTCACCTCTCCTAAAAACTCGGAGGCTCCTATCCTGTCGTAGTCCCAAACAGTGATCTCCAGCATGCGTTCCCTGAGGTCCACCTCTTTGACCGGGCAGTAGATGAAGGTCTGGTTCCAGGTGGGCTCTGTGGTGTTGGCCATGGTCTTTGTGCGACGCTTGCTCTTTTCACTGCACCAAACACAGGCAGAACAGTCATAGTGCTGCACTGGATCCCATCATTTTTGTGGGGGGGGGGGGGGGGAAGGGGGAGAGGGGGAGCTTCATCTGCATATGATTCTCACAACCTTTTTTTTTTTTTTTTTATATTTTTCTTTAGTTCTGTACATGTTTTTCTTCAGTGTCAAAAACCCAACAATTTTATTTTTTTCTTTTTTTTTTTTTCTCTCTTCTTCATTTCTTCTCTGCCCTTTTCCCCCCCCCTTTTCTTTTGGTTTTGATTCTTAGTCTGACACACTTCAGCCATCAGGCTGATTTTCATCAATGCTGCTTCTTAAATGTGTGTTAGTGATCCACTAACAACAACTAGAGACTCTGTGTGTGTGTGTGTGTGTGTGTGTGTGTGTGTGTGTGTGTGTGTGTGTGTGTGTGTGTGTGTGTGTGTGTGTTTATGTGTGTGTGCGTGTTTAAATGCATGCATGCACTTGTGTATGTGTGCACACAAGTATGTATTACTTTCCTTTTAACAACATAGGCATTCCCTACTGTCATCTCTTTACCACTTAAGTATCTGTCATGACAAACTTTATCATCAGGATGACCGATATGCCGCTGATTCTATGCAGATCATTCAAAGGCATCTCAACCATCAGTGAGACAAGACACTGAATCCCATCTCCTCAGACACTCCACCTCATAATTCTGACTGGGTTACCTTCAGCTTCTTTTACTCTATACCCCTCTCAACCCTGCTGCTCCTACAGCCTACACACCCTCCGCTGCCTGGCCAGTTTGCAGCGGTGTACTTCGCTGAAACTCTTGTACCTAAGAAACTACATGGTAATTATCAAACAATTATTCAGCAACATATTAAAAATTCATGTAATACAATGTTCTTTCAGGCTATTGACACTTTGCCAAATTCACATATCATTTCAGTTTTTTAAACGAATGCTTTGCCAATTCACACATTGTTTTATTTTCAAAAAGAAGAGATGGACTTCTTCACTTCAAGTCTAATATCTTGAAAACTATTCAACTTACATGCAAGAAATGCAACGCAGTTATCACAGATCATTGTTTTGCAATGTATATAGATTCACTTGATAGTATGCACCCTTGAACTTTCAATGCTTTGACAAATCAAATCATTACTTTCACTTTCCTACTTAACTCCACGTTTCAATGTAACCAGCTGACGACATTTTAGTTCAACGACTTCAAAACTTTGATGTGACAAATCTTCATTGCCAGCTGTGTACCGTAGCCCACTTAGTGACGAAATCAAGCCAGTTTTGACTAAATCAGTTTTAGATGAGCAAAAACTACAGTGCAGTTTGTGGTGTTGTTCAGCAGCAGGTGAGCACTGCTGAAGCACAGGCTGGAATGAGCTGAAAGTACCTTTGTTCCCTTTTGCTACACTGAAAATTGGTTTCAACTTACACAAACAGTGTAAGAACAACAGTGGAGCAAAAGGTACTCCATGCTCCCATACTATTTCTCAAACAAGACAGTTCAGTTTTCAGACACCTTTAAAAAAAAAACAGTTTTTCCATTGAAAGTGGTGAAAAGTCCTGAGAAGTTCACTCAAGGAAACCACTGCAGAGGCTCCTAACTGAAAAAAAACTATTGCTTTGTGTGGCTGATCGTGATTTCTGGGGATCCCTCGTTTCTTTCTCAATTGAACTCAGTGATCCAATCTTTTTTGCACAAATCTTTGTGTGGTGACAATCTACAGATTGCCACCATGAAAAGCCAGAACCCATTTGTGAACTGAAAACCCAGTGTTTGCTGGTGATGCTCTATTGCAGCGCTGGACCTACTGAGCCTGGCACCATGTGGAACAGTCTGTCAAATCTACTGGACCAATCTCTACCTTCAACATTTTACATACTGAGGTTCTAAAGTGCTGTGTACTTGACTATTACTGTACTGAATGAAATATCATTACTCATAATCAAGAAGCAGACTTTGTCCAACAAAGTTTAAACTCATTTCCATCGAAGGAGACTTTTTTGTTTGTTACTTCCCTTTGCACAAACCAAAACAGCTCTCACAATTCACATGCTGACCCTTTCGACTCTATGATCCTGGGATCATCAAAATACACACAAGTCAAATACCTGACACCACAAACTAAAAGGTCATGCAATTAAAAGCAAAGGGTAGGCAAGCCATAAACCGGCATGCATGCACACCCATTCACACACCCACACACACATGTGCATATATATGCACGCACAGTTGCAGACATAAAACTGCATGTTCATCATCCTACTAACCAGACACACAAACACACGAACACACACAGGCACATTCCCTTTGGTGTGTGGACATGCATAATCATACACACAGGCACAGTCACACACACACACACACACACACACACACACACACACACACACACACACACACACACACACAGGCACACTCACTCACACACACACACACACACACACACACACACACACACACACACACACACACACACACACATACACGAACATGCTGACATACACAAACCTATCCTGCAGCCAAACAGGGCTTTACCTGCGGTCCGGCAGGAGGTACAGCTTGCAGTAGGGATTGCGGAATTTCCCCTCGTCAGTCAGAGACAGTTCAATGGCACTAATGATGGTGACAATCAGCTGCTGGCTCTGTACATCGTACCACAGCTTGATCTGAAATCCACATCAAACACCCCTATCAGGTCTTGGCACAGACTACCTGGATAGGGATGTCACCGTGATCACCATTTTCTTGTATTTTTCTTTTTCCCCAGGAGCAGTGCTGCTAAGGTTAACCAGAAGCTATTTAACTGCCCTCACTGACACTGGCTAGAATGTGTTTTTGTAATGTACCCCTGTGTGCGTGTGTGTGTGGTATGTGTGTGTGTGCATGTGTGTGTGTGTGTGTGTGTGTGTGTGTGTGTGCACGTGTGTGTTGTGCTGTATTTGCGCTTGCCTGTGCATGTTTTTGTATGTACATTTGCCTTTGTGTGTGTGTGTGTGTGTGTGTGTGTGTGTGTGTGTGTGTGTGTGTGTGTGTGTGTGTGCGTGCGTGCGTGCGCGCGTATGCATGTGAGCACGTGTGTGTGTGTGTGTGTGTGTGTGTGTGTGTGTGTGTGTGTGTGTGTGTGTGTGTGTGCACCCATGCTTGTGTATATGCCTCGTATTTGTGTTAGGCCGCTACCTGCGTAGCAGCCATAGGGGCAAGAGTCGAGGAAAAAAGTACTGGCTTGTAGCCCAGACAGTATGGTGATCTTTGATCTTTTTGATCATATACATACTAAAAGTCATTACAACAGAACTGTGTTTGTTTAATGGAAAAAAAAAACAATCATTACAACAGAACTGTGTTTGTTTAATGGAGTAGAAGACAATCTAAAATCAAAATCCTTCACTTCATTTCTGTCCCCTGCAGTCTGCAGAGAGAGACCTCAGGTGCTTGATTTTTCCTCCAATTAACCAATGAAACTGACCGCTACTTGTCGTTTATTGTATCATATGAAGTAGCAAGGACTGAAAGTTTATTCTGAAACTGTTGATTGAGAATCCTCTCAAAAGTACAGTCACAGACAATTTCAGAACAACCATCATCATCTTTCTTGGAATATGTCCTGCCTGACCAATCATCAGTCACTGGTCACGTGTCACCGTCTGGTGTGTAACCTGCTACAACAATTCTCACACTGTACTGACTGAGAAAAACCTGCATGTGTCTGCATGTGAGGAAAGGTTCAAGCAACAGCAGGTCTTCACATATGCTAATCTGGGGAACTGGATTAATCCCTTTAAACTTCACCCACATCTGATGCTACTGTGATTCAGACTCCCAATCCCTTACAGATAGAGTTTTCACAAGTTGATTACGGAGTCCGTCCACATTACACTGCCTCTATGTAATAACCCTATGTACATTTTGCCTCACCTGTAATCTGTCCCATCTGTATTTTGACCCACATGAATGTTTTTCCTCATCTTTAACATTTTTCCTCATCTTTATTTTGTTCTGCCCATCTTTTGTTCTGCCCCTACTTTGTCTTACCTCTATTTTGCCGGACACTTGTTTGCGAGAAAGGGACTGATGATCAGCCGGTGGTCGAATGGTCAGGTTGGGGTGGCGGTCTGAATGACGATGATCTCGATGATCTCGATCTCCGTGACGATCAGGGATGGCATCAATCCCGTAATCTGCAACAGGAACATGTCAAATGGTATTGTTGGTCAGAACACAAAAATGGATATCGTCTGTAATAACATAACAATGGATATTGTTGTCAAAACATGATCGATTCTGTCCATGAGAACACACCAGAAGATACTGTCTGAACACAACAGATCTCATCTGTCAGAATCCAATGACCTTTGTCAGTTAAAGGTCAATGACAGATGCTTGTCTGTCTGAACACAAACACAGATATTGCCTGCCAGAAACAACGATGGATGCTGTTTGTCTCAACACAATGGATTTCATCTGCAGAACAATGGATACCAACTGCTAAAATATTACAACAGATCTTGTCTGTCTGAACACAGCAACGAAAATGGATCTTTCAGACCACAATCAAGGATACCAACTGCCAGAACAACCTTACCACATCTTTTGTTAGTACAGTATTTATCTATTTATCTAACTGTCACCCCTATAGACTGGACTCTGGAGTAAGCAGATGTAGTAGAGCTTACATGGTCTAGTCCCCAAGCGGAGAAACTTCCGTGATGAAACTAAAAATAATGTGTGTGTGTGTGTGTGTGTGTGTGTGTGCGTGTATGTGTGTGTGTGTGTGTGCACACATCCATGCGTGCTTGCGTGCGTACGAGTGTGTGCGTTTGTGTGTGTGCATGTGTGTGTGTGCACACATGTGTAGGTGCATACATGCTTGCATGCATGTGTGCATGTGTGTGTGTGTGTGTGTGTGTGTGTGTGTGTGTGTGTGTGTGTGTGTGTGTGTGTGTGTAATGTAGTGTAATGTAAAAGGATATTTATAGAGCGCTTTACCTCGTGAGAGCCCAAAGCGCATATTACAGAAAAACATGATAAAGTTATAAATCTAATTCAGCGCGCGCGCGCACACGCACACACACACACACACACACACACACACGCATGCGCGCGCACACACAACACACACTCCGCAGGGAAAAAAAAAAAAAAAAAAACCACGGTGTTGGTGTCATATTCTGCATGTAATTTGACATACCAGATAGTGACATGATATGGCACCGTGTGTGTGTGTGTGTGTGTGTGTGTGTGTGTGTGTGTGTGTGTGTGTGTGTGTGTGTGTGTGTGTGTGCACATCTGCGTGTGTCTGTGTGCACGCTTATGTGTTGTATGGTGTGGTATGTGTGGTTTGGGGGTAGTGTTTGTGTGTGTGCGCGCGCGCGCGCACGCGCGTGCATGCGTGCGTGCGTGTGTGTGTGTGTGTACGCTTTCACGCTGTGCAATTTCATCCATGATGCATGTGTTTGTGCATGTGTATGCAGACTGCTTTGTGTTTAATGCCTCAACAGCAAACGAATCAAGGCGTTTATGCAGCAATGAGAACAGCACTACAGCAAAATACACATCTGTATGGAAGAAGGCAATATTAAACTTAAACAAAAGTACAGAAAGAAATATCTCGGTGTCAGAATTTCATTTGATGCCATATCATGTCACTATCTGGTATGTCAAATTACATGCAGAATACGACACCAACACCGAGTCCTGTTGTTGTACGTTAAATGGCTGCTGAAATGGCTGATAAATGTAGACAAAATAATTTTGCCTCCCAAGGACAACATATGAGCATGTTTGTAAGCTGAATAAAAGGAGGGTGCTGCCAGAATAAAGGAATGTATTCCAATGCTATCAGGGATGGGGGCATTGCAACAAACTATCACCAAAGGAACTGAGCCAAAACAAACAAAAAAAATACTAACTTTACTATTATCCACTGCTCTGCTGCTGTTACTATTATAAAGCTATTCAACTGCACCCACACACCCATCTAAAAAAAATACTAACTTTACTATTATGAAGCTATTCAACTGCACCACACACCCCATCTCAAAAGAAAACAGCTCACTATAAAGTCATCCCCCACAATCTTATTCCAACAGATACTGGCAAGGAAAAATTTTGCTCCCTGTTTCTTAATCATTAAGCCTTTAAATGGTTCAAATATTAACCTATGGCTAAAGGATTGAAATCCCCCAGTCAACTGGATGTATGAACACTGTCAGATTCATGGTGTCCCGGGCACTGAATTCAGGAAGGAGCACAGCCCCCCCCTCATTCTTCTGCCTAAAAAATTCCCTGAACTGAATCAGACACCCATTTCCTGCTGAGTGGACGGAACGAATTTTCAAGCAGTAATTAATCTGATGATGTCACAAGTGGTTCAAGCTGACAACTGTCAGCTCTTCAGCCAAACGCTGGAACCATTTGACTGCATGCCCCCCTCTGCAGTTGTTGTTTTCCACTTCAGTTATAACTTTCAGACATATTTCTATGATATATGTGTTCCTGAATTTGTGCATATTCTTCTATTTCAAAAGTGCAAGCAGCATGTATTAGGAGAAATAAAAAGGAGAAACATGCAACAATGAAAACGACACACTCAGCATCCTTTTTCTGCAGGAAAAAAAAGGTGCATGAAATAAAATGCATGGTCCAGGAAAGGGTTCTGAAAAGTTAATATATGAACAGAATCGGTGCCAATGATTGTGACTGAATTGATGCTAAGGATTGCGTCACACAAAAAAAGAAGTTGCATCCAGCTGACCAAACTGCATGCCAAGTGACATCTAAAGTCAGGTCATGGCAAGGTGAGGGCCATGTATCAGGGCTGCAACACAGGGTAATAACTGCTATACAACTGCACACTTACTGAATACAGATCATTATCAAGTAAAATCAAGAAACAAAGTAAACAATTCAAGCAATCTACTGTACAAAAAACACCCTGTGCAACATCACTATTTTTTCATTACAGCTCTGTCAAACACACACTGAAAGTGAACCACAAACAAACACAGTCAGAACTGCTGAACTTGACTACAACGAAAACAGCGCCTGGCACTCCTGCATCAAATTTTCTGCAATCAGTCCCAACAAACTCACACACAACAACCAAAAATTGTGGTATGGTGGTTAACGCCACATCTTCAGTTTTCAAAAAGCTGCTGGTTCAATCCCTATGTAGAGCAGCTAACCCCCAAACCAGTGCAGAAGTCAGCGCACTGAGTGAGTAGAGCTGTGCTGGATGAGGCATCTGCTGCTCCCCAGCCCTTCTCTACAGCTGTGCTGGATGAGGCATCTGCTGCTCCCCAGCCCTTCTCTACAGCTGTGTTGGATGAGGCATTCACTCCTCCCCAGTGGTTCTCTACAGCTGTGCTGGATGAGGCATCCACTCCTCCCCAGCCCTTCTCTACAACTGTGCTGGATGAGGCATCCACTCCTCCCCAGCCCTTCTCTACAGCTGTGTTGGATGAGGCATCCACTCCTCCCCAGTGGTTCTCTACAGCTGTGCTGGATGAGGCATCCACTCCTCCCCAGCCCTTCTCTACAGCTGTGTTGGATGAGGCATCCACTCCTCCCCAGTGGTTCTCTACAACTGTGCTGGATGAGGCATCCACTCCTCCCCAGCCCTTCTCTACAGCTGTGTTGGATGAGGCATCCACTCCTCCCCAGTGGTTCTCTACAGCTGTGCTGGATGAGGCATCCACTCCTCCCCAGCCCTTCTCTACAACTGTGCTGGATGAGGCATCCACTCCTCCCCAGCCCTTCTCTACAGCTGTGTTGGATGAGGCATCCGCTGCTCCCCAGCCCTTCTCTACAGCTGCGCTGGATGAGGCATCCGCTGCTCCCCAGCCCTTCTCTACAGCTGTGCTGGATGAGGCATCCACTCCTCCCCAGCCCTTCTCTACAGCTGCGCTGGATGAGGCATCCGCTGCTCCCCAGCCCTTCTCTACAGCTGTGTTGGATGAGGCATCCGCTCCTCCCCAGCCCTTCTCTACAGCTGTGTTGGATGAGGCATCCGCTGCTCCCCAGCCCTTCTCTACAGCTGTGTTGGATGAGGCATCCGCTGCTCCCCAGCCCTTCTCTACAGCTGTGTTGGATGAGGCATCCGCTGCTCCCCAGTGTTCTCTACAGCTGCGCTGGATGAGGCATCCACTGCTCCCCAGCCCTTCTCTACAGCTGTGCTGGATGAGGCATCTGCTGGATGAGGCATCCACTGCTCCCCAGTGGTTCTCTACAGCTGTGCTGGATGAGGCATCCACTCCTCCCCAGCCCTTCTCTACAGCTGTGCTGGATGAGGCATCTGCTGGATGAGGCATCCGCTGCTCCCCAGCCCTTCTCTACAGCTGTGTTGGATGAGGCATCCACTCCTCCCCAGCCCTTCTCTTTGCTTTTTTCTGTTCCAACTCTCTTGTTCTTCTCTATCTGTCTTTCTTTTGTGTTCACCACACTGGACAGGGGTAGGGTACATTCACAGCCCAGCCAATTGTCAACAAGTTTTTTTGTTTTGTTTTTTCCTATTCCTAAGCTGCGTGACCAGCAACATGCACTCCTCTTTATCCCACTTTGATTCCATGCATCAATGCCATGCAGTGCTATGTGCTTCAGTGACCGAGGTGTCAGTGTCTACAGGAGTTCAAGACATGCAGTCTCCCTCCATGGAAATGGTGCGGACACTCACTGCACCGACCCCTTCACAGGGCTGCTTGACCTGTGGGCTGAACTGGGAACACACTGATCTCCCAAGCTCAGTTTCTTCCGCCGCTTCGTAAACAGGTCTCTCTAAAAGGACTGCTCAGCTTTCTGACAATCACAACACACATCTGGATCTCCCTGATCTGCTTGATACATCATGAAAGAAAATGGGCAGGACTGTTTTGTCATGTCAACTTAATCCAAAGTGGATGTCCATCGCATCATTAGTGTCATCTCCATCCTGATTGATCATTGTAACATGAATTTGAAAAAAAAAAAAAAAGAAAAGAAGAAAAATAAAAAGAAAGATTCCAAATTCACTGACACAGATGGTGCTAAAGATCGACACACACGAAAACCTAACACTGGGTAAAAAGTTAAGTGGTTTTCAGATCTGCAGTGTTTTGCTCACACACCAAAGCAGCCTCCCTGATGGAAAACGAGTTTTCTCTCTGTTTTGGCTGTGCAGTGACAGCCAACAACCCCAGCTGGCTGAAAGGGGCTGAAGTCTGGAATGAGGAGATACACCACTCCTCAGCCTGCAGCTCCTCAGGACAGGGTGTTCACACACCTGGAGTCTGAATGGGAATGGAGGAGACTTACAGCTGCTCACTCCCTGTGCTTAAGGCTGCCTGACAGGAACATTGGCTCTAAACAAGGTCATGGTCTCAGAAAAGGTTCCAGACCAACAGATTCTTCTTCTTTTCTGTGTTTCTGAACAAAAAGACTCAGATCATTCTTATAACGTTCATTTTTTTTTTCAAACTAGACCTAAACAAGGGGGGGGGGGGGGGGGGGGGGGGGACCACCTCATGACGGTTACTTATTACTCCTCCATGGACAGGGAACAGTCAATGGACAGTCCCCCCCCCCCCCCCCCCCCCCTACTTTGAGGGTTCATTCCCAAAGGATAACTCCAATGATTCAACTTTATTTTGCCATCTCTCTCATCAGCAGTACAAAATTAGATGAAAGGCCTGTATATGGTTGGGTAAGTGCTGGAAACATCTTTACAAAGCGTGGTAAGAGACATTAAACATTCAACAATTTCTGTCCCATTTCTTGCCCACTAGAGTCCTTTTTTTTCTCATTTGTTCATGCGTTTTCATTTAATTTACTTACAAATGTACAAAGTTTGTGAAAAATTCTGAACAAAGGTAAAGAAGTCATTAAAAAGATGACAAAACTCATCCATGCATGTGCACTTTCCCCTCTAAATGCACCCTCTCTTCTCTCCCTTTTTTTCCTCCTGCATCCTCCCTCCCTTCCACCCCCCCCCCCCCCCCCCCCCCCCCCCCCCTTTCATGTACTGCTGTGAAAAAAATAACAACAAAATTCATTACAATAAAATCTGCAAAGCTGAAAGGATTTAGAAAAAAAACCTTTTCATCACAATCACGACTCCACATTGTTAGTAACATATGCAAAATAAAATAATTCATCTCCTTTCCTGCACAATGCATGCATGCACACACAAACAGACAGCGATGTTCAGAGTCAATCACACATGCCCCCTTTTTTTTTTGAGAGACTAAAGAATCCTTCCCTTCCTTCTTTCAGTCTCTTCTCATTCCTTACTAAACAATTCAAAACAAACAGTTCACAAAAACACACACACACACATACAAACACACACTCACATATGGAGCACACATAAGAACTTTGCAAACGAGGATGGACACTTGAAACCATGCAAGTTACAAGCGTGCGGCAGTGAAAACCGAGCTGTGCGCATGTCACTGGTGGAATGAACACACAGGCAAAGGCAATGAGAAAGGACCACAGAGAGAGAAAAAAAAGGTGGCAACGACTGAGCACACAGAGGGTCTGTAAGCTTACCCACGCAGCACCACACGTCTAGGACTGCGCTGAAAGCGTTGGACTGTTTGCACCACGGAAGCAGCTAAGCACACACACACACACACACACACACACACACACACAAACCTTCAGGCACGAAAGCAGTGACCAACGAAAAAAAAAAAAAAGTAACGTGAGATGGTGGAAGGACAAGGTGAACATCTCACACACAACACAAATCTGAACAGATTGTCTAGGGTGGGAAAACTCCACTACCATCAACTGGACTCCATGACATGTTAGTAGTGTTAACAACAGAAGACAATATCCATGGGGGGTTGTTTGTTTGTTGTAGCCCAAACATTCTGCATTTGGACAGACACATCACACAGTTGCCTAACTTGACAAGATAACAAGGTACACACACCACAGTAGAAGACAAAGGTTAGCAATGGCGAAACTGCATGGTTCATTTTCAGACCCCAGAAAGACACAAAATCTGTGGAGGACTACTGGCGACAAAAGGTTTCAAGCAAGCAGTTTTAATCATTACAATTTAATCCTCAAGACTGTCTCTCTCTCGGACAAACATTTTTTTATTTCCTTTTACGCAGTCATTTTTAATATCCAATAGCATGCGAAGCCTATTTTAGGATGCTTTGTACTTGATGAGCCTTTGTTCAGCTTTGTAAGGCATGTAAGTGGTGGCTGAGACAAAGACTGGCCAAGGCAGAAGGAAACAGAGCAAGCAGAAGGAATATACAACAGACAGACACATGGACAGGGAGGGCTGAACGGTGGCAGTCAACTTGAAGGGCTAAACAATCTCCACACAATGTCCACAGACAACTATGCACTGCAAAGACCTACAATCCTTTATAAATAATAATGGTTTCTGCACATGACACTGGCAGAATCTTCAAACCTCTGTAATGGTATATTGCAAGCTGTCAAGACCTTAAATGCAGTACAATGGCCTACAATGAAACGGTAAGATCTTAAACGCTGTTCAATGGCATACTACAACTGGAAAGACCTACAATCTAGTACAAGGGCATACTACAAAACAGAGAAGATCTTAAATGCTGTACAATGACATGCTAAAAACTGGCAAGACCTACAATCCTGTACAATAGCATGTGTTAACTGGCAAGACCTACAATCCTGTACAATAGCATGTGTTAACTGGCATGACCTACAATCCTGTACAATAGCATGTGTAACTGGCATGACTACAATCCCTTAAAATGGCATACTGGCAAGACCTCAAGTGAAGCACAATGGCATACTACAAACCAACAAAACCACCAACCCTATACAATGGCATATCACCGACTGACAAAACCTAAACTTTAGTGCGATGGCATACCCAAGACTGGCAATATCTTTCAACAAGACCTACAGTCCAGTACAATGGCATACTTTTAAAGGACAAGCCCTACCATCCTGTACAATGGCATACTTTTAAAGGACAGGACCTACAGTCCTGTAGATTGATTTGCAACAAATTGCTAGACCTCCTACACAGTCATCTAAAAAGTGACAACACTAACAATACTGCACAAAGTCAACAAACTGACAACACTAACAATACTGCACAAAATCAACAACATGACAATACTAACAATACTGCACAAAGTCAACAACATGACAACACTAACAATACTGCACAAAGTCAACAACATGACAACACTAACAATACTGCACAAAGTCAACAAACTGACAACACTAACAATACTGCGCAAAGTCAACAACATGACAACACTAACAATACTGCACACTAACAATGCTACACAAAGTCAACAAACTGACAACACTAACAATACTGCACAAAGTCAACAAACTGACAACACTAACAATACTGCACAAAGTCAACAAACTGACAGCAAACTGACAACACTAACAATGCTGCACAAAGTCAACAAACTGACAACACTAACAATACTGCACACTAACAATACTGCACAAAGTCAACAAACTGACAACACTATCAATACTGCACAAAGTAAAAAACATGAAGACATTAACCGTACCGCACAAACTCAACAACATGACAAAACTAACAATACTGAACAAAGTCAACAACATGACAACATTAACAATACTGCACAAAGTCAACAACATGACAACTCTATCAATACTGCACAAAGTCAACAACATGACATTATTACCAATTCCGCACAAAGTCAACAAACTGACAACATTAACAATACTGCACAAAGTCAACAACATGACAACATTAACAATACTGCACAAAATCAACAAACTGACAACACTATCAATACTGCACACAAAGTCAACAACATGACAACACTATCAATACTGCACAAAGTCAACAAACTGACAACATTAACACATACTGCACAAAGTCAACGACATGACAACACTAACAATCCTGCACAAAGTCAACAAACTGACAACACTAACAATACTGCACAAGGTCAACAAACTGACAACACTAACAATACTGCACAAAGTCAACAACTTGACAACACTATCAATACTGCACAAAGTCAACAAACTGACAAGATTAACAATACTGCACAAAATCAACAACATGACAACATTAACAATACTGCACAAAGTCAACAACATGACAAAACTAACAATGCCGCACAAAGTCAACAAACTGACAACGCTAAAAATACTGCACAAAGTCAACAAACTGACAACACTAACAATCCTGCACAAAGTCAACAAACTGACAACACTAACAATACTGCACAAAGTCAACAAACTGACAACACTAACAATACTGCACAAACTCAACAACATGACAACACTAACAATACTGCACAAAGTCAACAACATGACAACATTAACAATACTGCACAAAGTCAACAACATGACAACACTAACAATACTGCACAAAGTCAACAACATGACAACACTAACAATACTGCACAAAGTCAACAACATGACAACACTATCAATACTGCACAAAAGTCAACAAACTGACAACATTATCAACACACAAAGTCAACAAACTGACTGACAACACTAACAATACTGCACAAAGTCAACAACATGACAACATTAACAATACTGCATAAAGTCAACAACAAGACAACACTATCAATGCTGCACAAAGTCAACAACATAACAACACTATCAATACTGCACAAAGTCAACAAACTAACAACACTAACAATACTGCACAAAGTCAACAACATAACAATACTAACAATACTGCACAACGTCAACAACATGACAACACTAACAATACTGTGTGCAAAGTCAACAACATGACAACTAACCATACTGCACAAAGTCAACAAACTGACAACACTAACAATACTGCACAAAGTCAACAACATGACAACACTAACAATACTGCACTCCAACAATACTGCACAAAGTCAACAAACTGACAACACTAACAATACTGCACAAAGTCAACAAACTGACAACACTATCTATACTGCACAAAGTCAACAACATGACAACCCTAACAATGCTGCACAAAGTCAACAAACTGACAACACTAACAATACTGCACAAAGTCAACAAACTGACAACACTATCAATGCTACACTAACTCAAACTGCCAACAAACTGACAACACGAACAATGCTACACAAATTCAACAAACTGACAACACTAACAATGCTACACAAAGTCAACAAACTGACAACACTAACAATGCTGCACAAAGTCAACAACATGACAACACTAACAATACTGCACAAACTCAACAAAATGACAACACTAACAATACCGCACAAAGTCAACAACATGACAACACTATCAATACTGCACAAAGTCAACAACATGACAACACTAACAATACTGCACAAAGTCAACAAACTGACAACTAACAATACTGCACAAAGTAAACAACATGACAACACTAACAATACTGCACAAAGTCAACAACATGACAACACTAACAATGCTGCACAAAGGCAACAAACTGACAACATTAACAACACTGCACAAGGTCAACAAACTGACAACACTAACAATACTGTACAAAGTCAACAAACTGACAACACTATCAAAACTACACAAAATCAACAGACTAACAACACTAACAATGCTGCACAAAGTCAACAACATGACAACACTCACAATACTGCACAAAGTCAACAAACAGACAACACTAACAATACCGCACACTAACAATACTGCCCAAAGTCAACAAACTGAAAACACTAACAATACTGCACACTAACAATACTGCACAAAGTCAACAAACTGACAACACTATCAATACTCACAAAGTCAACAAACTAACAACACTAAGAATACTGCACAAAGTCAACAACATGACAACACTAACAATATTGCATTAAGTCAAACAAACGGACAACACATTAACAATACTGCACAAAGTCAACAACATGACAACACTAACAATACTGCACAAAGTCAACAACATGACAACACTAACAATACTGCACTAAGTAAACAACATAACAACACTAACAATACTGCACAAAGTCAACAACATGACACCACTAACAATACTGCACAAAGTCAACAAACTGACAACACTAACAATACTGCACAAAGTCAACAAATTGACAACACTAACAATACTGCACAAAGTCAAGAAACTGACAACACTAAAAATACTGCACAAAGTCAACAAACTGACAACACTAACAATACTGCACAAAGTCAACTAACTGACAACGATAACAATACTGCAGAAAGTCAACAAACTGACAACAAACTGACAACACTAACAATACTGCACAAAGTCAACAACATGACAACACTAACAATACTGCACAAAGTCAACTAACTGACAACACTAACAATACTGCACAAAGTCAACTAACTGACAACACTAACAATACTGCACAAAGTCAACAAACTGACAACAAACTGACAAAACCAACAATACTGCGCAAAGTCAACAACATGACAACGCTAACAACACTGTACAAAGTCAAGAACATGACAACACTAACAATACTGCACAAAGTCAACAAACTGACAACACTAACAATACTGCACAAAGTCAACAACATAACAACACTAATAATACTGCACAAAGTTAACAACATGACAACACTAACAATACTGCACAAAGGCCACAACATGACAACACTAACAATACTGCACAAAGTCAACAACATGACAATATTAACAATATTGCACAAAGTCAACAACATGACAACACTAACAAAACTGCACAAAGTCAACAAACTGACAACACTAACAATGCTGCAAAGTCAACAAACTGACAACACTACCAATACTGCATAAAGTCAACAAACTGACAACACTAACAATACTGCACAAAGTCAACAAACTGACAACACTAACAATACTGCACAAAGTCAACAAACTGATAACACTAACTATACTGCACAAAGTCAACAACCTGACAACACTAACAATGCTGCACAAATTCAAGAACATGACAACACTAACAATACTGCACTAACAATACTGCACAAAGTCAACAAACTGATAACACTAACAATACTGCACAAAGTCAACAAACTGACAACACTAACAATGCTGCACAAAGTCAAGAACATGGCAACACGAACAATACTGCACACTAACAATGCTGCACAAAGTCAACAAACCGACAACAAACTGACAACACTAACAATACTGCACAAAAGTCACAACTAAAACTAACAACACAAACAATACTACACACTAACAATACTGCACAAAGTCAACAAACTGACAACACTAACAATACTGCACAAAGTCAACAAACTGGCAACACTAACAATGCTGCACAAAGTCAACAAAAACTCACAACACTAACAATACTGCACAAAGTCAACAAACTGACAACACTAACAATACTGCACAAAGTCAACAAACTGACAACACTAACAATGCTGCACAAAGTCAACAACATGACAACACTAACAATGCTGCACAAAGTCAACAACATGACAACACTAACAATACTGCACAACATCAACAACATGACAACACTAACAATACTGCACAAAGTCAACAAACTGACAACACTAACAATGCTGCACAAAGTCAACAACATGACAACACTAACAATACTGCACACTAACAATACTGCACAAAGTCAAGAAACTGACAACACTAACAATATTGCACAAAGTCAACAAACTGACAACACTATCAATACTGCACAAAGTCAACAACATGACAACACTATCAATACTGCACAAAGTCAACAACATGACAACACTAACAATGCTGCACAGAGTCAACAACATGACAACACTATCAATACTGCACAAAGTCAACAAACTGACAACACTAACAATACTGCACAAAGTCAACAACCTGGCAACACTAACAATACTGCACAAAGTTAACAACATGATAACACTAACAATGCTGCACAAAGTCAACAAACTGACAACACCAATAATACTGCACAAAGTCAACAAACTGACAACACTAAAAATTCTGCACAAAGTCAGCGCACTGACAACACTAACAACCCTCAACACTGGTGCTTACAAGCTGACAAGACCTGTGATCCTACAGACAGACATCTGCAAACTAGCAAGACCTTGATCCTGTACAAAGACCTCTACAGATCAACAAGACCTCCAACCTGTTCAGTGACAGGATCCTGACCTGTGTGAAGACCTTGATAGAGTAGCAAGATCTCCAGTCCTGTTCAAAGACTGCAAAGTGACAGTATCTAAGTTACGGACACTAACACCCACAGACAGAGAAAACCTACATTATCCTGTAAAAAGACATTTAGCTGGTGAAAAGACCTACTGTTTGGTACCAATGACATCTACTTCCTGACAATGGTTACAATCCTGAACAAAGACATCAACAAAGTGGCAATATCTACGATGCCTACAAACTGACAAAACCTGCAATTCTGTACAAAGACACCAACAAAACCAACAAGACCTGTGGTTATGTACAGACATCTATGATCTGACAAGACCTTCAGCCAGACAAAGCACATTAAGGATCAGCTTGGTGCTAAACACACACACACACACACACACACACACACACACACAAAAGCATCACCAACAACAAAAATCTCAGCAACAGCATCTACACCCAAGATAAATGACAGGACTGGACAACACGCAGGTGACCATTTTGGGGTACCGAATGGTGATATTAGCACAGCAGGACACAGTGAAACAGCTATGAATTTCTGCCACTGTTTTCAACCACTAAATGCACTGTGACCACACGAGGGAATGAACAAAAAACAGTGCTCTCCCCTTAAATACTTCGGAATCTATACCCAAAGACCTCCAGAAATCTTTTTAAAAAATTGGGAGAGGAGGGAAAGGAGGGTGGGGAGCACTTGGACTTTGTGTGTGTGTGTGTGTGTGTGTGTGTGTGTGTGTGTGTGTTTTAAATGAGAGAAAAAGTCACAATTGGGAAGTTACTCGAACTTGGACAAAAACAAAAATGTTCCAGACAAAAAAATCACTGACCATTTTATTGTAAGTGCTAAACCTGGTCATTAGTGAGGGTCGTTTCCGTGATGCACAATAATGCATCCGCCAAACCCACTGGTCACCAACATCCACTGCTGGACAAATGCCAACAAACCAGCTGCACTTGGGATGTAGGGGTGTTAGTCAATCCATTTTGAATAACAACTTGCTTGCCTTTTCCAGTGATATGCACATATGGTGTTGAGCAGTTTGGTCAGTGGTCAGAAACAGTGCACTTCACGGCTGAAAGTTTGACCAAACTTCCCCATGGCAACAGAACACTGGTTCATTCTTGCTGCAGTATGTCTCTGAAAACTGGGACTGATGAAGATTCCACATGTGATTTCCATAATGACTGATTTGACAGTAATGACAATCTTCATTTTCAAGGCTGGGCTGCAGGATGGAGGCCTGATCGAAGCAGATTGGATACACCACCTACCAGTGCCTCAGTATTTTGTTCTCAGTTTTTCTTCCTAACAAATCATTTCTATCTTTGGTACATTGGATACATTTCTATCTTTCAAAAGGGTTTAGAAAAATAAGTTTCCTTCACACAATATCTGTACTTTTCCTTGCGCACTGGGTTAGTACTAAAGAAGTTATAAGCGAAGAGGAACATACAGCCTTTTCCCAAAGCAGTGCTGGTGAGGGGGCTCAGCATGAAGCCACTGGCCAAGTTCAGACAGCATCTGCTGTCAAGGGATGTAAGAGGGGGAATCCTAGGACACAGGGTCTGTACAGGGAAGTCAATGGTGACCGTGTGACCAGGGGGAATCCTAGGACACAGGGTCTGTATAGGGAGGTCAGTGGTGACCGTGTGACCAGGGGGAACCCTAGGAGACAGGGTCTGTATAGGGAGTCTATGGTGACCATGTGACAGGGGGAACCCTAGGAGACAGGGTCTGTATAGGGAGGTCAGTGGTGACCATGTGACCAGGGTGAATACTGCACACTGACTGTCTCTGGCAGTGGCTGGCGAACAATGGCTGTGAAATAGGGCAGAACAACGTTACATACAATGTGATGAAGACAAAAAATAGGTGCTATGAAAACAAAAGGTGCTGTCCTGTTCTATTTATCATACTGCATGTGCAAACATTCATCCAGTGGAAATTGCTTCAAATGGCACCACTTTGGGTCAGTTAAAAACACACAGAATGAAACAGACGTCACATAAATCACGTGATTTTGATAGAACTGTTCAATGATAACTCCACCTACACTGAACATATCATTCTGTTTAAAAACATTTGTTTTATACGTAAGATTGTTGACGGTATGCAAAATTCCTCTCCATTCTCTCCAAAACATACCCTTAAAAAGGTTATTCAAAGGACGGAAAATCTTAACATCTGCAATGGAAGGGTGGAGACAAATGCAAGAATGAAAGAATATTCATATGCCATCACAATTGTCTCCCATCTGATTGTTTGCAACGCTTTAAAAAAGTGAACTCTGCCAGACATTGATGTACAGCTCATCTTGAGCCAGAAAAAGTACCGCTGCTTTCATCTAATCTACCATGTGTAACTCCTAAACTTGTTCTGTCACAAATAGTAACCAGTGATGACAGAGTCGTTAAACACGGCAAAATCCACTGTAATTCCAGTGATTAATAAAAAGGTTCCCATATGATCACTAGTTTTGTAATGTGTTTTGACATAAAACAAAATGTAGTGGAAATGCAGCCAAATCTGTGTATAAAGACCTCTGGAAATCTTTTCTTTTCAAGTGAGGGCAGTGGTGGTGATGGCCTGTAGAGGAACAGTCTTAAAACTTTATCTGCCCAAAGACAACAAAAATTCCAGAAAGAAAAATAAATCTTTCACTCTTTTTGAATTGCCCAATGATTGCTTCCCTCATGATATGCTCTATACTGGCTGTTTTTTTTTTTTCTTACAGGTTTAAAAGAACATTTCTTCATAGAAAAGAAAAAAAAAAATAAAAACCAAATGCAAGAACTTTATAAATTACAACTTTGATATTTTGTGGTGATATGGGTGACAGAATGGACCACCGATTGGCAAAGTTTAAAAGCTGCATAATTCTTCACTGACCAATCCATTACAAGCAAAACAAATGCACTTTGTTCACAAATGACAGACAGTGGGTGAGTTTTTCTCATTTAACACAAATTTCACAGACGTGGTTTTCTGTAACCATAGACACTTCTAAATTGCAGAAATGGATTTTCAAATGTGTATGGACGTCCATGCTGATTTTTCAGCATGCAAGTCTCTGTATTTGCTGAAACTGAAGGAGATGTTATCTTGTCGAGCAAAAAATGAGATGGCACTGCTGTGTGACACTGCATTTGCATATACAATAATTTAAACTAGGTTTTCACACCTATGTTAGTACACCGGGACTTTCAAATGGCAGTGGAACAGAGCTGTGCCGCGTAGTTCTGTACAACCAATGAACATGGAACTTAAACCCTAGACACACTGTATCACAGCATTGTAACAAAACCTTTTGTTCATGAGGCACACTTTATGTGAGACACCTTAGCGAAGACAGAGTTTTAAAACTAGGAGTCACTGCCCTTTCAACCAGTGCTAACCAAGCAAAGATACAGCCCTATTTTACAACACTTGGCACCAAAACGGGCCGAAAGTTGTGAGACTGCTAACCAGAGTTCAATGAGAAATTCAAAGTTGAAGCAGCAGACTGTGACTGAGGTAGCAGTGTAAGCATTTCCATTAATATTAAGTGCCACCGCCTCTTCATCTAAAATCTGCTCCAAATATTTATATATCCAAGACAGTTAATCCCTTTCACACTTCTGACTTCTCCCTGCAAAAGGACTCTATCAAAGCAGAGCTAAATTACTGGCCATGTTTTTTTCTGTTTCATTCATAATGCCTGTACAGGATCTCAAGGCTTCTGTGTTTTTCATTTGTTTGCGCTGTTCCTTTGGCAGGCTAGTATTCCCACTTCTATTATCTCACAGGCATGCTTACCGTTCACAAACCTAAGTGTACAATGCAGTGAACAGATTAACCATTTGACAGAGCTGCTAGGGCCCAAAGTGGTCAGTGTTGATAGAAACAACATGAACTGACACTGACATAGTTGAACAGTGTCATCTGAGGCTAAAATGTGTAATCTCAGTGTGTGCACAACGAAATATCCAAGGCCCTTTTACACCTACAGCAATGCAAAAGATTCACAGTCAGATTCTTCAAGTGACCTCTTTCTTGATGCCATCCTAAACCGCAATGGCAGTCCTCCAAACTCAGTTTTTGCTCAGTGCCATTCAGCAACATGAAGGCTGACACAGCTGCAGTAGTACAGTGCTGCTCTGAGCCCATTCCATTGTGGTGGAAGTTCACTGTATTGAACGAGCTCGTTGTGTTTTCAACAGCTTAATGAGATCACAGAAAAGCTTCCTTCAAAACAAGATAGTGGCGATCTCTAAAGTGAACGGTAGTGTAAGAAAGTGGCGAGGGCAGAAAGGCACCTTCAAAAGTTTTGATGTATTATGCCCCAAATGAACAGTAAACAGATCTGCTCTCAACACAGGACTGACAACAGGTTAAAGCAATGGATTGTCTCAGCCACTGCCCACAGCAACAGCAACACGTGTGACAAAGCCTCAGAAGACGGCACAACAGACCTGGTGTATCTGTCCCCTCTTCCAGTATGGTAGTGTGCGTACTGAGCCAATGAACACAAACACAAAGGCTTCAAGAAGAGAGAGAGAAAAAAAAAAAAAAAAAAGACTCTCACCTCGTGCGTGATCAGTAAAGGCAGACTGAACACCTGGCGGCATTTCTCCATGTCTGCAAACAGGAAACAAAACCAATGAAATTCTGATCAAACAGGAATTCGAATAAATACTAAATACACAGTTTGACAATGATATCTTTCTTTCTTACCTGAAAGATGGAGAACACAGAGACAAACAAATGTAAAAAAAAAAAAAAAAAAAAGAAAAAAAAGGACTTACAGCCATTGAGATGTTTTGTCTCTCTTTTTGTTTTCTAATCTTAAATCATGAAAGCAAATGTTGAACTAATGAGCTGCTAGATGAACATATCAACATTGAAGTAACGAGCCTCAATCGATTGATCTTCTTCAGAGAAGACAACAACAAACATTGGAAATAAACATGCTGTGGGGAAAAAACCAGTGTGGGTAAATAAGTCTTTCATTACTGTAAAAATGCTTTTACAACAGACAGGGATGGGAAGAGGAAGGAGAGGGCAAGATGGATGAAAAAAGTTGATGTTAACATATCAATATTACATCCTTCACTCACAGCAACGTGAATTACAGAATTCGGTATTTTGAAAAGAACTGTTCACTGAGCCAACAGATGAACATTAGAAACATTGAAAAAACAGGCGTCAGCCCACTGGTCTTCTTCAGGCAGGACAGCAACAACAAAGAAACAAACAAAAAACAGAAATCAACATGTAGTAGGCCGAAAAATAAATGAGGGTGAAGGAGCCCTCAGCTGCTATGAAAACATTTGTCAGGGGGTGGGATGGGGGAGGAGGGAGGGGGAGATGGAATGAAACGGATGATGTTGAAATAGGAATATCAAACCCTTCACTGGCAGTAATGGGAATCATAGAGTTCAGTATTTCAAACAGAACCCTTTGCTTATGCCTGACCAGAGTGGACATTCACCTCCTGGATGAGAGTTCTTCAGTGGTCACACTCTGCAGCTGCTGTGGTAGTCCACTGGGGAAACAATCCTACCAACTCCGGATGAGAATGACATGAAGAAACAAATGACCAAGAGTGAGTCATGCAGTACTGAAAAGACCATAAAACTGCAGGTGGTGCTTCATGTTTGATACTGTGGTTGGACACCACAAAACTGCAGGTGGTGCTTCAGGTTACAAAACTCCAGGTGGTGCTTCATGTTTGATACTGTGGTTGGACACCACAAAATTCCAGGTGGTGCTTCATGTTTGATACTGTGGTTGGACACCACAAAACTCCAGGTGGTGCTTCATGTTTGATACTGTGGTTGGACAGCCACAATTGCTGATGACAAGGACTACTGAGAACTTCTCAACAAGGAGAGACAAAAGCAGCCAGGCATAAGTAAAATGATTCTGTTCAAAGCATGAAATCAATGATTCCTCTTGCAGTCAGTAAAGGATTTCATACTTATATTTCAACCTCATCTTTTTCATTCCAAATCTCCCTCCCCCTCCCTCCCAACCCCATCTGCTTAAATGTATTTTTATGTAACTGAGGATTCTAGATATTTGGTTTCACACATATCAAAATTCATGCACTCTACAGTCTGTAGAATGTCTCTATGAATGAAAATGCTCATCTTAAAATCTCAAAGAATGCATAGCCTTTACTCCAGAATGCCAGGTATTATGAGCATATTCAGCGAGAACTTATGACTTCAGACAGAGATGACTTGCAAAGGGGAGAAAACTCAAACTCACTTGACGCTGCGATGAACGATGAGCTCCACCTGAGGTTCCTGTTTAGACTCCAGAATGATGTCGTACACCTCTTCAAACGTGGCCCCTTGTAAAGATCGCCCGTTCCACTCTACCACTTCGTCACCTTCAGAAAAAAAAAAAAAGGGGGGCTTCAATACAAAGATAATTTCTGACAAATTGGGAAGTATGATAGGCATACTGACCACTATTTGGTTGGCATGTTAGGAGGGGGGTACTGAGAGGGCAAGGGGGGAAGCAGGGGTATGACTAAATCAGTGATATTTCCAGCATCATTTCAGAAAATTGACGGAGCGTTATCTGTTTGTTGATCTTTTTTCCCTTTCTGACCATCTGTATCTACAGTACAGGGCTTTTCCAAGCGCACTGTTTGATATTCAAACCTCAATAAATCATCTGAGATATTGACAACTCTCAGTGCGAGTGTAAGTGTGATTGTGTGTGTGTGTGTGTGTGTGTGTGTGCGTGTGTGCGTGTGCGTGCATGCATGCGTGCATGCGTGCGTGTGTGCATGTGCATGCATGCCCATGGGTGCACGTACATGTGCGTATGGATATGTGTGCATGTATGTGTGTGTGTGTGTGTGTGTGTGTGTGTGTGTGTGTGTGTGTGTGTGTGTGTGTGTATGTGCAAGTGTGTGTGTGTATGTGTGTGTGTGTGCAAGTGTGTGTGTGTGTGTGTGTGTGTGTGTGTGCAGTGTGTGTGTGTGTGTGTGTGTGTGTGTGTGTGTGTGTGTGTGTGTGCGTGCGTGCGTGTGTATGTGTGCAAGCGTGTGTGTGTGTGCAAGCGTGCGTGTGTGTGTGTGTGTGTGTGTGTGTGTGTGTGTGTGTGTGTGTGTGTGTGTGTGTGCACATGTGTGTGTGTGTGTGTGTGTGTGTGTGTGTGTGTGTGTGTGTGTGTGTGTGTGTGTGTGTGTGTGTGTGTGTGCAAGCGTGTGTGTGTGTGCAAGCATGTGTGTGTGTGTGTGTGTGTGTGTGTGTGTGTGTGTGTGTGTGTGTGTGTGTGTGTGCACATGTGTGTGTGTGTGTGTGTGTGTGTGTGTGTGTGTGTGTGTGTGTGTGTGTGCAAGTGTGTGTGTGTAAGTGTGTGTATGTACCAAGCACTCGTGTGTAAATATGAAAACAATAACAGTGACCAGCTCTCATCCATTCCACAACTCCTCCACAAACCATGCTCACAAACCACTCAACAGAGGATAAGGTGAGGAGAGCAGAAGCCAGACTCAGCAGGCACCTACCAGAGCGAAGGTGGCCCACAGTGTCTGCGATGCTGCCTTTCTTCACTTGGAAATGAAGGCCCCCAGCTTGCCATGGTCGCCCACCTTGCCGCCAATCACTTTTGAGACCTGTTCACAGGGCAGGCACAACTCAGACCTCAGTCTAACATACTGTGCATGCCGGGGTGGGTTTCACCTCAGACCCCACCTCCCAGGCACTGACCATGGAGAGTAAGGCCCAGCTGTGTTGTACAACAACAACAACAACACGCCTACAGAGCTAGATGCTCAACAAATAAGGGTTCACATTCCCAGCAGCTGAAATCAGTTTTCATCTGACTAAAAAACTCTTTTCCCTTTAAATTCAACTCAGCATTCACTGGGTTAAGTATACTTACCATGTCAACCTCCTGCCATCTGTGAGTGATTTGACAGGTCTGGGGCTAGCTGAATATGACTGAGCCCAGCCTGGCACTGTCTGACAAACCTACAGAAGGCCGCTGTCCACAGGGGAGGATCAGTGTTGCAGGCACTGATGCATTCCATTGAAAGATGTTCTGCCCATGGAGGACACCTGGCGTGTTGTGTTGACTGTGAACAGATCTGTCATCTGTCACATGGACAACAGCACAGTAATGACCAGGTTAAAGCTTTTCTTTTTGTGGGCCTGTGTCGACACTTGTTTCTGTTAGTGTCTTACTGTGACCAAATTAAAGGTTTTCTTTTTGTGAGCCTGAGTTGACACTTGTTTCTGTTAGTGGTATGTTTAGTTCCAGACTTGGCCCGTGTCGACACTTGTTTCTGTTAGTGGTATGTTAATTTCCAGATTTGGCCCGTGTCGACACTTGTTTCTGTTAGTGGTATGTTAGTTCCCAGACTTGGCCCGTGTCAAACACTTGTTTCTGTTAGTGGTATGTTAATTCCCAGACTTGGCCCGTGTCGACACTTGTTTCTGTTAGTGGTATGTTAGTTCCCAGACTTGGCCTGTGTCAACACTTGTTTCTGTTAGTGGTATGTTAGTTCCCAGACTTACTCTGAACACACAGAAAATGTGCATTTGTTGTTTGGTTCAGATGGGGTGAAAATACAGTGCAGTGGCTAGAGTGCTGGTTTCCCCAGCCACAATGGTAATCCTGATTAAGTGAGGTTACACCACAGTCATGCCCTGGATGGAAGACACTGTCCATCCAGAATCACAGGTACATGAGATGGGCTAAAGCTCATGTGTCTTAAGGTTGGCCTTTAGAAATGAGGTCTGTAATGCTTCAAGCCAGGAACACCTCTTTTTGCATCAGTTATATAAAACATTTATTTGACTTACCTGACCACCATACCACATGTGACCTGGTATCCTACCAGTGGTAATTTATATGAAAAACAATGTCACAGACAATACTAAGAGCTTGCTTTATTCAATAAAAAAGCACAAAAAACAAGTATACTGTGTACCATTAATGCAGAGTACTATATACCAAGTGTACACAAATACTGTCTCTGACTTCCGAATACATCATACACTGAAAAATGTAAATGTAGTGGTCAATACTAAATCAGGCAGAAGTGATCTTCCCCACACACCAGACAGCGTATACAGCAGAGGTACGATTTTTGCCACAAATCACTAGTACAAACATCAGTGTGAGTGACACAGCATATCCTCTTCATTTGAAGAGACAGCATATACACAAAATAACATTTTCCAACAGGTTAAAGTGAGCTAGACATAAACCTTACACTACAGACATATTCTTCAGTGGATCCGCCCAACACTCCCTCCCTTGACTTTTGTTTTGAAAATCATTATTGTTTCTTTCCTCTCCTCTGCCACGAGGAATTTTCACCCACAGCCAGCTGATTTGTTGTTGTTGTTGTTGTTGTTATTTTTTTTTGTTGTTGTTGTTTGCCTGTCTGTAGGATCACACGCAATCTAATGCAAATGTTCACCAAACTTAATGTAAGGATCTCCTGTGGCCCCCAAAGCCAGACCCAGTAAATGTCGATGTAGATCTAAATCAGATAGTAGAACTAGTATTCACTCTTCAAGAATATGTCAGATTTTCTGCTGACCAATGCTCAGTATAAAGTCACTGTTCACAAATTCAAAACTGTCTATAGGCGATTTACTTTCATGGAATACTTAAACTTCTCTAATGCTAAAGAAATTAACATGTTCAACTTTCCATACCGCATTACATAAGAACTGTATCACACTCTTATGAATTCATGGATGTGCTATCAACTATTATAATAAAATCATCACATATACTTTGAGGGAAAATTATCTTATGAAATATGCATTCATATCATATAGTCCCTGAAAACATTTCATTCGAAACATTTCATCTCAAACACTAACAAATCTTATACTTACTGAGTTTGCATTACTTTCCTTGATGAAAATGGACTAACAGTAACAATTCACAGATCTTCATACAACTGAAAAATGAGTAAGTCATAAGATTCATGCACCATGACAACATCGATGTGGTTGCCTGAACTGGTCTTGAGACACGGCCTTAATGACCGAAAGGAATGAATGTCCAATGCAAAATTAAAGACAATGTATGGGCAAGGCCACAAACTCTGCCAAAAAAGAAGCAAAAAAAAGAAAAAGATGAGAGAGTGTAGTGCATGAGCAAAAGTCACATGGTCTGTGCAGTATGTTACAAATGCAAAGTTGTGAATGCAGAGGAAAATGAACAAATGAACACAGCAGAGCAAGTGAAAAGACCAAAAAAATGAACGCACATCAAGGATGAAGACAGAGAGCAACTCAGCCTTCCCCTCAGTACACATGTTACCCCTCCTCTCCCTCCTCTCCTTCCCCTCAAAAAAGAACAAAAAAAAATGTACAATACACAGAAATGACTTCGGCACAGATTGTGAACTCAATGCTCAACTACTGAGTCAGGCAAGCCCAGGAAGAAGACTTAACACTGTCTATAATTGCTGTAGTAGTCTTTTCTTTTTTCTTTCATTTTTTTTTCTTTTTTTTTGAGATGAAAGTAGTATGCATCACTCTACCTGAAAAGTGCAACAGTGCAGTTAAAGGGTGAGGAAGTTGCACTCTGCAAGGGAGGTGAGAAGTAAGAGGCGTCATTCCAAATGATACAACTGTACTCAATCTGATCAACTCCGCCCTCAACCACCTCTCCAACCCCTCCTGCCCTTCCCCTCACAACTGTGCTCAATCTGATCAACTCTGCCCTCAACCACCTCTCCAACCCCTCCTGCCCTTCCCCTCACAACTGTGCTCAATCTGATCAACTCCGCCCTCAACCACCTCTCCAACCCCTCCTGCCCTTCCCCTCACAACTGTGCTCAATCTGATCAACTCCGCCCTCAACCACCTCTCCAACACCTCCTGCCCTTCCCCTCACAACTGTGCTCAATCTGATCAACTCCGCCCTCAACCACCTCTCCAACCCCTCCTGCCCTTCCCCTCACAACTGTGCTCAATCTGATCAACTCTGCCCTCAACCACCTCTCCAACACCTCCTGCCCTTCCCCTCCAGTCCATGCTGAGCCCTGTGTCTGACATCAGTCATCACCAGAAAGGCTCTCAGGAGATACAGACCTCTACCACGGCTAAAAAGGGTTCTGGATCTGCCCTTTCCACCAGATTCCCACTCAAATTTAATAGATCCATCAAATTCAATGGATTCATCCATGGACCACATTCTGTCTTTCTACCAAGCTTTGTGAAAACAAATTCCATAAATTCTGCATAATCTTCCTGAACAGATCCAGGATCTGTTCTTTGATCCGGATTCACATCAAAATTCAATGGCTCCATCACCACGTCGCATTCCATCTCTTCCTACTAAGT
The DNA here is from genome assembly GCA_016801955.1 of Conus betulinus. NCBI lineage: Eukaryota > Metazoa > Mollusca > Gastropoda > Neogastropoda > Conidae > Conus > Conus betulinus. The sequence goes on from JADBJO010002231.1 coordinate 123,861, forward strand.
TGTGTTAAAACCCATGTAGAACTTTTTTTTTTTTTTTCCATAATCTTTTGAATGGACAGACAACTAACAGACACAGGTGAAAACAAAATTTCTTGGAGGAGGGAATAGCTGAGGTACAACCAGTATGTGAGCTTGTGTTTTACATAACATTTGAAGTGATAACAACAAACAAACAAATGAACTGTAGTTAAGAACTGAAAGTTCGTGGGCCATAGTTTTGAGCCATGTTTCCATTTGCACCTGAGAAAGATGCATTGAATGTGAACACAATAACTGCATAATGCAAGTTTCTCTTCCCATGAAAAAAAAGGCCAATGGCTTGAGTCAATGCTCCAGCTCTATTAGAAATGCATGCAAGAATGTGCAAATGTGCATGTATTTAAAGGCACACTCATCATGCAACCATGCAATCATGCATGCATTGTACATGTATACACAAAGTAATGTGCTAAAAAAAAAAACCCTGTAATTTGTACTGAATGTCTTTTTTTTTAAGTATAACTTTACACTTGTGCTTTGCAAATGTGGGGAAAAGGAATGGATAATATATACTACTATTGTGTGTATGTGTGTACGTGTGCCTGTGCCTGTGCGTGTGCATGTGTGTGTGTGTGTGTGTGTGTGTGTGTGTGTGTGTGTGTGTGTGTGCATGTGTGTGTGCAAGCTTGCATGCGCACATTTGCGCACAGAATGGATAATGTGTTATATACCTGATCATTCAGCTGAAGCTTCTGTTCATTCACTCCCTCAGGACTGACAAATACAAACATTTACACATCATGAATGATGACTTCTGACTGCACTGCACTGACTGTTCCACCTCTCTCCCCCTCTCACACACAGCAACCCCATGACCAACCCTCAAAAGAGAGTAGCCTCCCTGTCAACAACAGTCAAATCAAGTGGTACATGCAGAATGAGTGACAAAAGGCAAGTTCTCTTTGATAGGAATGAAGATGTGAACTGGAGTGATTCGACAGAAAGGACAGAATACATCAACAGTTCAAAAACGGAGTCTGGCAGAGAATCAGAAAAGGTGCTGTTTAACCAGAAACAGTCCTTGTGCAAAAACAATGGGTGCAAGGCATTCAAGGTTTGTGATCTTGCTAAGGATGAATCATTTCAGCATATGCACTTTTG
>JADBJO010002231.1:135000-175000 GCA_016801955.1 Conus betulinus
CACACACACACACACACACACACACACACACACACACACACACACACACACACATACATACACACACACACACATACATACACACACACACACACACACACACACACACACACACACACACACACACACACACACACACACACACATACACACACACACACACACACAGAGTCACACAGCACTTCTCAGACATCAACGCATGAAATGAAACATCAAAATGTATGCGGTATGGATAAGATAAAGGAGAGGTGGGAGAAGGTGATCAGAAAAAAAAAGGAAAAGGAGGTGGAGGTGGAGGTGGGGGATGGGGGGGGGGGAGGACAGGGGGAAGGGACAGGGGAAAGACCGAAGAGTGAGGGACAGGTGAGGGAGGGTGAGCGAGGGAATCAGAGAATGGAACAAGTCTGGAGTGCATGACAAAAGGTAAATGGAAAAACAAACAGTACAGAGGATGAGTTGAAGGGAGCAAAAGGATCTGGAAGGGTATGGGAGAGTGGGGGAGTGGGGGTGGGGGGGGGGGGGAATTGAGGAGGTGAACAAGGTAGTAGGTGGAATGGGCAGCAGGTGGGGGGTTGGAGGGAGGGGAAGCAGGACGACTAGTACTGAGAACACTAAGGAGCAATCAATTCCTTGCTGTTATATATGGGCAGGGATTGGTGAAATTTCTTCACTTTGCAAAGTGCTGGTCCCATGCCGACTGTGAAAGGAGGAAATGCTGCAAATCTGTTCATGATTATGTCCTTGTGTATGTATGTGCCTGTGCACTTGTGGCTGTATCTCTTTTTGTTGTGTAAATGTTTCCTAAGAATGAAGTGTGCTACTCAGCATTACTACAACTTTTTTTCTAATCTTTGAGAAAGACAGAGAGAGAGACAGAGAGAGAGAGAGAGAGAGAGAGAGAGAGAGAGAGAGAGAGAGAGAGATACTGTATGTGTGTGTATGCATGTGCATTTATGAAAGTGTGTGTGTGTTTGTACGGGCACAACAGATAGAGAATGAAAAAGAGACAGAGATAGTGAGCAGGAAAGAGAAGGAAGTGTATGCATATCTTTGCATGTATCCATGTGTGTGTGTGTGTGTGTGTGTGTGTGTGTGTGTGTGTGTGTGTGTGTGTGTGTGTGTGTGTGTGTGCTTGAGAGCTAGAATATAAGTGTGTGTGTAAGTGTGTGTGGGTGGGTGTGCTGGTACATGCATAATGTACTCATGAGTATATGTGCATGTTTGCTCGCATTTACATATGAGTGAACAGTTTCATGTGAAAATTCATAAAAATATAAGTGCTTAGTAATGGAAACACAGTTGTGTGTGTGTGTGTGTGTGTGTGTGTGTGTGTGTGTGTGTGTGTGTGTGTGTGTGTGTGTGTCTGTGTACACGTGCATGTGCGCAAGCATGTGTGCATGTGTATACAGGGTGTGTTCTTGAGAGCACTTAATATTGCGCGCGCGCAAACACACACAGAATGCCTGTCAAAATTTCATTTGGCGTATGCTTCAAAATGCACATGTACTCAGTATTACACATACAGAACATATTTTTCTTCTCTCCAATAAAAACTAGGACCATTTGTTTGCTTACCATTGTTTAAAACGTCATGTATTTGACACGCAGACCAAGAAAAAGATAACAACAGTTCCTCTAAAGCCTGAATACCTCCATAGCCTCTAATCATTCACCTTACTTTCATTTGCTGCTTTACTTCAGGTGTTTTATTTGAGTCTCTCCCCTTTCACTACTAGTTTCAGTGTCTTCTGTTCACAAGTCGTCCCACCCACCTGTCTTTTCTATCTTTCTCTGCATCCCTCCCTCAGTGTTTTTCCTTCTGCTCCCCCACTTCCTTCTTCATAAATTAACTAGGTCAGCCTTTCAAAAGCAAACATGTATGCCACCCCCCTCCTCTTCTAATACACACCCCAGTGCACCTCCCCATCTTCTCAACCCCGCCCACCTCAACCCCACTCCACCTCCTAGTCCTGTCCAGCAACTCCTATTTCTTTCCACCAAGGATTTGTTTATTTCAAACCATGATTGTATTGTGCGTTCTTATGGATCCTCTCATTTTTCATAGTGACATGTCTGCATGTTTAAGTTGTCAGAACTGACCAGCAAAACAACACAGAAAAGTACAGACAGTGAGAAATGATGAGAACAGCAGGTAAACAGTGCTGAGTCAAGATGAACACGATCTGGCAGAGAACTATTTTGTTTCATGATGAAACAACCCAGACGCTTGCGTCGGGGGAAAATCATTTGGCAGAAATCCACTTTGTCTGACAAAGTTATTGTCCAGACACCACTTGTCTCGCAACAGTTTGTTTAGAAGCTACTTGCTTCACATTTCTATCTATTTTTTTTTCCATCTGTGCTGCCTTGAAACAAAAGGATTTATGTATTTTCTGACTGACTTGGAATGACAGGTTTTTCCTTTCTTCTCTCCCTGTCACCAAACGTTGCTTTAAGATGAACAAAAGCTGCATTCAAGTGGCGTTTGACCACTGCTTTCCATGCTGATAGTCAGACTGCTGGCAAATACCCACAGTGAACTATATCTGCAAGTCTCCATTTCTTGATGCTGTGTACACTCTGTCTAGGAATCATGCCTCATGCAATATAATCCCCACACCTTCCAGTGAACACTACCACTGTGCCACCACTGACAGCAACTATTGATCCAGCAAAAGCCATGTTACCCTAAATAGCTGCGGCTGGGATTCAGCCACAAAGCAAGTCCCTCACTCCTGTTTCTCCCTGCTGGGATTAACCTAGTCAGTTCAGCTGACTGTTGAGTGCATAAAATATGTCACAGACAGACTGACAAGGTATCCACACTGAGTTGGATCTTGCCCCATCATTGCCCCGTTATTGATTTTCCTTCCCAAATGTTATCCATTCCCAAGCTGCTACCAGTCTGGTGTTCTTTCCTTCAAACCACTGCTGACTGTTTTAGTCAGTCAACACGACATATACTGATAATCCAGATTCAACTGCTTCCCAAAATGACAGCCAAGCTGATGGGGTCATTTAACATGAGTAATCACCACATGACCACGCTTCAAAACTACTTTTCTTGAGGGGCAACAATCCTGGGACTGATGGAGCCAGGACAGGGCAATATCCCCTCCATCCCCACCCCACCCCTTCTGATTTTAGGAGTCTCTCTGAGCACAGTATACAACCAAAGTTTTGAGACTGATGCATGCTTCAATTTCAGTAAATAGGTTCACCACAAAAGATGCCTTGATATCAACTATTCTGGGGGAAAAACAGCTCAGTCTGATAACAAAAAAAACTGTATTCATCTTAAATGTTTGATATTACACTCTTTTTGTGGAAAGAATCATGATTTTTTACTTCAAAACCTCCAAGAAAAAGAACAAAAATTGGATGAAACCAGACTCTATGATCCATACATCTCTATCATCTCAGCAACTCCTGGCTCTGTACATGCCGAAACTAACATTTCAGATGTTGTTGAAAAACGGTTGATTTATATCCTCAAACCCACATGTATTAGCTGCATCCATCGTACTGTTTTGGATTCTAGCTCTGATAATAATGAAGTACTCAGGCCCAGTTCACCTGCACAGAATCCAAGCTGTAAAATCAACATTTCTTACCCTTACAATGCATCAGAATGAGACTACTCAAGCCTGTGTAATGCTTTGGAAGTTAGAAAGCCACCTGGTTGAACTGTCATTAAAGTTCTAATCATTTCTCTTGTGAGCTGAGGCCTATAATGTCGGAATTTGAAGTAAAGTACTTGCCAACTTTTTGGTGTTGATAGTGACCACAACATATTTCTACCAACTTGCATTTCTTTGCCACTAGACAGTCTACTGTTTCATAAGCAACACTAACTTGTTCACCAGACTGACTAGAAGAAAAATCTTATGCTGTCATCATTATAGAGTCAAACAATGTCCTTAAGAGAGAGAACATGAACTCAGCTCACAGCCACTCTATTTCATTCACTCAAAACAAATAAAAAAATCACAACAGAAGGAAAGAAACCCAGTACAGCCATCCAATTTCTTCTCCTGCCCCCCCCCCCCCCCCCCCTCCCCCACCCTCAGCTGCCATAGATCCTATTTATATCTATGTAATCATCCACTGCTGCAGATGTTACTGGCCTCCAACTTTCACACTGGTGATAATCAATGTGGATGAATGTACATGACGTCAGCCAGAGAGTTTCAGAGCAAGTTGACTGGGCAAACAAAATCAATACAAATCAATAAGGTAGACAATCCTGAGGGCAGCCAATCTGGCTTCCTGCACTCTTGAGATAAAATGATTACTTCCACATTTTGCATCACAACAGCTTTTCTGCAATGATGCAGCTCAGACTTCACAGAATGCCAGCTCGGCTGAAAAAGACAAAGATGCATCTTCGAAACATGTTACAATACTTTGTCAATGCTTCGTGACCTGCTTATATTTTTCACACACACACACACACACACACACACACACACATATACATGTGCACACACGCATACACACACACACACACACACACACACACACACACATTTTTTTGTGTTGTTGTTGTTGTTCAGTGAAAGAAGCACCACTGATAGGTTTCAGGATACATTTCTGTACACTCCATCACACTGCCAACGAATGTTTAACATGACAATCTCAGCCTCCTAGATTATTGAAATCTCTGTAAGACATGCATATAAGTGTTCACTCTTCTTCATTGTTCCTTGGCTGCAGTTAACATTGCTGAGGGTTTTTCTTTTTTTTTTTTTTTTTTGGCATTTGTTTTCTAAATCCCACCACTAAAACAGTCACACTATCAAGGTAAGTCTTCAGGTATGATCTATAAACATGACACCTGTGAGCACGCCTTTGTTGTGGTTGTTGATATTGTGTGTGGTGTGTATGAAAGAGTGAGAGAGAGAGTGTGTGTGTGTATGTATGTGTGTGTGTGTGTGTGTGCGTGCGTGCGTGCATGCGTGCCTGTGTGTGTGTGTGTGTTTCATTTCAAACAACCAGACTTGATGAAGGATGAAAAACTAACTGATCTGTGTATAAGTATTTCTTTTTCCCTTTAAATCATTTTAGTGCATGCATTTACACGTAGGAACTCAGTTAAAGTCAGCTGGACTCAGAGGTTTTTGAAATCTGCTCAGGTGTAGACTTTTAAAAACAAAGTCTACCCTGAGCTGTCCACCTGAAGTGCCAATGAAACCAAGGACCTTTTGACCCCAAGACCAGCCAATCCCCAGCAGAGAATAACTGGCTGTTGTGTTGAGTCATGACGATGTCACACACACACACACACACACACACACATCAGGCTTTTAGGTCATACAGAAATGGGGTCACAGTACCCTTTAAACCTTCCCTCCCAGTGCTTGACCAGAGGTCAGGTGTCAATCTCAGTTTAAATCTAGCACATTCAACTCTGGTTCTGTGCGTACAGGAGGAGCTTTTTAAAGCTGGTTTTTTTTTTTTTGCACCATGTGTGCTTAAAGTATTCAAATTCATAATGATTTTGTGCATGTGTGTGTGTGTGTGTGTGTGTGTGTGTGTGTGTGTTTTCTCAAGTACTCTTCTTCTAACTCCATAAGCTAATGGAGTAGCTCTTCAGAAAGTCATGTTTTACATTAAGTCATGGTGGTCTGTCCGAACAAACAGACCTAAAAGTTTGAATACAAAGGCCATATCAATTTACACAGTTGCTGAAAATATACTTGACTGTGATCTAGTCAAATTTCAATAGCACTTTATGACAAATGTAATAACAGAACCTGACAGAATACTATGTACTAAGAAGTGACGAAGGTGCTGTTTGGTCACTTTATGACAAATGTAATAACAGAACCTGACAGAATACTATGTACTAAGAAGTGACGAAGGTGCTGTTTGGTCACTTAGTTTATGACAAATGTAATAACAGAACCTGACAGAATACTATGTACTAAGAAGTGACGAAGATGCTGTTTGGTCACTTTATGACAAATGTAATAACAGAAGCTGACAGAATACTATGTACTAAGAAGTGACGAAGGAATGTAATACAGAAGCTGACAGAATACTACGTGCTAAGAAGTGACGAAGGAATGTAATAACAGAAGCTGACAGAATACTATGTACTAAGAAGTGACGAAGGTGCTGTTTGGTCACTTTATGACAAATGTAATAACAGAAGCTGACACAATACTATGTACTAAGAAGTGACCAAGGAACTGTCTGGTCCCTTTTCTCATGCATCACCGGATAACTCAAACACAAGGATAATGTAATATGTTTAAGAAATATTTCTATGGCTGTGTGCCCAATGTATCTTTCAATCCAGAATTTGAGTCAAATAGCCCCAATCTTCCAACTAAACAGCTAAAACATGTCAGGTTGAGAGGGTTTTACAAGCAGCCTGTGTGTCAGGGTTGAAAGGTTAAAGCGAAAAAAAATCACATGGAAAAAAAACATCAAAAGAGTAAGAATACATAATATGTCATTCTTCAGACACCTAATACCATAATGATAATTGGCCACGGAGATCTTTCTTTTTGAATGAAATGTCATCAACTCTATCGAATTCTCAACTCAAGATGTGAATTGTTTTTTGAAACAAGTCACAAAACAGTCCTTCGAATGAGACTATAAACCGAGGTTCCGTGTGTGAACACACGCACAACATCTTGCACACGCGTAAAATCCCATCACCAACTTCTGGAAGAGAAGGCCAGTTTGGCCATTGGTATGGACGACACATTATTTATTGCATGCACCTTCCCCAAAGTTGGAGTATGGCTGCCTTAATGGTGGGATAAAAACTGGTCATACACACAAAAGTGTCAGAATCTTCAACTCGATGAAAGTGGACACTCAAAGAAAGAAGAAGAAACAATCTCTCAATAAACTATTAACGAAACACACAAGTTCCTCAATGAAAATAGTTTGGCACTGGCTTCTTTTTACTAAATGGCTGCATCCAGTACCATGAAAGAAACACTCCATTTGAAAGTTTCCAGCTTATTGCAAAGTCACACTCCACTCAGGGTGAAAACGTCCAAGATGGCAAAACATATGAAACGTTCAGAATTTGACAGAAAAAGATACTCATTTCAGTTTGAAATTCTTCCTGGGGGAAAAGATTACCTCCTATTTTTTCCATAAAAGGATATGAATACACCTTGTTCTAGATAGATCTCATCTGAAACACTGAATATTCTGCCAGCTTCTCCTCTTATCACCTCACAGCACTTGATCATGGTCACCTATTGGTGCAAAACAAGATCCACCTGCCCAGTCTAGCCCAACACAGGAGTGGCAGTGCTGAAGCCCATGGCTATGCACACACTGGTACAATATTGGTGTATTCTGTGCTGTGCACTGTTTTACAACACACTCCACACAACCACCACCTAACAACATTCTGATACGCAATTTCTACTATCAAGAAAGTTATTTCTCTTTTTTTTTCATCCACTTTCTGTAGAATATGGCACATATCAGTGACTTTTTCTGGATGAGGTCTATAAGAATGGGATCAGCCATTCAAGTTTCAAAACTGTGATGAGTCAACTTTTACATCTGATCACATTAACTGCAAATCCTCAGATTGAAAGCCTTGAGCTTTGCGAGGAGAGAGTGAAGAGAAAGAATGTTTCCCAAATACACCAGTGCTCTCGGGGCTCCTGATGAAGCACACTTTGTGCAAACTTAACACTTCGGACCTCTAACTAATTCCTTTTATTTTCAATGTGCCTGTGCCCAGATTCAACCTCTTACAATACATTATGCATATGATCACCCTATAAAGAAAAATAATAAAGCTGCAAGAGCGTGTAGTTTATGGAAACTGAAACCAGTGGCAAAATCCGAAAAATATGAGCGAGTGACCCAGCCAGACACACCAGCGCTGTCAACTACAAAACTGCCACAAACTGGCATAGCAGCTACTGTCTTTGTTAGGATTATGCATGCAGCACCCAATCAGTTTTGTCAAGAAAAAAACATATCTATAATCCAAGCCTGCACAGTGATCACTGCATGGGCAAGGTATCTTGTTTTCATCCTTCAAAATTCCCAAACAAAGGGTTAAAATTCCTCTAGCAAATCAAAGACAGAAAGCATATTTCTGATGACAAATGCTCCAGCAACCAATAGGAGGAGCACGGATCTGATCTGATACTACTAAACCCACCTCAACACAACCCCTCTGCACCATTTTTTCCTGTCCTTTCTTTTCATACCATGATCATTTTTGAATGAAATGGAAAGCAAAATTTTTGAAAAGAAAAAAAAAATCATACATCCAAGGCCTTGAAGATGTTTTCATCAATGTCTTCGGAATGTGGAAAGACAGTCCATCTCACTCTGAAAGAAAACCATGCAGCCACAAAGCACCAGCACCAGAATGGCCACTGTACTAATGAAACCACAGTGAGGTGTGCAGGAACAGCAAAGACTGCTGTTAAAGCAGGTCAATGCTAAAGTCAAAAGGTGTCCATATGGCACAGCCTAGGAATGGACTCGACGCAGATGACTGTGATGATCACAATGATAATGTAAAAAAGAGAGAAAGGTGGATGAGTTAAGTTGAAAAAAAAATGGAAAGAGAGAAATGAGGAGAGGTCCAAACTGTGACAGCGCTGACGTGATAAGGAAGGACTTGGAAGGTGTTCAGGAAGGTGTTCAGGTAAGACTAGGAAGGGGGAAAAGCACAGAATAAAAAATAAACAAAATCAAAAACAAAAGATACCTTATGCCGAGCCCACTCCTCGTGCAGAGTTTGGTTGCTACTGGACAGACCGGTGTCGATACCTGAGTCTTTTACGTGTGGCTGTTCAGAACTCCCCCCGCTCTCTGTCTCCACACACTAGTGCCACGCCCCGTGTCATACAGCAACACCTTCTCACAGTGATCCCCCTTGGGCCCTGACCCCCTGTGACCTAGCTCCCCTATAACACAACAAAATCAAAGAAACACAAGAATAAGCTGATAAACAGACAACTACTCAAGATTGAAATAATCATAAGATTTTCTTAAATAATCAAAATGAAAATGAAGTTCGGGGGTCAGGATCCAACACAGGAGTTGTGGGGAATGGATGAGAAATCAAGTATCTACTGCACTGGCCAAAGCATCGGCCATTGACCGTTCAAAAAGAATTTAAAGAAAGTGCAACAAACAGATGACAGAAAATAAGGATCACAAGAAAACTTAAAACAACAACCAAAAAAAAAAAGTGTCAAATACTTTTTGTCCTGCTTCCAAAAGAAGAAATGGTTGTATTCAAATTTTATTTGCTGGGGGAAAAAAATGAGAAGTTTCCACAGCCAGTTAATAGATAAATAAAATAAACCAAATAAAGGAAACATCAATTCAAAGAAAAGAGTACAAGTGCTTGTAAAACAAACAAGACTGGAAAAAGAGAAATCAATACTGGGCGGTTTCAGCAAACAACCGTTCATGAAGCGAGCAGACAAAACTTCCACCAGCACCAAATGTCACAGCACAAAGCAGAGGAATGTGGCTGGAAAATTCTTGGCACTTGGCAAGAACTTGAGACAACACACGACCTGCTGGCAGAAATACCAGCCACTACACCAAACCAAGGTACATTCTTTTTGCCATCTTGTTCCCGATATTTTTCAAGCTCACAGTGGTCATCATGCACAGTGTTTCAGACTGTGAGCACGTAAATGGTAACAGAAGCACATATATTCCTGCTTCCCCCAAAAACATTGATAGGAATGTACAAATCCTGCACATGCCCCTTTTCCCAGCATGCCTATTCTTTTCCAGAATATTGTCAAACACAGAAGAAAATTCAAATGATAGTAATAACCCATGTTCATTTGTGTTAATCCAAGTTACACTGCCAAGCTGGCAAGTCACAGAATGAGCCTATCATCAGTCTCTTCATCTCTCTACATCACTGATGGAGAATGGATCTGCCTCACGTAGCATGCCACCTGTACTAGTCATGATCTGTATAAACAAATGTCACTGGTTAAACTGAAAAGAAACAGCAGACGCAGTAAATAAATAACATTCCTTCATTATTTTTCTTAAAACTGAATGTTTTTTAAACTTATTACGGAGGAACGAGAAGCAGCAGATGGATGACAGCACCATTTTAAGATAAAATGATTAAAAAGAAAAGGGCACATGAAAGCTCCACATGATCTTTTCTTTTTGTTCACACGGCCATGTACAACAGAATGGTAGTGACAAGAACAGATCGCTGTCCAAGATGAGATTACCCACGTACAGTTTCCACTCACCCTGTACACCAAGCTTTCACTTCAAAAAACAAGTATTAATATTTTATATTTCTTCCCTGCGTGAGAACCCCAGACACTGACAGTACTCCAATGACAAGAAGGAGCTATTTCTGACCCAGACCTACAGATGGTGTGTTGCGTTATGGAAATTACTGGCCCCCACTGACAGAAACCATGGATCAATTAGCTGCCCAGGCAACAGTTGCCAGTACCGGTCAGCTATGAACAAATGTCCCTAAGGTCCCTTTATGTGGAGAACCAGCCAAAGCTGGTTTGGATCACTGTCATGGCTCTGAAATTCACTATATTATACATGAAAGAAGCAAACTATGACAGTGTTTGCTGCTGGCTTGTGTTAGATTCTACCCACAGACGACTGGCTCAGAGTCAGAACTAACCTACAAGTTTCTCCAAGCTCATTTTTGTTCTGTCTGCATGATGACAGACAGGGTTTTAGACTTCAGTTAAAGAATTTTGAAAACCAGCCTGAAGGCTTAAAATTTTCAAAAGCAACTGCACCGACAAGGTTGAAGAAAAAGGAGCATTAAATGCATATATATTATAACTAACTTCAGGCTGAAGAATGGAAAACAAACCAGCATCTAAACAAACAATCTAATAAATAATTTAGCTTCCTGAAGCTGATATGGTCAATTTCATATCTATTCTCAGCCATAAACACATTTTGTTTCAACTATTCATCTACCATTCAGGCATTTTTACACCATTCTTTATCTACATCATTTAAAACTTTTTTCAGCTATAATAGCATTTTAAAACCATTTATATATAGACCATGAAGATGTTTTAAACCTTTCTTCAACTATAATGATGGTATTTGAAACCATTCTTTAGCTAAAAAGGCATATCAAATTCATTCATATGTCACAAAGGCATTTTTAGACCCTTCCTCTCTCATTATAAAGGACTTTTAAAACATTCTTCAGCCTCAAGAGCATTCAAAACTATTCTTCAACCACAAAGGTATTTCAAACCATTCTTTCAAACACCAAAGTATTTTCAAGTTAGTCTTCTGCCATGTAGGCATTTTGAAACCATTCTTCAGCCATAAAGGCATTTCACAACCATTCTTCAACCATGAACTTATGAAAGCATTTTACAACCATTCTTCAGTCATGAAGGCAGTTATAACCATACTTCAGCCTTCAAGTTCAAGGCATTTTACAACCATTCTTCAGCCATCAAGGCATTTTACAACCATTCTTCAGCCATTAAGGCACTCTACAACCGTTCTTCAGCTACAAAGGCATTTACAACTATTCTTCAGACATGAAGGTATTTTACAACCATTCTTCAGCCGCAAAGGCATTTTACAACCATGCTTTAGCCACGAAGGCATTTTACAACCATTCTTCTGCCATCAAGGCATTTTACAACCCATTCTTCTGCCATCAAGGCATTTTACAACCATTCTTCTGCCATCAAGGCATTTAACAACCATTCTTCTGCCATCAAGGCATTTTAACAACCATTCTTCAGCCATGAAGGCATTTTACAACCATTCTTCTGCCATCAAGGCATTTTACAACCATTCTTCAGCCATCAAGGCATTTTACAACCATTCTTCAGCCATCAAGGCATTTTACAACCATTCTTCAGCCATTAAGGCACTCTGCAACCGTTCTTCAGCTACAAAGGCATTTACAACTATTCTTCAGACATGAAGGTATTTTACAACCATTCTTCAGCCACAAAGGCATTTTACAACAACCATACGAAGGCATTTTACCATTCTAGCCATGAAGGCATTTTTTACAACCATTCTTCAGCCATGAAGGCATTATACAACCATCTTCAGCATGAAGGCATTATACAGCTATTCTTCAGCCATGAGGGCATTTAAAAAATATTCTTCAGCCACGAAGGCAATTTAAAACCATTCTTTGGATATGATGGCAATTTAAAAGCATTCTTTAGACATGAAGGCATGTTACAACCATTCTTTGGATATGATGGCAATTTAAAAGCATTCTTTAGACATGAAGGCATGTTACAACCATTCTTTGGATATGATGGCAATTTAAAAGCATTCTTTAGACATGAAGGCATGTTACAACCATTCTTCAGCCATGAAGGAAATTATAACCATTCTTCGGCCATTAGGGTATTTTACAACCATTCTCAGCCATTAGGGCATTTTACAACCATTCTTCAGCCATGAAGACATTTTACAACCATTCTTCTGCCATGAAGGGAATTTTTAACCACCATTTTACAACCATTCTTCGGCCATTAGGGCATTTTACAACCATTCTTCAGCCATTAGGGCATTTTACAACTATTCTTCAGCCATGAAGACATTTTACAACCATTCTTCAGTCATGAAGGCAATTATAAATATTCTTCATCCATTAGGGCATTTTACAACCATTCTTCATCCATTAGGGCATTTTACAACCATTCTTCAGCCATGAACTGATGATGGCATTTTACAACCTTTCCTCAGCTACAAAAGCATTTTACAGCTATTCTTCAAGCAAGATGATATTGCACAACCATTCTTCAGTGGTGAAGGCATTTTACAACCATTCTTCAGCCATGAAGGCATTTTACGACCATTCTTCAGCTATGAAAGCATTTTTACAACTATTCTTTAGCTATGAAGACGAAGGCCTAAGTATTCTTCAGCCATGAAGGCATTTTTACAACTATTCTTCATCTGTGAAGGCATTTTACAACCATTCTTCTGCCATGAGAGCATCTAAAAGCCATTCTTCAGCCATGAAGGCAATTTTAAACCATTCTTTAGATATGAAGGCATTATAAAACCATTCTTCAACCATGAAAGCGTTTTTAAATGATTCATCAGCCATGAAGGTATCTCAGACCACTCTTAAGCCAGGGAGGCAAATTCCACACTAGTCTTAAGCCATACATAGACATGTCAATCATTCTTCAGCAATGAGCACATGTTTAAATCAATAACCACATTTCTGTATCTGCCTCCTTTTTCATTGCTGTTCTGCAAGTTGTTTCTGTACCTCATGGAGAAAAAAAAATGTTCAAAGCCTGTACATGATGGCAGTTTAGTTTCCAGACTATTTAAATTGACTACCAATTTGAAAAATATTTAAAAGCACTCAGCTATCATATGTACCAAATTCCTTAAATGTCATTTGTTGGTATTCCTGCTGGCATTTTTATACTGTTGGTAATGCTACTTCTGGTTCTTTGACATGGACTGTTGTTGCACATGGTCAATGTCACAATAAATAAACCTATTTGAAGAATTCATTATAAAGGGGAAAACAAAATCAATTTCATCATCAAGTTTGTCTGTTCCAATCTGGTTTTACAATGAGCTGTTAGCTTAACTTTTTTGTAACAATGTATGGACATATAAATGCATGGCACCACTAGCTCCAAAGATAATGGGACACTTGGATCTGTACACATGTAGATTAGCATTGCAACCCTGAAAGATGTCACTTTTTACTTCAGGGACTGTTTTACTGGAAGACAAAAATCAAACACAGTGGAGTGATAGGAAGGAAAAAAAAAAGGGTAGTGCTCTTTTGTCGTGATACCATGCTCTTGGTAGGTAAACAAAAGCCAATAAACATCCAGTTGAAAAGTAGTGAAAATAACCCATCTCCAGGCTATTGTCAGCTTTGCAATGGCTTTCCTCTGGAGAAAATTAGCTGAGCACAGCTACATGGTCACTGAGGTAATGACTGTTTTCTATTCTTTTTCTTGTCTTTTCTTTTTAGGTAGGTGTAAGCTGAGTATTTCCTTCTCTCCCTTTGCCTGGTCTTCCTCTTTTCTCTCAGCCACATACTTCTATCTCACAGACTTCTTGACCTGACAGTAGTTTGATGTTTTGTTTCTCAGCTCTGACTGTTCTTTTCAATGTGCAGAATCAGGGGACTGCTTTTTAATCACTTGTATTCTTTTAACTAATATGGAGGGGGGGGGGGGGGGGGACTTTTGAACAGGTGAGTTTATTTAGCTTTGCAACCATATGTGTGTGTGTGTGTGTGTGTGTGTGTGTGTGAGTATGAGTGTGTGTGTGTACGTCTGTGTTAATGATTATGTCAGAGACCTCTGGCAGGAGGGATTAGAATACAAAGATGGATAACAAACTCTTTCAGACCTGTCCCATCCTAAAAGAGTTCCTCTCATCCACATCTTGTGGTCGCAACTTTAGAAGAAAAACAGTTCTATGCTGTCTGGACACTGGCCATTCGTATTTTACTCATCCCATACCTTTTAAAATTAAAGAGTGTAGAAGCTCTGTGGTGCATTCCATGCCATGTGCCACTCACAATGAAACATATTCTTTAGGAATGTTGGGACTTGCATGATGTGAGACAACATTTTACAGCAGATTCCATGAGAACCTTGTTCATGAAAGCCCTGATGCGATCTTTGAATTCTTTGAAAGAGATTAACATTTTTCATCAGATCTGAGATTTTATAGTGGAAAGATTTTTAACAAAATTTTGGTGGTGTTTTTAGAATATGTACTTTAAAGAGTTGTGTGAATGAATCACTTGTCAGTTGCCCTGATATGGCCCTTTGCGGTCAGCTGGGCTATAAGCAACATTACCTTTCCTAACCATACGTATGTGTGAGTGTGCATGCATGCGAGCATACATGTGTAAGGTGCATGCATATGTGTATGTTTGTGTGTATGTGTTTGTCTATATGTTTGTCTACGTGTGTGTGTGTGTGTGTGTGTGTGTGTGTGTGTGTGTGTGTGTGTGTGTGTGTGTGTGTGTGTGTGTGTGTGTGCCATGGGAACACATTTTCTTGTATGTTTACAAGTGTAAACATGCATGTTTGAGCAAGTACTGTAGATGTGTGCATTCGTATGTAATTGCATAAATTTGCAAATACGTACATAAGCTTAGAACTAAAGCTGATAGAAATATGCATCCGTGGGTATAGCTACAAGCACAATGTTCATTCAAACAGACTTACATGCCCCTGGACGTAATCCTAGCTGTTAATGTGTGCTTCATGCATGTAACCCCATCAATAATGAGGACCTTGCAATATGCAATGAAGTGTGGACAACCAAGGCCACACACAGAATTGATTTAATACTGGTAAGAATTAGTTTCATGGCAGAAACCACAATGAGATCATTAAAAAAAAAAAAAAAAAAAAAAGAATAAAACCACTGAGCATGGGGAGTGGACAGAGGTTGATGGGGAGGATGCCTGTGTGTGTGTGTCTGTGTGTGTGTTAGGATAGTGGTGGTGGTTGGGGGGGGGGGGGGTCATAAACCTGACTTTGGAACAGAGAATGGGGCAAAAGGGGTGAATGGATGAGGGACGGAAAGGTTGTGAAGGAAGGCGTGAAGGAGGATGGGAAAAGGTAGGAATGAGGGTTGCAGGGGTTGGGGGGAGGGGGGGGGGGGGAAGATTCAAGAATGTCTAATTCAGGACAAATGAGAGGACAGGTAGATGTAAGAAGAAGGAGAAGGATGACACAGAATGGAAAATGGGGGTGTAAAACAGTGGGACTGGAGACAGGGGTGGGGGCAGGGACCTTGAGCATTCTTTTACTTTTTTTTTTCTTGACGTTGATGAATAAGGTGAGCAACTCACCGACAAAAACTTTTTAATTTTGGCAGCAAGAATCTCGTCCTTTTTCCATTGCTCGGTGGAGTCATATTGCCCACCTCGCTTATAGTCGCCACTCTTTTGAATGGAAATGGCTGATGGAAGCAGAACAACAGGCCCATTTCAACTCCAAGCAAAATGCACTACCACTTCTAAAACATCCATCATGAGTATTCTACACAGCAAGATAAATCAGTATCAGTGGAAATGGGAGACCAAGAACAAATCAGAATTTCAGTGATTATATTCCATACTAAGCAGAATTCATTATATATGAACATGTCTTATTTTAAACTGTCAACATGAATATGAAATATGTTTTCAATATATACAAAAATAGTTTGGGATATGTCACATCATAAATACCTTATCACAATAATCAAAGACTGAAAGAAGCATATCTTTAGCCCATCCAGCATATTAAATGAAGAAATACTGGCTGCTTAAAGCAGCTCTCTCTCTCTCTCTCTCTCTCTCTCTCTCTCTCTCTCCATGTGCATGTGTACCAAATAGCAGGGAAAGAGTAGTTTTGCAACATATCTCACAATCCTGCAGAAATACCATAAAATACAATTATCTGATAATTCCTCAAGTTTGTATTACTTCTTTAATCCAGAATTAAGGGTTTCACTTCACATAAAACAAGGGTATACCATGTACAGAAGTCAAATCTACAAACATAAGAAGCGTGAACAGGTGCGAACTCATACTAAAAAGTGGAGTGTCTGAAAATATATTGATTTGCCAACATAGGGTATCGCTACTCCAGCTGGATTCAGTTGTAAGCTTAACAGGACCCATGACACAATGAAAACAAAATGTCTCAAGTTTCAGCAAAAGATACTTTGATGTACAGAGTCCTTTTAAATGTCTGATTCAAAAGCCAGTCAGTCAAGCAGCACGGGCTCTTCAAACAGCCTGTGGAAAGCAATTCTTTGGCTGGGATTACTCACATTTTTAAAAAAGTCACTTTTTCCCTCTGAAGAACTTGGCTTTTTCTGTTTTTTTTTTTTTTTTTTTTTTTTTTTTTTTTTTTTTTGCATCAAAAACCTGAAAATTTTGAATTTGTTATGCAACATCTATCTCACCTCCTTAATTCCTTCTTCTTACCCCCCCCCCCCCCCCCCCCTCCCCTGGCGTCTTTCCTAGACTTATGAATTTAGCCAGCAATAGGAAACCCCTTCATTTTATATGACACTGACAGGAAACCCTACCATATACACAATATGCAAAGTTTACCACTGAAATCCCTTCATTTCTTAAGATGGAAAGCCTTCTATATATACAAAAAATGCAAATTCATAATGCTTTCATGAAGACTAACCAACATTTCCTGAACATTCTTTGTATCAAAGTGTATGCATGCAAGCTCTTACATGTACAAACATATGTATGTGCACCCACTCGCAGTTTAAAAAAAAGAAAAAAATAAAGGCATGCAATACACAAATATTTGAACCAAAAATACTCACCTTCACTGTATGTATACTCATCAATCAATATGAATTTTAAAATGAGAAAAAGTTAATATGAAGAGATGTAAACAGAAAAAAAATATATAGAATAATTGCATAATCACTGATTACACTATTACCGATAGCTTTAAATTAATGTTAGAACCACATACTTGTGAAGTACAAGCACTTCTCATTAAAACACAGGCTGAACCTGATATATAAAGAAGCACAATTTGAAAACAAGTGTTTATACATAAGTCTTATAATGAAAATCAACAGTAATCTAATTTCATGTTACCACATTTCATTAATATTCATGACAACATGACAACATATATCTTGCAATCTCATTGCAAAGCCACAATCAGAATACTGCAAGAAACAAACTGCACTAGGTAAGGTACATTTATAATAAAGACAACATGTAACTGAAATAAGTGGTATACATGTAATTGAAGAAAAAAAAAGAAGAAGAAGATATCATGTGTAAAGATTGCTCAGAGACAAAATTAAGGAACTAAATGCATTAGAGAAAAAAAAAACAAACAAACAAACAAACATTGAACAAGCTCTCAAACCACATCATATATAATATCATACTGTGGGTAAGAAGTATCACACACAAGATGCACTAGATCTGATTCTTTTAATGTTTATTCCCTTCCCCCACGCCCCACCCATCTTTTTTTCCATCGCCCTCCCCAGCCTTCATTCTCTTCTCTCTAATTAGGAAACACCAATAAATAATTTACTACTGAGTGACAAAGTATCATCAAATGTACGCTTTGGCAAGTTAAAAAGCAAGGAAACTTTTTAATCGTCATAACTTTAGTATTTTTTCACAAGTGCTAACCTTTCACTGTTCTGATACCCAATTAGGAATGATATGTGAATTGCGTAAAGGAGTCAAAGGGTGTTCATGAGCACAGAAAGAGGGATCAGTTAGATTCTGGGAAGAGTTTGATAAAACTGTGTGTGAACAGTTACTAATCTAGTTTGCTACTACCCCCATTCCTTCACACCTTCTCCCCATCAGTCTCCCTTCTCTTTTCATGTACCAACAAAAATCCATGGGATGGCATTGGCTCACATTTACAACTTCACACATGTATAAACAGGCAAAACAACTGCATGAAAACCTAGATAAGGACTTTAATTGGACAACCAAATCATCCCCCACCCCAATTCTTCACCCCTCTTCCCCAAATTTTTCTTTGATTACCCAGCCCTACCCCCACCCACCTTGCCTAAAAAAAAAACCAACCTTTTTTCCCAGGAACATTTTTAAAAGAGAAAAAATTTAGGAAATATGCACCATGTGAAAAGAAGTGATAAACATGACAACGGCTTATACATATTACTACATTCAAAAGATTGTAAAGTCAAAGACACAGAGTCTGGCATATTCACTTCAACTAGCTTACTTTTGGATTGCTCTAAGGCTTCTTTGTTGTTTTGTTTCATTTTGTTTGTTCTGTTTTGTTTTTGTTTTTTGTTGCTGTCACTTCTCAGTTCCCTCTAATCAGCATTTCTCCAAAGCTTGTCAATTCCAGTTCCCACTCACATACTAAGACACATCCACATCCAGAATCCATGTTCTGATCCCAGCATTATCAGAATACCATCCCCTAAGGCTTCTTCTGATAACCACTGTTTACTCCCTGGTCCAATGTGAGTGAGTGTCCCTCTACCCTGAAGTATTTCAAATCTTTCTCTGGTTCAAAACCGTAACCAGAATAAAAAAGAATGGAAGGACATCAAGCCAACAGTTACATTTAAAGTTTTTTCTTCCCATTTTAATCAGCCACAGAACAGCCGGAATGGTTGGAATGATGAAACACAGAAAATATATTTCCAAGGCTATCTGAATATGCAGCTGACAGTGACAGCTATAGTTTGTTCTCAAGGGCAATACACTGTGAAGGCATTGTGAAGAAGCATCAAAAGCGTGCATCATATGGTATACAGTTACATAGTGCAGTCAGCCTGTAAATGCATTGTTGACATAAACATCTACTGATCTAGTTGTTTTCAACAAAATCTGCTTTTTTTTCTCAACTGGTCTATAATCATGCTGCAGTGTAAATAAACATGTCTCCCTTTTCCTGTTTGTCTGCATACTTTATTCAATCATGTCTTGTAGTTTACGATAATTGAATGGAACATGTGCATGTTCTTTGTACATTTTCTCTAGAAAAGATAAAAAGAAAAATGGCAAGGGTAGTGAATTACTGAGAGAGAAGGAGAGAGAGACAAAAAACCCAAAGCAAGACAGAGAGACAGACAGACACACAGAGAGAGACAAATACTACAGAAAGATCGAAACAGATAATCACGGTCAGAAATACCTTCAAATACCTTATATAACGGCTACTGATCAGCAGTGGTCTGATCAAAACTTCCTACCTTTTCACAGAGTTCAAATGATACTCACTTCTGTCAAAATATTTCTTTTTTCAAAAGCATACACAGTTAATTGAACATACTGCAGAAATACTTAAAAGCATGCATTTCAAACTATGCGCTATTGTAAAAAAACAACACCACTCAACTGAATATATGCAAATATAAACACACACATACACACACACACCTCAAGCAGCTAATCACATGTCAACACTTACCTTTTTCACTGACACTTTCACTCTCCAAGTCCTGTTCTTCACAGCTGGAGCACTCGGGTGTGGAGCGTACATCATCGTCGAACTACTCAGGGACTGCTGTCGCTGCTTCTTGCTGCGCTTGTGCTTGTGGGTTTAGGGGGTGTGGGGGCCGAACACAGTCAGACGGGTCTGAGGACAACGAGTCATTGCGCAGCATACTCTCCAGTTTCTTACGGTTGTTGCGCGAGGCCGAGTTGGCTGTGCGTGCAGAATTGGGATCCAGGTGGCGGCGATCGTGCATGCGCTGCATCTCGTGAATGTCTTCAGCAGCTGGTTGGGTATCACTGGCATGTTCAATCAGAATGCGGTGGGAATGTCTGGGACCGTCCCCAACCACCTCACTTTCCTTGTATCGGTCAGCCAAGTCTGAGCCAGGTGAGCGCCTGTCCTTCACGCTTCCCCCATGCCCCCCTCCCCCTATCCCAGCACTCCCCCCCACTTCCTGCAGTGCGCTCTACTCCTCTGTGTTGGCGACTGCTTCCTCTGCGCTCAGCGTGCCCTTCATTCATGTCTAGAGTATCTGTCAGTCGTTCTCGTGAGCTGCGATACTCCTTTTCTGAACGATATTCTTTATCAGAGCGGTATTCTTTATCTGTATACTCCCCACGATATTCTTTGTCAGAGTAGTCTCTCCGACATTGGCTGGAGTCTGGCGATATCGCTCTGAGGAAGCGTCTTTACCGCGTCGTTCTCTGGACCATCGCCCATCATGATCTCGTTCATCAGTATGCGCAGTGTCCCGGCCTTCCCTTCAAGGACAAAATGTCAGTCAACATACATCAGTTTGAAGTTTGGTACTGTTACTGAGCATTAAGCTTACTCAATCAATTTGTCTTTGCAGGAAAATCTTAAATTTTGAATTTAATGACAAAAATCGTTTAAAAATTTATTTCAAGGTTCATGAGAAACACTTTATGTAAACTTGTGCATCTTAAATATTTTGAAAACAAATCTCATTAAAGTGCATTTGTGCATTTCAGATTTTTTGATGCTTTTCTTGGTGTTAATATACTATATAAAACATGACAACTGTATCAATCTGATGCTTCTTGTCGTGTGGTTCAAAAGAACAATCAATCATTTTCACCTCAGAGCCTTACATAAGTATACATTCATCTGACTAGATGCCAATGGAAACATCATTAACAAACATGTGCACACAATATGAACTCACTCACACACACAGGCGCAGATGCATATAAACACACATTTATACCAATATGCATACATGCACACAAACATGCCCATCAAAAAAAATACTCTCTTCTTCCCACATAAGATATTTAGATTCCGACCACACACTGGCTGTGAAAATGTGTGGGATTATAGAAGATGAAATTAAATATACAAAACAAGGAGAAAAGGAACTCTTACTCAATACACAATATGAAACAGAAAAGTGAATTTTCAATTGGCATATACTGTCTTTGGACATTGCAAATAATGCATACAAAATCACACAAGACAGCACCATTCCAGATGACTGTCACCAGCAAAACTGGGAGAGTTGTTTTGTGGATTTCTCTGTGTATATGTTGTGACCTCTGAGAAAGACACACCTGTTGAACTATGTGTACGTATCACTGTTCACTTTACTTCATGTGCTCCTTGCATTGTTTCAGTATGGCTGCAGTCCATTTCAGTGTTACAGATTGTACAAGAGAGTGACAGTGCATGCAATGAAATTACATGGTATTTAAAGATGAGCGTGTAGTGTTTGTGTACTTCTTTTTTCATTTCTGTAGCCATTCATCAGTGTTACAGAGAGAGTTATTAATGTGGTCAACTGTTCAAAATATTGTTCTTAAAAACTGCACTATTCGAAATATCATTCTGAAAGATGGGAATATTTTTGCCTACTGTTCAAAATATCAACAGAAAGAGCTTCCATTTTCCTTTTTCAAGTGTAGTTTGTTCTGGGACCTCTGGAAAAAGAAAAATAAAAAACAAAAAAGCTTCACACTACTGAATGAGAAAGAAGGGGGGGGGGGGGGGGGGGGGGGGGGGGGGGGGGGGGTGGGGGGGGGGGGGGGGGGGGGGGGGGGGGGGGGGGGGGGGGGGGGGGGGCAATGATATCTCACCTATGTCTTTCTCTGCCTTCTTTGTCCATTCGTCTGTCTTCTGACCTGTGACCTCCCGAGCTTTGTTCTCCCATGGTTTCACGTGACCGACTTCCTGGGTGCCGATCCCGCTCACCGCGATCTCGCTCAGTGCGTTCCCTGTCTACACGCTCACCGCGTTCTCTGTCACTGCGCTCCCCGCGCTCCCTATCCCTGTCAATATACGCTCTCTGTCTCGTTCACTGCGCTCCCTTTCCCGATCACCTCGCTCCCTGTCCAGCCGATCGGTGGGGTCACCACGATCTCGATGTCGAGACTCGGGGTGCTGCATTGCGGAATAGCGTTTATCAGTCTCACACTTAACCGACTTTCACTATGGAAGCGATGTTTTGGAGGAGGTTCTCTCTCACGTCCCCTGCCTCTCTCTTGCGTTTTTTTTCCCCCTCCACTGGAGCCTCTGACACTTGACCGCTCGATGCCTGAGAAGCTCCCTCATGAGCCCGTTGTGAAGACACAGCATCGGACATAGAATACTGTCGCTTGAGTTCCCTCCCCTGTAAACTGGGAGTGCGGGCAAACGACCGCCGCGGTGTCGGTCATAGTTCTCTTTTTCACTACCGCTGGCAGCATCCCCAGCGCCTCCCATCTTGGCCTTCTTTTCGTTGGGTGGGCTGGCTTCCATGCCGCTCCGACCCGGAGGTCTTGTGCCGGGAGCAGCCCCAGATGCAGTGTTATCAGTGACCTCCAAGACAACAGGCCGAGCCATGCCCCCATGATACCATGCCCCAGTCTTCGCCAACAGTTCTTGTTTCTTGTGTGCACAGATGACAGGCCCAGACCATCTGCAAGAACACCAATCATACAATTAGATTTCACTCACATCAGTACATATATACTGACATTAGGCTAAACAAAATATGGCAAAAGATAACTGGGAATATATTGCAGCTTTTTTGCATCAGTAAACTAATGGACTTGAAAAATGTCACGTATGAGGTCCATTACTCAAACTTTCAGACAAGCACTTTCTCCCCTACACAGTCGTAACTTGCAAAATGCCAGTCATCCATGAGTCTGAAAATACTTGTGTGTGGTTGTGAACTGAAGTCTAAGTCTAAGTTAACTTCAAGATGAACAACCGCTGTTTCCTGTGATGTAAGTTTTTTTTCTCTACAGCGGGTACCTAGGACTGTCTTCTGTCCAGTGAAAATATATTCAATTATCACACAGACTATGAACAACACAGACAAGTTTTTATATGTAATTGAGTGTGCTATGTTAGTACAGCCTCTTGATTTTGTCTTTGACAATACAAGATTTACCCTCCCCACACCCACCCCACAATAAAGATTCCCTCTAAAAATAAATAAATAAATAAAAAGAAGACCTCACTTTTACGGATTTCTGGAAGTCGTTCCAGAGAAATTTCACTATAATAGTTTCTCCAATGAATTCATCGCCACTTGATCACTCTGAGTGTTACTGATGGTCAGTGAGAGGCAGTATGTTTTTTTACAACAGAAGAAAAAAGTATGCAGAGAGTGAGTGGTATTACAATTTAAATCAATACATCACTTACAACACAGCATGTGTTTAACAGAGAATTCTAAACGACAATGCTGCACAGGTTTCAAAAAGCCATCGACTCCTATGGACACATCTCTCAATTCTGATGATGACATAAAAGAAAATCAAAGTCATGACAATGCAATTGGCTAGACCTTCACGTTTCTGATTACAAGATCTTGAAGACCTTACTTCTAATGAGCAGAGGATCCTAAAAATGCTTCCTTTCTTTGACCAGAAGGTAAGAGGGACTTTAAATGCATGGGGATAGCAAAGATCCATTAAGAATCAGGCGGATACTAGGGTCTTCATTTTAATGAGAAGAAGGAAACCGGGGGCTTCTACTTTTTAATGTGCTACTTTTAAATGTGCCAAAACCTTAACTTTAACAAGTGCCGGGTCCCCAAGGATGCTAATTTCAATGACAGATGATTCAAAGGACATTTGCTTTCAATGAGCAGGGAATCTTAAGGACCTCTTAATGAGCTAAAGGAATCCTGAGGATCTTTTAATGAGCTACGGGAATCCTAAGGTCCTTTTAATGAGCTAAGGGTCCTGAGGACATTTACGTTTGATGGCAGAGAAACCTGTGGACCTTAACTTTCGATAACAGTAGATCCCAGGGAAACTGAAAGTCACTGGACCCCTACTTCCAAGGAGTAGAACGTCATTTGTACCCTAACTTTACATGAACTGTGGATCCAAAGTTGCTTTAATGAGCAGACGATCTCAAGGACATTTAACTTCAAATTTCAATGAGCTGAAGGTTACAAAGACCTTCACGAGGACTTTCTAGTGAACAGAGAATGTCAACGACACTTTTGATCAGAAGAGAATCCAAAGAACTTGGCAGAAGGTTGACAGCAAGTTGTTCCTTGTGCTTCTTGGTGCTTGACACCCAGTCTTCAGCCAACCTTGAACCTAGCTTGGCGTTTAATGTGCGAAGCTAGCTCTCCACTCACTGTACACCAAGCAAGGTGCAAGACTGGCACGAAGATGGGTGTCAAGGTGGCTTGAGCCAGATCTAGCCCCAGCTAGGTGTTTGCTGCTGCTGAAAATAAGACGTTATCTGCTGCTGTATTTCAGCCAAACACTTGGCAGATAATTTGTTACTAACACTTGGCAGATAACTTGTAACTAAATTGCTGTTAGAAACATTTAATGCAACATCAAATATTCCGTAGAAAAAATACGCGTACAGTCGTATGGGATAAACTGTTACATTCATTTTCAATTTCCAAATTTGGTAATGCAGTTGAATCATCTTAAGACTATTGTGTACCCTGATCTTGTTTCGTAACTTTTATTTTCTTTAAATTTTGATCACTGCTTTGTATACCTACCAAAGACTGGTTAGCTGATACTATATGCAACTACTACAACAAATATTAAGGTACATCCTATCAAGATCAGGCCATACAATGCCACTTCAACAAGCAGAGGTGGAGGTATAAATAAATACATTACTAAATATAGAACCAAGACTGCATCCACATAATAAAGCAACAAGCATGTTACGTCAAAATATTACGTCATGCTGAAGATGCACATTTTGAAAACGTAGGCGATTTATTGGTAAGGAACTGATAAACAAACTGTCTGATTAATAGGAAAAGATTGCTGGGATGAACTTTTTACCACGAGTGGTACACAAATAGTCACTTCGTAATTGGCACGGAGAGCTGATATAATCAAGGTCAGGACATTTCTGGATGCTGATGTTGGGACAAAAGAAGAGACAGTCCATGAAGAGGGAGGTGGGGGAGGGGATGGGTGAGAGGAGTGATGGGGAAGGAGCTGGCAGTGGAATGGGGAGTGAGGTAAGAGAAGGGGGGGGGGGGGGGGGGGGTAGGGAAATAATGGAGCACAGTGAAAGGACAGTGCTACGAGGCCCTGAAGAAATAACTGGTCAACACAAATGTTCAAGAACGAGAACTTGCTGTGTCATGTGTGTAGTTGCTGAAGCTGCCAATTATTTTCCTCTCTCCTCCATCTGTCCCAAGTCTTTCATCCTGCTGTTATATATATTCAGCATTGGCAAGTCAGATAGCTGAATAGCCTCTCTTGTTCACGATGTACCCAGGGATGGAAGCAATATAACATGTCTTTTAGTTCAGAAAGCAGTCAGCTGAATAGCCTCTCTTGTTCACGATGTACCCAGGGATGGAAACAATATAACATGTCATTAGTTCAGAAAACAGTCAGATAGCTGAATAGTCTCTTTTGTTCACGACGTACCCAGGGATGGAAACATATAACATGTCATTAGTTCAGAAAAACAGTCAGATAGAATAGTCTCTTTTGTTCACGACGTAGTCATCTCTTGTTCAGAAAACAGTCAGATAACGAATAGTACCCAGGGATGGAAACAATATAACATGTCATTAGTTCAGAAAACAGTCAGATAGCTGAATAGTCTCTCTTTTGTTCACGACGTACCCAGGGATGGAACAATATAACATGTCATTAGTTCAGAAAACAGTCAGATAACTGAATAGTCTCTTTTGTTCACGACGTACCCAGGGGATGGAAAACATAACATGTCATTAGTTCAGAAAAGTCAGATAACTGAATAGTCTCTCTTGTTCACGACGTACCCAGGGATGGAAACAACATA
Source organism: Conus betulinus (assembly GCA_016801955.1). Taxonomy (NCBI): domain Eukaryota; kingdom Metazoa; phylum Mollusca; class Gastropoda; order Neogastropoda; family Conidae; genus Conus; species Conus betulinus. The sequence continues at coordinate 161,196 of JADBJO010002231.1, forward strand.
AACATGTCATTAGTTCAGAAAACAGTCAGATAACTGACGTCTCTCTTGTTCACGACGTCGGGATGGACACATAACATGTCATTAGTTCAGAAAACAGTCAGATAACTGAATAGTCTCTCTTGTTCACGAAACGTACCCAGGGTGGAAGCCCTCTCCAGGTCATTAAAAAAAATTTGAAGTAGTGACTGCTGTCCTCGTTTCAAATAGGTAAAGAGGAAAGATGGTTCAAAAAGTACTGGAGAGGGATGAACGTTTCGTGTCGTAGACACTTCACAGGAAGTGAACTGTCTACGACACGAAACGGGTCATCCCCTCTCCAGGTACACTTTTTATACCATCTCATCCTCTTTACCTAACATGAAAGCAGTCAGCAGTCAGCTGAATAGCCTCTCTTGTTCACGATGTACGCAGGGATGGAAGCAATATAACATGTCATTAGTTCAGAAAGCAGTCAGCTGAATAGCCTCTCTTGTTCACGACGTACCCAGCGATGGAAGCAATATAACATGTCATTAGTTCAGAAAACACTACTCAGCTGTAGGGTATGACAGAGAACTAATAGTACTAATAGCAACACCCACAAGATCAAGACTGTCACCTTTTTCCGGGGGGTAGGGGTGGAGGGGTATTCAAAGTCGCAGATGGAACTTTGAATGAATAGATAAAAATGTTCTGATTCTAAAGCTTTTCTTTTTCCTTTCAAGTGATTGAAGCTGCAGAGGACGCTAGGTGTGGGTAAACAGCAAAAGGGGGGGAGAGAAAGAAATGGGGGCAACAGCTGCACACACAAATCAAGTGAGTAAAACCAAACTGAATCAGGTCTCAGCTTGGGTGAAATAAGTTGAAGTACCGACCTGTACTAAAGGGAACCAGCACACACCGAGATCTTCCTGACTGAATGAAGAAGCTCCTTGCATTTCAAACTGCCAGCTACACTGTCTGAATTGCTTTCCAGTGTTCCTTCCAGTGATAAGAAAGACCCTAAACTTTCTCAGACACCAAGCAACTCTGTGAATACTTGTGAAGATGGTATGTATTACCATTGTCTACACTGTCACCTGGCATCTGTTTGTGATTAAATACATATTGTAAATTCTAACCACGAAATCACAGTATCATCACATTTGATAGGATCTCAAAATATAATCAATACAGCTGGTATTAACACACGCCTGTTTCTGATGATAGGTAGGCAAAAGTAAGTAAAGCTGATGACATTACCACACAGCCATATTTGTCTGTAGCACATCCGTGAATTGTTACACTATTTCTACACAGTGGTATCAAACTCTATGTCACATTCTGTTCTCTGCTAAAATGGCGTGCGGAACAACCTGCATCAGTTTTATATGGTACACCTGGGTCCATCTGTGCACAATCGCATGATGAAGCACAATATGTGCGTCATCTGTTTTCCCCGAACATACGTAAGCCAATGTGTTCATGCCTGACAGAACACTAATGACCCGGCTGCAAGTGCAGCTTTTCATTTACGGACAGAACACGCTCACAGACAACTATTACTCATGTGATCCCAGAGGCAGATTTGATCTAACCTCACTGCGCATTTTCATGCCCCAGTCCCTGCCCTAAAACGTGATGGTAGCAGAAGAACACGGGCTGCATGAGCATTCTCCTTGGTTTGGCAACACATGTTGCTCTGGGGATCTGGGTCACATTCACAGCTGTCACACTCCACACACCGAAAGGTCACTGACTGTTCACGCTGATATAAACACTTTCAAAAGCAGTACCGCATGAGCTATTGCATGTTGCTGAAGAAAATAATCACCTCAGATCACAGTTTTCACACACACACACACACACACACACACACACACACACACACACACACACACACACACACACACACACACACACACACACACATGTACACAGAAACATACTTATTCGTTTTATAAAGTAACGTACTAAAATTGATCTCTTCAGAATGCTTGTAATATGATCAGTAGTGAAAAAAAAGTTCAGGAATAAATAAAACCAAACGGCAAAGAAAGGAACAGATATTCTCTTTTGAATTTGCTCTAAAGCAGACACATTGTATACATATACAAATACAAAGAACACTGACAAAAGAACAAGATAAAAGTTTCTTTTCTTCAGACATTTATGTCACACACACACACACACACACACACACACACACACACACACACACACACACACACACACACACACACACACGGGCACCTGTGCTTTTTTGTGTCATTTTCTGTGATCTACTCTTTTCCCTAATGGCATTATTCCCATGCTACTTACTCCAGCTCCCCCAACAGTCACACCAAGGTTTATTTTGTTGAAACCCCGGCACCAGCAATTTATCTGAGCAATCAAGACAACATGAGACAACCCAGTAGAGGAGACACTGCACCATAGCCAGATGACTCAATGGTGTTCAGATGTGCCTGGTGTGATACGTACTATACCTTCTATCGGCAACAGTTGTTGCTCTGTTGCAGAGCCAGCTCAGCAAAAATCCCGTTCTAGAGGACGTAGTAGTAATGTCCATTCGACGACAGTCCTCAAGGATTTGCCAGTTTGGAAGAGATTTTTGACACGACTCTACTCAGGGTATGTGTGGCTTTCTGCAAAATCCATGGATTGCTCAACAACAACCGAAGTCAGTGCCCTGCTCCATGACTAGGCAATAGCTGTCGTCAGTTAGGGATTTAAAAGGTGGTGTTTTGTGTACGTTGGATCAGAACGGGACAACTGAACACCACTGAAGTGATTCAGCAGCAGCGCTTTGCTCCTGTGGTTGGTTGTCTCATGACGACTTGACACTGACTGCTCGCTGTACATTGCCAGTGCCAAAGCGGCGGTGACACACGCTGGGCTGTGGCTGTGCACGGTGAGCTGGGGTGAACAGCACGGAGGTCATGCAATAGGAGCGGGTCAGGTGAAAAAGAAAAAAAAGAAAAGGATTTTCTTTTAATGAAAAAAGAACACGGGCAATTCCTCCACACCCACCAATCACTTCTTCTCTCACTAACATTAACACACAACACACACACACACACACACACACACACACACACACACACACACACAGAGAGAGAGAGAGAGAGAGAGAGAGAGAGAGAGAGGAGAGAGAGAGAGAGAGAGAGAGAGAGAGAGAGAAATAACTATTGCTTCTACACACATATTGTTCACAGTCATCCAAACCATTTCTCTCGAACATCGATTGTTGCTTAAAGATTAACAACAAAACAACAATTACCTCTGTGGGTTTCTCTGTTGCTTTAGGGGTCTTGAGAGCAGCACGACGGCCACACCGAGCGCAGGACTTTTTGTGGCAGTAATAGCAGCTATGGCCCACGCCATCAGCAAACTTTGTCTTGAGGCAGATTTCACACACGGCACCCTCGTCATACTGCTGACCTGTTTTACGCTTTTCCTCAGTGGCCTTGAGGATGTTTTCCTGATAGGTCATAAACTCATCTTGCATTTGCCTGCAAAAAGAATGATGAAAAGCAGGTAAGACTTGCTGTGCAAGAATAATATTTGCTGATTTTTTTTTTTTTTTTTTTTTTTTTTGTTATCTCATTTCATCTGTATTTTTCCACAGTTAACTAACTGACCTCATGAAAATGGCTTAATAACACGGAAACACACACAAGGTATGTCTTCTCAGTCACACAAATTAAATTAGCAAACCACTTGGAGGCACACATGTCTGGGAACATAGGCCTGGAATTAAATCAACATATTCTTTGACCTGTGCTGAATATCAGCTTCACCAAATTACCCACAAGTATGGTTTTTCCTTCATAGCTCAATTTTCATGCTGATTTCACAAAATGTAATAACATTGGAGCATTTTTTAATCACTGTTTCTGTAAATAAACAGTTACCCAAAACTGACCATGTTATCTAAAAATTACAGACTACTCGAGAGCACAAAACATGCCATCTATCGATTTTTGTTGGTGACTGTTGCAAAAGATTAAGGAAATTTTGATAGTTTTCATCTTTATGCTGGCGGTACTGTAAATGAAACAGTATGGCAACATAAGCCTTGAGGAGCACACACACACACACACACACACACACACACACACACACATGGCAGAGACAGACAGACAGACAGTTGGGGAAAATGGGGATCCTTGTTAAAGAAAAGAACAAACGAAAATCCAGTTGAAATGCTTGCAAATGCTGTCTTTCAAATACAAATTTTGAACTCTGCTATGTAGAGTTTAGCTGGATAAATATTACCAAAATAGACAAAGAACAGTATGTGATAATACTTTCTATTTCTCAGATAAGTATAGCTGCTACATTCCAAATCTGGATCACTATACATACTTTATCTTCCATCAATCTGAAGAAGAAAAGGGATGAAGAACAATTTCACCCAGACCCTAACCTACCATAGACATAATACTGTCATCAAAAGTAGTACTAACGGCATGGTTATCTGGTGTGAATAGCAAGACATGTATCCTGCTAGCCTGAGGCTCTTGAAGACAAGTTGATAACAGACAATAACCCAGGCTCTGTACAGGGGTAACTGTCATAACTTGATGACCCGTTACACTTTTAGCAAGGAAAGATAACTACATGACGGCAAATTATAGATACGTTGTGGTGGATGTGGCTTTCTGACCACACAGAAAAAAAAACCCTCACAGGCGTCCTATTGATTATATAACCTGACAGAGTCAGGAGCACAGTGACTATACACTGTAATTTTTCATCCTCTGGAGGCCGGGAATCTGCATGTATGCCAATGGTTTGCCTTCAATAGGATTTTAATTCTTGTAACTGCGTGGTTTTTGCTATGGATTCTGTGTCTTTCCATACGTTTTGCTGTGTCACAAACTGTTGGAAGTTTGTCAGTGACAGAGGCTGGGAAACTGAGCATGTCACTCATATGCTGAATAAATTTTGCTGAAAATTCATGGATCTAAAGAAAGTACGTCACTTCCCTCGTGATGGTTGGACCCATTTGCCATGAGATTCCAACTAGCTGCTCTTGGCAATGGGGATTTTGCGTGACAAGAATGGATGTGAATTACCGTTAGCGCTTTAACTCCCGTAAACTTGACGCAATGAAGATGCGGGTGCCAAAAACAACCTTCCACAGCGGGTTTCAGTAATTTTCCAATGTTGAAAAAATTATCATGTGTGGTCTTAATCATGTGAAAAACGGCAATCAATGTAAACCCTTCACGGCTTGACGGTAATTTGTGTATCAATCATTCGAAGTCTGATCCATAGATTTTGCTTTGCTGTCATACATATGTGATGGAGTGGAGGGGTGGTGTGCAGGTGAAGACAGGCAGATGGTGATAAGTGCAGGAGCCAAGCGACAGTAGCCAGTCAAGAAGACGCAGAGGACGAGGCGGAGTTTTTCTCCCTTTTATTTTTCTTGGATGCCAGTCGCTCAGGGAACACTGATCACTCTCATTGACGTTGACGTTGAGGGTGAGTTTAACGTCCTATCAGGCTGAGGTCCGTAAGGACAGTTACACTACAGACGTAGGTCTGCATCGTTGTGGCAACTGCCGTCAACAGCAGTAGTGGTTGAGTTGCTGTGGGGGTCGTCGTCTCTCTCTCTCTCTCTCTCTCTCTCTCTCTCTCTCTCTCTCTCTCTCTCTCTCTCTCTGGTTGAGTTGCTGTGGGGGTCGTCGTCGTATCTCTCTCTCTCTCTCTCTCTCTCTCTCTCTCTCTCTCTCTCTCTCTCTCTCTCTCTCAGAGCTCGTGTTCCTCTTGAACACTGCTTCAGTTTTGGCTGTTGGTCGACCAACAATAGACGTTGGTGTATGTTGCCTCCTTTCACCAAACATCAGGCTGTCTTCAGGGCCACCGGGCGGCCTTCTTCATACTCAGGTGGCGATGGTCGTGTGCCGCGTGAGGCCGCCGCAAGGAGGGAACAGGACGAAGGTTGCTGGAGCGCTGAACGAGTCCCTAATATTTGGCTGGGGCTCGTCGACTGCAGCCGAGAGGGCGATTTTTTCAGCTAACCCCATAAGGAGTGCCCCCATGTCTGCCCCAAATCCCTCTCAGACAGCGCCTCTAAATATATAGGGGCGAACCGGACGGCAAAGCCAGCAACACGGGTGCCGAAGACAAAACGGGCCTTGTGATGCCGGAACCGACAGAAATTTGTGCTATCTGTCCCAGCTTCTGTCTTGTCTGGCTCGCCGTCCATTCAGACTGTTCACACATATTTACTATCAATGAAATCCTCTGAACCCAAGGAATAAAATGCAGCAAGTCACATTTGACAATTTTGTTGCTGTAATGAATTATTGCTGGTTGTTAATATCTCAGAGTGAACCCACTTTTACCGTGTTTGCGTCACATTTTTCACTATTTCGATAAGAAATACTAAAGAACGTGAAATGATTTTACAATGATTGAATAGCTGGCATTTCGCTCTTTTCATACATATAAACTTCATTATCCAAGACGGTGTCTAAGCGGAGAACTTTGTTTTTTGAAAATTGGTAGAAAAACACAACTGACTTTCCTCTTCGCTGGGCCGTCTGCGCGTGCTTTCGATATGATTTTCAGCTGAAAAATACTTTGTTGAAATGGACTGTTGGAGAATAATTTCTATACATTTTCAGTTTTATTCATAACAGAAATGGAGTCATTAGCAAGATTTCAATCGGAAAGTCCGAACTTGTAAAACGACAATTTAGATCAAAACTCCGACAATGTACACAAGGAGGCAACTTGCTCAAGGGAGCCAGCGCTGTCAGTCATTTCATACAGTTGCAAGCCTGTGCGGAAAAGATCCTTGTCATGCGATATACGAAATGAGAGCTTATGGACTTTACTTTCAAGGCGCGTTTTTCGGATTTCTTGGTTTCTTTCATACTTTTTTGTGAAATCAAGTATTATTCAAAGTTTGTTCAATGGACAATTCAAAATGGCTCCGAGATTAATTGTGCAAAATACCAGTTTTGAGAAAATAAGGGCATGTCGGCCCAGTACGGTTGCAACGAATAGAATACATTAATTTTTGTGTGACTTCAGTGACGTATATACAACTGAATAGGTTCTGAGGTATTCATAATTCAAAGAGTTTACTCACAAAAATCGAGATTCATCAGTCAAGGGATGTAAGGGGGAAGATAACTATCGAACAAAAGATCTTCGCCCACGAAGGGTAACCAAGAAACATATACACTGTTAGCACCCGGCAACACATCTAGCAAATCTAGCAAATCCCCCCCCCCCCCCCCCTCCCTCCCCCCCCCCTTTTTTTTTTTTTTTTTTTTTTAAAGTTCCCTTCTCCTCATCAGCTGGAATCAACTTACAGTGCTGAAGATTAAGCTGCTGGGTAAGTCTAGATGAACATGAAACTGCATGCCAAGCAGCTTTGTTGACACTGTACTAGTGCTGTTAATGACCCTTTTATGGTTCAATATAATTCGAAGGCGGGATAGCTTGCTTCCACCACGAAAAGAAGGTGCCATGCCAAGGCTGTCGTCTGCATCGTCAATGCAGGGGGAGTAATTCATAGCTCCTGGGGGGCTTTTCGCGTAAGACTATTTGAATGCGCCGCGCGTTCAGTATAAATACCAATTCTTAGGTATAGGACTTGCTATAATCAACCGATGAAGGAATGTTTTCATTGGATTCAAAACCTTCTATTAGCTTAATATAAATGTTAACATTTCGTATTTTCAGTATCTTGTTACCGATAGGTGGATGGGAAGTAATTCTTTCCCTCCTCACCTACTATTACTTCCCCTGACAGTTTTTCTTTCATGATATGATTTGTTTGAAGTTTTTTTTTTTTTTTTGTTTTTTTTGTTAATTTGTTTGTTTTTTAATATCTGCTGCTGACCCCCCCCCCCCCACCCCACTCTCCTCTCTCTCTCTCTCTCTCTCTCTCTCTCTCTCTCTCTCTCTTTCATATTATATTTACAGTTTTTTTCCCTGACGGTCAGGTGCCGATCCGGGTAAAAAAAATTGATCCAGGATGCATTCGACCTAGGCGTAGGTCAGTGCCCCGGCTCTTAGCCAAATTGCCCTTCGAGTTCGTTCATTGTGCCTTTTCCTCGTGGCTGCTGAGCGGTTCACATCCCCAAGTCCGCGTAAGCGAAGGACTGTTGCGAACAACTTTCAAAAAGTACTGAAAATCAATGATGCATTCAACTTATCTATCAATAGCAACAAAACCCACAAAATGAGTAGCACCATTCACTAAGGACTGTTTGTTTATATGTTCAAGAACCATTGTACCAGCTGGACAAGTAATAAATAAGCTAATAAATTAGAAAGAACTCCATAATTTGCTTTTTGTTTAAAATTTTTGCCACTGAAAACGCGTGCCCAAAATGGATTAAGACCGAACAGGAGTCAGTCAGTGCAAAGGTCGAGCATCGTTTTGTTCACTTGTCTTTTTGTCGTTGTTGTTGTTGTTTGTTTGATTTTTGTTTGTTGGTGGCATTGCACTCATAAGACATGTTTTATGCACATTGCCCAATTCTTTGTAGCTCTGCTCTCCCCATTCATGAGTCATGGCAGAGCAACCAGACAAGAAGAACGGGCCTAAATCGTTGCTGCCCATTATGTTCGTGTTGTCAACGCGACGTGTACACGTACGATAGACCCACTGAACCATGTGGTAGCATCGAACAGCAACATCCATGTACAGTGCTTTGAAAGGGGGAGGGGGGGGGGGGGGGGGGGAAGAAGGGGGAAAAAACACTATCCCCCCAACCCACCCACCCTTCAGAAAAATATTTCTAGAAAAAAAAGAAGGAACTCGCGCAGCTAGATAACTATACCCCCCCCCCCCCCCCCCTTTTTTTTTTTTTTCTTTTTTTTTGTTAACCCTGCTACCCCCACTCCCCCTTTCACACCAGTACCACCCACCACCCCGAAAAAAAACTACCAACGAACGAACCAAACAAAATTCAGTCTTTTCAAAGTTATGACTGTGACGCATGTATAAATGATTGGGCCTGCTGGATAGTTCTTGAATGTAGTTCGTGAATAATGGACCCTTCCACCCCCCTAGCGACAGGGTCTCCATCGATCTCTCCCCATCATCCCTGTTATGCCTTCCCCGACTCCCTCCTCTCTCTCTCTCTCTCTCTCTCTCTCTCTCTCTCTCTCTCTCTCTCTCTCTCTCTCTCTCTCTCTCTCTCTCTCTCTCTTATACTGACACAAAACACCACTTAAAATTCCGCTAGTCACCTCGTAGTCTAATCCGGGCACTTATCATGCTACAAGGTCAGTTGGCAACATGATCAAGCAACCTGTATTTTTATTTTCTTTTTTAAATTTCAATTGAACGAACGTGTTTTGTTGGTTGGTTGATTACCTGGCTTGCCTCTAATCCCCATCCCCTCATTTGCCCTACTCCCTCAACAGGTACGTTATTACCTCTTTGCTAAAAGACAACGACAAAAAATTACAAGACCGAACGTTTTGGTTTTTTGTTTTTTGTTTTTTTGAGACGGGGAAGGGTGGACAAAGGAGAGTTTATCATTTTAAATGTTCACACCTGAATGTTTCAAAGAAACGATCGACTGATTTCAGGTAGTAAAACTTGAGTTCTGCGTTTTTTTTGTTTGTTTGTTTTTGCCTCCCAATAGACTCCATCTCTGGCCGCACACAAGCCTGACGTGGCAATTGGAGTAACAAGAAGAAACCTCACTCGGCTGCTGAATGATCAAATGACAAAGCGTTCTTTTCTCTTCGCCCCACCTCCAAGTCCCACAACTCCATCCATACTCCATCAACACAAGCGACGCTGTGTCGTTTTGAACAAATGTTGCGACTGTTCTGTCATCTCGCCTGAATTAAGGGATGCCTGACAATCGTTAAACTGGTTACAGCTTGCTCGATCGGGGCGGCAGCAGGCTACATCAGTCGTTGGGGCGGTCATGTCGCACATGATTTGGTGCAGTGAGAGAGAGAGAGAGAGAGAGAGAGAGAGAGAGAGAGAGAGATTCTTCTGCACTTGCCAGCAGTAATAGTAAGCCTATGCTATGTGTAGGGTTATCGTCTGATTTATTCGGCCCGTTGTCACGCACGATGTCCCTTGACAACGCATCTAACTCACCCTCCCCTCCCCTTTCCATGAAGAAAGCAAGTTTAATTCTCACCCCCACCCCCACCCCCATATCACCCCCGCCCAATCCCCACGAGGAAGGCAAGTTTGCCCCCCACCACTCACCCCTTTTCTTTACTTTAAGAACGCAAGTTTTATTCCCCGCCGACTCCCTCCCTCCCTCCCTCCCCCCCCCCCCTCCCTCCCTCTCTTGTGTACGTGTTTGTGTCTCACCGAGATAATAGCACTTGTTTCTTTACCCATCCAAACTCTCAACGGGATCTGGAATGATCGATCATAATATGACCCACCCCCCCACCCCCCCACCCCCCAGAGTCTAGAGACAGACAAAAAGAAGGAATTCCTCAAAGTCTAGACACAGAAAGAAGGGATTCCTCACAGTCTAGAGACAGAAAGAAGGAATGACTCAAAGTCTGGAGACAGAAAGAAGGGATTCCCGAAAGTCTGGAGACAGAAAGAAGGGATTCCCGAAAGTCTGGAGACAGAAAGAAGGGATTCCCGAAAGTCTGGAGACAGAAAGAAGGGATTCCCGAAAGTCTGGAGACAGAAAGAAGGGATTCCCGAAAGTCTGGAGACAGAAAGAAGGGATTCCTCAAAGTCTGGAGACAGAAAGAAGGGATTCCTCAAAGTCTGGAGACAGAAAGAAGGGATTACTGAAAGTCTGGAGACAGAAAGAAGGGATTCCCGAAAGTCTGGAGACAGAAAGAAGGGATTCCCGAAAGTCTGGAGACAGAAAGAAGGGATTCCTCAAAGTCTGGACAAACGGGAAAAGATGAATTCTGTTGTCAGTGCCACATCACAATGCCGGGTCAATGATGCGCCTTTCGCTGTTTGGTCAGAGTCCGTAAATAGAGTGGATATAGAGTTTCCGGTCTTTGCTGGTCGGTGGCATTCCTGCTCTGCATGTCGGCAGCCTCAAGACGTCGTTGTCCCAAATGCCAACATGGCCACGAATCCATGCGAGAAACAAGATGATTGTTACTACTGGGTTTAAGAGACGCGTATGCTACAGTTTGAAAGATTTTAACTGCTTGAAAAGAAAGAATATAGATATTTAAATAGACATAGAGATAGATAGGCATATAGATAGCTAGACTGATAGACAGACAGAGACAGACAATAGATGGAGACAGACAGATAGGCAGCAGTCAAATAGGTAGATAAATAGAGAGACAGGCAGATAGATGGATCGATGGCAAGATAACGTTGCTTATAGCCCAGCCGACTGCAAAGGGCCATATCAGGGCTGTCACCGCGTTGAAATCAACTCACAAAAAAAACAAAACAAAAAAAAAAAAAAACGGATCAATGGATGGGTAGACGAAACGAAACGAAACGAAACGAAACGATACTTTATTTAACCAGGGTAATGAGATAAGCAATATAAATGCTTTTTTTTTTTCACCCAGCCCAAGATAGACAGATCGATAGATAGATGGAAGGATAGATACATTGACAGATAGAGAGACAGATCGATAGATAGATGGAAGGATAGATACATTGACAGATAGAGACAGATCGATAGATAGATGGAAGGATAGATACATTGACAGATAGAGACAGATCGATAGATAGATGGAAGGATAGATACATTGACAGATAGATAGATTGACAGTCATAGAGACAGATTCAGAGCTCTGTTACAACGACACCCCCCCCCCCCCCCTCACCCCCCCCCCCCCCTAATGCATCAGCCCACACGGCAGGCATCGATCAGTACAGTGGCACTGGTGTCGCGTGGTTTACTGGTCACGATCGATCTTCAGAGTCCTTCGCGGTACCTGTGTCCCTCCATTGATCAGTCCCGTCCGCCGCATGGATCAGCCACAGCCAAAGCACGGGCACCGACCGAGCGCTGAGGTAGGAGAGAGGTGGAGCAGGAAGCGGGGAGAGGGTGTAAGGGGAAGGGGGGTGGAGTGGAGAGAGAGGAGGTAGGACGGGGCGTAGGCAGGGAGCGAGTGTAAGAATCACCACGATGAATCGTGCCATGAGTGAGTGAGGTTCGAAAGTTGGTTTATGGTTGGGTGATTGACTGTTTCAGCTGAGAGTATGGTGAAAGTGTTCTCTCTCTCTCTCTCGCTCTCTCTCTCTCTCTCTCTCTCTCTCTCTCTCTCTCTCTCACACACACACACACACACACAACAGAGACAGAGAGAGAGAGAGAGAGAGAGAGAGAGAGAGAGAGAGAGAGAGAGAGAGAGAAGCAAAGGCAGAGACAGATCAACAGGTATGCAGAATCTAAAAACACCGACGGAGAGAGATTCCCCATCTGGGACCACTGAAATATGGCGGCGGGCCTCACGCTGCTGCGCCTCATGCACCGCCGGATTAGCCGCCCTGGAAACAAACTTTGACGTCATCGCTCGCCACGGCGCCACCCGTTCCCCACCACCACCACCCCCCCCCCTCCCCCCCCCCCCCCCCCCCCCCCCCGCGCCCAGTGCCCCTTCCCCCCTCCGTCCCCCCATTACTGAATGAAGTCGGTCATTCATGACTCACGCAGCCTACGCATGTCACAAACAAGGCTTTTTTGGTTGTTATGAACCTGACATTTTATTTGTTTATTTATTTAGTTACGTTCTTATTCAAGTGCATGCTTGTTTACATAATTTCTTCCTTACTTACTTACGTATTTACTTATTTTCATGTTCATGTATTTATTTTCAGAAGTGGTTTCTGAGGTCACTTGTTCATTCATTTATTTGAAGAAGTGGTTTCTGATATCACTTACATTCCTTTATTTACAGTAAGAAGTGGTTTGTGATGCTACATATGTTCATTTTTTTTATTTTAAAGTGGTTTCTGATGCACATATGTTCATTCATTTATTTCAAGAAGTGGTTTCGGAGGTCACTTGTTCATTCACTTATTTTAAGAAATGGTTTTGGATGTCATGAGCAGAGGAAAACATTTTCTCCTTTTTTCACCAAGCTTTCACCGAGTGCAAAGGCATGCTGTATGTCTAGACTACGAGGATGAGAAGACATGTTGGGGGGTGGGGGTATGAGAGAGAGAGAGAGAGAGAGAGAGAGAGAGAGAGAGAGAGAGAGAGAGAGAGTCTGAACAATTTTCAAACTTCTGACACATCAGGCTACATGCTTGAAATCCTGAGGCCAACACTCGTATGTTTAGTTAGTTAGTTTTAACGAGTGCTTTCCCATACCACGGGTATGGGAGGGGGCGGGGTCACGGGTATGGTAGGAAAAGTCAGGGGTATGGGGGGGGGGGGGGGGGGGGAACGTGACATGTTTGTTTCCTGTGGAGTTGTGTCAGCAATCTCTGAGCCAGTGCCAGTGCATTCTGTCTAGGTTACGAGGATGTGTGTGTGTGTGTGTGTGTGTGTGTGTGTGTGTGTGTGTGTGTGTGTGTGTGTGTGTGTGTGAGAGAGAGAGAGAGAGAGAGAGAGAGAGAGAGAGAGAGAGAGTAGAGAGTAGTGTAGTGTAGTGTGTTGTGTGTGTGTCTGTGTCGGCGTGTGTGTGTGTGTGTGTGTGCACTAATGACCACACTCAAAGATGCAGCAGGGACAGGATTAACATCTCTGCCTTTTACTACAAGGTTGGAGTCCTATTGTACACAGTGAAAGTATTCACACACACTTTCTGGCTCTGTGTCTACCACTGCTCATGACCTGGCCGTCTGACCACCACATTTCACACCTGACAGTGTCCCATTGTCAAGTAAGTACACACACACACACACACACACACACACACACACACACACGTGGCAGTTCAGGCGC
>JADBJO010002231.1:182500-197500 GCA_016801955.1 Conus betulinus
AGAGGTCATGTTTTCACTCCCTTCGTCCGTTGCATTGTCTGTCTGTCTGTCTGTCTGTGTCTGTTTGTCTGTCTGTCTGTCTGATGCCAGCAAGATGTTGTCCAGACTAACGACCGATTTTCCCGAACGTTGGTGGAAAGCTGGCTGGTAACTATGAAATGATGATATGTTGGTGAGGATCAAGGTCCAGTCCACGGGCGAATCCAGCATCCCTTCTCCCTCCCCTACCCCCAAATATGGAGAAGCAGTGCTATATATATTTATTTTTCAATTATTATGTGAGAGCATGGTTAGTGAATTTCGCCAGAAATAATGCATGGATGTTAATGACACAAAAAAAAAAAAAACATCCCCATACATATGTGTGTGTGTGTGTGTGTGTGTGTGTGTGTGTGTGTGTGTGTGTGTGAACACCGGCCAGCGGACCAGCGTTGATGCAACATGTTATCCAACCGTTTATTAGTATCAGATTGGTATCCACTCGATCCCACACCTTAACGCTGCACCCCTCCCCCCCCCCCCCCCCCCTCACTCCCCTCCCCCCCCCCCCCCCCCCCCCCCACACACACACACACACACACACACACAGAGGGAGAGGAGGGAGAGAGAAAGAGAGAGAGGGAGAGAGAGAGGGAGGGAGAGACAGAGACAGACAGACAGACAGACAGACAGACTCAGGTTCATTTCCGCGCCAGCGTCTCCAGCTGTCCGCAGGGAGTGGTTAGTATAAGGTCATCACGAGGAAAAAACTCATCGGAGAAGACACTGCACTGCTGATGAGCCACTTAAGCGGGTGTGAGTCTGACTTGTTTTGGTCCAGCATACAGCCAGATGCTCCCTACTGACGACGGTAAAGGCTTAGCCGCGAAGCAAGCGTGAGTGAGCCCTCCACACCCCACCCCGTTGGTCCCACTCAACGACACGAGTCCCAAGAAAGCTGTTGATGCTGAAGAATGTGATAATAGCTGGCCATTCCAATGAGTGTGAGTATGATCTTAACACAGACGTTGTTCGGGACGTACTTGCAACAACAGGGGAACAAAGTGCGTTATGTACAGCACATACTGCACGAACAGTCCAAATCAACACTGCTCCTGTTTTATGAAATGTCTGTCACAGATTTACTGGGTCACCAAATCTCAATGGGCATGAGAATGTCATCAAGATCCATAGACATATGAAGTCATCTTTGCGTTCAGTGACATCGTCATCTGCACTCTCTGTTTCCAACCAAAACGAGTTCTCTCCCATCAGGCAATAGCAACACAGCAGGAAAAAGGCTCTTTGCATGTGCTTGAGCAACGTTCTCTTTGTATAAAAGCAGTTTGTTTGCCCCCTCCCCTCCCCCCCCTCCCATCTACTCACTCTGTGTGGTCCAAGCTCCGGCCATTCAACATACTAAACAGGTGATCTGGATCGGAGACAGCGGGGGCGAAAAAAAATCCACCAATCCTAAGACACTCTGATTGAGCTCGAGTCTGCGGCGACCGGCCGATCCCAGCCCACAGCCAGAACACCATAACAGCAACAGTGACTACTTCATTTCTGCCCCCCCATGCCCTGCCCTCCCCCCCCCCCCCCCCCCCCCCCCCCCCCCCATCTCCTATCTCCCCCTTTGCTCTCTGTCTGTCTGTCTCTCTCTCTCTCAGTCATCCTCTCAGTCCCCCTCTCTGTCTGTCTGTCTCTCTTTCTCTCTCTCTCTCCTTCTCTCTGTCCCCCTCTCTGTCTGTCTGTCTGTCTCTCTCCCCCTCCCTCTCTCGCTCCCCCCCCCCCCCCCCCTGTCTGTCTGTCTGTCTATCTGTCTTTGCCTGTTTGTCTGTCTGTCTGTCTGTCTCTCTCTCTCTCACTCAGCCCCCTTTATCCATAATTAGTAGTATCATTCAGGTGCACGTCCACACCCATCTACAGTGATATTGCAGACTGGGATCACCATCCCAGTCAAACAAGGAAGAGAGGCATGTCCCATACCCACACCACCACCAGAACGACAACACATTCAGACGGGTATTTGAAAAAAGGCATTCTTTTTTAATGGTAGGGGCCAGCGTGATTCAACCCGTAACTGGACGATCTAACCTACCCCTCCCCTCCCCCCCCCCCCCCCCCCACTCCCACCCCATCCTCTCTCAGAGTCAGTGAAGGTTGGTGGGGAAGTGGAGAACAGGGGAGGGGGGGGGGGTGTAGGTGGGGAGGATGCAGTGAAAGAGGGAGGACCCAGTGAAGGATGGCGACAGGGTTCAGTACAGCTTTACAAAGGGCGAAGCACCATGGACACATTTGTAACTGTGGAGCTAAAGGCTGATGATGAATTGTTGTCAAGTATCAAGGGAATTTGCCCTGTGGTGGGCCAAGGAGCAACATGTCCTGGTGAATTCAACAAGACGTGATTAATAATGAATTGATCGAAGTATCAAGGTGACGGGTTGCTTTGGAATGAGCCAAGGAGCAACATGTCCTGGTGAATTCAACCAGACATGATTGATAATGAATTGGTCGAAGTATCAAGGTGACGGTTTGCTTTGGAATGGACCAAGGGCAACTTGTCCTGGTGAATTCAACCAGACATGACTGACAATAAATAGATTTCTACAGGGCGTAAATGATTATAGATTTTATTAATTACCAAAGCTGATGGTTGCCTTTCAGTTGGTCTCTTGGCAACTTGATCGCATGATTTCTACAACACGTGATTGAAAAGAAATTGATCAAAATATCATGGTGATAGTTTGCCTTGGAATGGCGCAGATGCAATTTGCCCTCGTGATTTCCACGACTCGTGATTGTTGATAAGTTGATCTAAGAATCAAAGTGATGATTTGCCTTGGAATGCAAATGGTGGCAACTTGCCCATGTCATTTCTTCAGAACGGGAATCCTAGCCATACTCCTCACCAATCACAACACAGGACAGAAATCGTCGAATGTAGCCTGACATGGGAATTCACATTTGTAATTAAATCAAATTAATTGAATGAGAGCTCAAACACAGATCAGCTCACTCGCAGATTTCCGAACATCGTCTGTTCATCCACTCAGTATATTACATTTGGTGCTTTGAAGTACTGATTGTCACCTCTGTTAAAAAGGTTTGGCTTTCCACACACAGCCAGTGGTCTGTGTGTCTGTTTATAATCATAATGATGATAATAATGACTGCTTACAGTGCACAACCTCTCAAAAAGTTAATGGAACTCTTTTGCGCAATGCATACAAGAATAAAGAAAAAGACATGTATAGGTATCTTCTTCAAAAACAATATTTCACTACACCAGCAAAACAGCACAAAACTACAAAACCAATTTGAACAAAACTTAGCAGTAGAAACAACACTTAGCAGTAGAAACAAAACTTAGCAGTAGAAACAAAACTTAGCAGTAGAAACATGGGATGTGACCCAAGAATGAACCGGTAGAATTTTGCTGTGGATCCGGATTAAAAGACGAATCCAGGAATGAGGAGTCCAAACATGAAACTGGAGTTAACAGCTCGAGAGAATTTGTACATGACATCTAGAGCTTAGAAAAAGTGATTGATTCTCCCATTAACGTGTGAGTGTGTGTGTGTGTGTGTGTGTGTGCGTGCGTGCGTGCGTGCGTGCGTGCGTGCGTGCGTGCGTGTGTGTGTGTGTGTGTGTGTGTGTGTGTGTGTGTGTGTGTGTGTGTGTGTGTGTGTGTGTGTGTGTGTGTGTGTGTGTGTGTGTGTGTGTGTGTGTGTGTGCATGAAAAACGGTGTAGCTAAAGTGCAGACGGTCGGTATCATGGTCATTATCCTGGCGGTACACTTCAAGCCAAATGTCAGACTCTCTAGATCTATTTGCTTGACCCATAAACTCAGAAAAGATAACTCTGTTTGCAATGCAAGGACAGACATTATCTTCCCCTGATTTTTTTTTTTCCTTCCTTTGCCTACTTGTTTGTTTAATTTGATTTTGTTTTATTTCATAATTCTATTTTTGTTTTATTTTACTTCATTTTATTTCATTTTGGGAGATAGGTAGTTTATCCCCTGAATGAAGAACAACTGCTGCTGGCGAGGTGCATCTTGCATCTTTTGCAAACAAATGGTACGCCATACAGAATACTCACTGCTGACAACCCAGAGCGCTATGGCGCAACATTTTCCACTAACACAAGTTGATCGATAGCACTTGCCATCAGGAGTACTTAGTGGTCAGAAATATGAACTCTACACCAGTCAACAATACCTCACTGATGTACAGGAAACAAAACGTGGACCTACAAATGAAAAGAATTGTTGGATGGCTCTAGACAGAGCAACAAAATGACTGCAATACTGATTCCAGTGCAACATTCTTTCCCCTACTATCAATGCAAACTCAGGCTCTTCATCCAGTTCCAACCAGCCTCACTGACCTCCAGGTCGTCAGGAGTCTATTCGTCAATGGTGTACGCTTAGAGCTGCTGTTTTTATCAAGAGATTTTGCGCATTACAAATACCATAATGATATTATTATTATTTTGTGACAAAACGCTTGACAACTCCACCCGATGGGTCCCAAATCACATCTTGTACTTACTGTACAAATCCCTAATGGCAAAAGATTTCAAATCTATGCCAGCTCTCCCCTCTCAACCCTCCCCCTCCTCCCCACCTTCCTTCACGCTTTGATGTAGGGAAAGTCTTGCACTGAAAAGAAAATTGTGTCTCCACACACACGTCGCCATTCTCACTCCACCTTCCTCCCCTATGGCCCTCTCCTTCCCCTTCACACTTTAGTGTAGCCAGGTGACACAGCAGAAAAGTTTATCACGCATTGCAAGTTGCCCGCTCTCTTCACCCCCCTCCCCCCATCTCTTTCACTTGACACAAAGGTGCCTGGCCTTCACTGTGCTCCCCTTTCCCCCTCTCTCTTCCCCCCTCTTATTCCAGACACCATGGCTACACCTTAAACCGGGGCTATGCTACAGCCACTGGAAGAAGACAGGTGTGTGAAGAGACACGCCACAGCCCAGCCATACAGCAACAGGTCTACACAGCAGGATCAGTCACCAGCCACCAGAGAGATCAACTATCATCTCTGACTTAAGCCGAGTTATCATAATCCAAGTGGACTCAACCCAATTAAGATCAGTTCATTCAGATCTTACCCTCACTTTATGATGAAAAAGTGAGAACATGTCTATGATTACCACTTTGGCTACTGCACTGGGTGTATGCAAGCTAAGTGGATGAGTAGTAGAAGAATATACATTCAGAGTAACATTGACATGCCCACTGTATTCCAACTTAAGCTACTGCACTGAGTGTAAGTAAATAAAGTAGGAGTGAGGAAGGGCACATAATTTTTGTGGTTCAATGAGAACTAAAACTCAGTCTACAGAATAGACATGTGTATACTTCCCCATGTGTAAGCAAATAAAATTGACGTATTGCACTTAACTTGTGTCAGTTCTTTGTTGTTCAGTGTTGATTGTTTGAATTTCTCTCTTTAATTCTGTCTCTTGAAGCTACAAGTACTTTTAAGAGTACAGGCCTAAGGAAACTTATCTCAGAGGCACTATTGAGTGTTTTAACAGTACCCGGAATAAATATAAATTTCTTTCGATGACTAGTACCAGAAAGTTGCTCATTCCACCACTAGTAAGACAAATGGTGGAGGTGAAACGTTAAGAAAATTCTCATAGAGAAATTATTCCAAGTCCTTCCCGTAGAGGACCCACCTACCCACTCCCAGCTCTTGTCACAAATGAAAGGCTGTAAATCTTTGTGGTGAGAAGAGGTGGACATTGTAGATCACCAGAGATGAGTTTCATAGTGAGGAGGTGGCGAGAACTCTCGCTCGCCCAGCGAGCGTCAGTGATTCAAAAGCACACCCTAGTGAGGAGCAGAGCAAGGAAAAAGCGAGCCTTCATTATATCATCTTACGGATCTCTTGCATGTGGGGGAAAATGGCCGCCAGCTGCAGCATACTGTGATTGGTGCATAACACCATCAAAACGCTTGAGCAAGAAGCGATTAAAGAAGTTGTCACAATGTTGATTTGAATTTGTGTCTTGCCTCACACCCGTTTTTGTACGCCACTTGTCTTTCGTGTCAGGGCAAAGGAACGACAGAGAAAAGAACACTTCCGTTGAGCACTTCAATGGAGAAGCATCAACTATGTTTGAAAGTTCAGCATCTCACCCCTATCACCTAGCTTACATGGAAATCAACAGCTCTTGGTCTGGGTAACTGTTACAAAAAGGTCCATAGAAATCATTAACATACAAAGTCTAAGAATTTTCTTACTTAAAGTCATTTTCAGGACTGAAAAGTCATGGAATTATGATCCAAGTCATGGAAAGTCCTAAAGTAATGGTCCGCATCATGAAAGTCATGGAAGTTAAAGAAAGAAAAAGCCTTCAAGAAATGCAAATGTTAGCTGTTGTGTTCTCACCTCTATCCCATTAATGCTGGAGAGAGAGATAATGTTGCTTATAGCCCAGCCGACTAATGCTGGAGACGCGCTGTGAGGTTGGCTGAGTTATAGTCTGCTAAAGCTAATCTTAACAAATCTCTTCCCAGTGCCATTGTTAGCTATCACTCCACCAAAGCAAGGCAGCCCCGCGGGGAGACCATTCGCTCCATGTTCAGTTCGTTTGATCGCGTCACAGGAAAGGACGCCGTTCAAGCAACACATTCTTGCTGGCTCACGTTGCGAACGCTTTCAGCTACTATGAACATGCCGTTTTTCAAGTGTATGATATCGGATGGACGATTTTCATACACGAATGTTTTCAATCTTTCAGACTCAGTACATTTGTGCTCTCTCTCTCTCTCTCTCTCTCTCTCTCTCTCTCTCTCTCTCTCTCTCTCTCTCTCTCTCTCTCTCTCTCTCTCTTCTTCTTCTTCTTCTTCTGGTTATCATCAATATAATAATTATTATTTAGACTATGATCGTCTTCATCATCAGCTTAATTATCATTATTATTACTGTTATTTTCATTATTGTTATCATTATCGTTATTTTCATTATTTAAAGCACCCACAACGATCAAGTTGATCTTATTGATATATACAGGTTAGGACGCACGAAAAAAAACTCTCTGTGTGTGTGTGTGTGTGTGTGTGTGTGTGTGTGTGTGTGTGTGTGTGTTTGTGTGTTTGTCAGTACAACACTATGTTAATCTGACAGTAAATGGTTTTTCAGTCAGTCAGTGTGTGTGTGTGTGTGTGTGTGTGTGTGTGTGTGTGTGTGTGTGTGTGTGTGTGTGTTTGTGTGTGTGTGCATGTGTGCAGAGATATAGCAATAGATAACAGATAGATTGAAGGATAAACAATGAGACAGATACATTTTCCACCATCACTGTACTAAGTCAGACCTATCAATACAAAAAAAAAATAAATGCCTCATAAATCTGATCTCCAGTCCTCATGCCCCCCCCTCACCCCCCCCCCCCCCCCCCCCCCGAATCTCTCTCTCCTCACCACCCCCCTCTCCCCCTCCATGGGGCATAACTGACTAAACTTGAGAATAATCCCGACTACGTGGGATGGCAGAATGACGGAGGAGGTGGATGTAGTGAGTGGTGACGGCTGGGGAGGAGGTGGGGGTTAGGGACTAGGGAGAAGAGAAGGGAGAGGGCTTGTGTGATTATGCTGACTGTATTTTAATGAATTCCAATGTGCAAGTTAGAAAAGGGTGCAGGCCTCTTCACAAAAAAAAAAAAAAAAAAAAAAAAATTAAAACTACACTAACAGCTTGATCCTGTTTATTTTTGTTAGTTCCTCGATGGTGGCTCTATTTGCATCCCCCGTCAGTCTACTTTTGTTGTTGTTGTTGTTGTCGGTGTTGTTTTCCCCCATCATCTGTCTGCAATATATTAAGCAAAACCTAGTTCCCGATTTGACTGAAACTGGTGGAAAGGCGGAACGGGGTTCAAGAATGACGTAATCGAATTTTGGGTGCGGATCCGTTGTGGATCCGGATCAAACGACGAATCCCGGATCTGTTCGACTCGGTAGAGGTCTGAGATCTCCCTGCGCCCTCTTCTAGCGTCATTCTTGTTTTGTTTTCGTTTGGTTCACGCCGTGAAGGCAGACTCGGATCTGGACGGGTTTTTTTTTTTTTTTTTTTTTTTTTTTTTTTTTTTTCTTTTTGATCGAGTTACTATCAAAAACGCCAAGCGTCTACGCGGCACCAAGCCCCGTCGCGAGCCTAGCTGCTGACTGACTGTCTGATTGCAGGTTAGACAGTACAGAGCCATTCTACCTGTTGGACGATCAATGGGAAAGGTCAACCGATCTTAAAAAAAAAAAAAAAAACAATAATAAAAAACAAAAACCGGGGGAAAGCAACGATTAAAAGTGTAGCTGGATGAATTGAACTTCTCACATAACCGTCAGACTGAAAAGGACAATGACGACGCTGCTTCCTAGTAGTAAAGACTGCTCCTGCAGCGGCAGACTATATATATATATATACACACACACACACACACACACAGACAGGCAGGCAGGCAGGACTGGGGCTTGTCAGCCTCCACAGACAACGATCAATACGTCCACAAGAAACGTACGGGTAGTGGTGGTGGTGGTGGTGGTGGTGGTGGAGGGCGCCGCAAGTGGGACGAACGAACGTTGCAGGTGCTAGCGGTCTACGGAGCCGACGGTAAAGCGTAAAAAAAAAAAATTTTTTTTTTTTTTTTTTGAAAAATGAAAAATAAAATAAGGTAGGATGAAAGAAAGAGAGAAAGAAAAAAGTGTGTGTGTGTGTGTGTGTGTGTGTGTGTGTGTGTGTGTGTGTGTTTTAAAAAAAAAAGGGGGGGGGGGGGGGGGGGGGATTGATTCATTTCAAAACAGGGATGGCTTCAAAGTGCTGATGTTCTGATCTTAACGATTACAAAACTCACACAAGCATAACATATAAATACCAAATGCACACACACACACACACACACACACACACACACACACACACACACACACACACACACGTAGCGTGTGCGCACACACACACACACACACACACACACACACACACACACACACACACATTTCTAAATTCATTTTCGGTCTATTTCAAAAGTGCGAACGCGCGCGCGAGCACACACACACACACACACACACACACACACACACACACACACACACACATATCTCTCCATCCCACTCCACCTGCCCACCTTCCTCCCTCCCACTCACACAACTCTCACGTTCGGTCCAGTCCCAAAGCGGTCATTAGCAAGCTATTGAATACTGACGTGTACTGCCCCAACCCCCCCCCCCCCCCTCCCCCCCCACCCCCAACTCCCCTCCCCCATCCCTTTCCCCCTTTCCCCGTCCCACCGCACCCACCCACCCTCTCCTCCCTTCCCTCTCCCTATCCTGATCAGTCCTAGCCCTCTATCCCCAGCACTACCACTCTATCCTAAACCTCCCTCCCCCCCCCCCCCCCCCCCCTCTCTCTTCTCTCCCCCCCCCCCCCCCCCCCCCCCCCCCCTCCGCTCCTGTCCTCCTCCCCTCCCTGCCATTGAACGTTTGTACTGCCAGTGCCAGAGTATGCTGATGTAAGGGGCAGCCACCCAGTGAATACCCCCACCCCACCCGGTACCCCCATTCCACCCCATCCCTCCCAGGAGCGTTACAGCGGAGAGCACAGTCGTAGGAACGAGGGCCAAGACTAAATGGGGGAACCACGGGTAATCGTACCCTGCAATCAGGGTGGTTTCTGTCTTTTTTTTTTTTCCCGAAAGGGTGGAGGTCTACTGGGTAGACCTCTCTGTCTCTGTTTCTATCTGTGTGTGTGTGTGTGTGTGTGTGTGTGGTGTGGTGTGGGTGTGTGTGTGTGTGTGTGAGTGAAAAACTCTCTCTCTCTCTCTCTCTCTCTCTCTCTCTCTCTCTCTCTCTCTCTCTCTCTCTCTCTCTCTCTCCATGCCGCTTGAAAGCGTGCGAATACGATATTTTCTTCAAGCATTAGGTTACCTTTTCCATCGCCTCGATGTGTTAGCTTGTGTTCCAGGGAACTGAAAAACGAGCGGAACACACGGTGTCGGTTGTCAACAAGGCACACAAATGATGGAACGAACGTGTGTCCATATCTGCAAGCGTGACAATAACAGTGCATTGTCTTGTCTAGATTCCAGTCTTGGTGTGCAGTTTTAATTCTCTCTTTCCATTCGCAGTAAACATAGAAACTCCTACCAGACCTCATGTTGTTTTCAATGGGCCAGTTGCGCAACTTTGTTACGTGAGAGTATCTGAAGACGCTGTTGAGAAATGCTTGTGACAGGGGGAGGCAAACAAAGAGTTTTAGAGGTCCTGCCGCTAGCAATGCTTGCATAACAAACAACCAACTCTTCTCATGTCTTACGAGATTCTCTTCTAGTCTTTGTGCTTGATGATGATGTTCTGTTGCAGCAATGATTAGAAACGGCAGTTTGTCCCCTCCGACAAGGTTCTCCGAAACAAATCTAGAGCGCACAGGCTGGATACCAATCACTTGAGGTTACGAGCTATGGTGCGGGGGGGGGGGGGGGGGGGGGGGGGGAGGGGGGGGGGAGTGCTGAAGTGAAGAAGAGAGACCATGCCTATTAGACTCACATGTGATGAAAGCTGAATCAGAGAGTGTAGATAATTTAAACTTTGTTTTTTTTTTATGCCTGTCACACACACACACACACACACACACACACACACACACACACACACACACACACACACACACACACACGCGCGCGCGCGTACACACACACACACACACACACACACACACACACACACACACACACATACATACATACATATATATATATATATATAGAGAGAGAGAGAGAGAGAGAGAGAGAGAGAGAGAGAGAGAGAGAGAGGGGGGGAATAGAAAGATAGGTAGGTAGGTAGTAGGTAGGTAGGTAGGTAGACAGATTGATTGATTTACTTGACTACAGAATTCACGGAACTGTGTAAACACTTACACGCGATTGGTATGAACACTACGACCTTTCATTTGACGGAACATCTACGTCACTTTTGGCTTTCGATTTCGAAAATACGTCACTTCCTTTGCCCAATCAGCAGGTGCAGTGAGAGGATGTTGTGACCCAGATGCACGGAAGTTTACAAATGGAGCGAATCACTGACCCGACATGATTTTATCATTCATAAATAAAAGCGACAGAAAGTAAGAACAAACACACAAACAAAGAGAAGTTTAATCAATCTAGTCCTGAATTCAGCTTCGTTCCTTTTTGAACCCCGTCAGAAACAAGATGAGGATTATGTTATATGGCGAAAGGTCGAAAAGGAAATATGTTCGAATTCTGTTAAACTATGATTGTTTATGTTAGAATGTACCAAAAATAGTAAAGTTTCTCTGTTTGGGTTTTTTACACACACACACACACACACACACACACACACACAACCATTTGTAAGTACTCCGCCCTCTCTCTCTCTCTCTCTCTCTCTCTCTCTCTCTCTCTCTCTCACGCTACATAACTTTGGCAAAATACGTAAATGAAACTACAACTACTACTACTGAAACTTCTACTACTACTACTACTACTACAGAAAACCGCTACATTCTCTCTCTCAGTTCTTTTCGTGTGACGTTTCATACTCAAGCAACCCCATAGAGTTCAGTGGTTAGCCCACAGCGAGCAAATTACCGATACTAACGTTCGCTGTTTTCCATGCTGAAGCCGCCGTACTTGGTGCATGCAACAGGAAATGACGTATTTCTGGGAGGAAATGACATATTTCTTGTATCTCAATCTTCCTAAATTTTCCAAAGCCGATATGAGCCGTACTCTCACTAACAGGTTGGTCGTTTTCTGTCATGCTTTCAAGAACAAATTGGTCATTAGTTTGTGTTGTTTTTAAATTCTAAATGCCAGCAAAATCAATAAATGGACGGAACTAAAGTAAACAAAACTTAGGATCAAACAAACGAACAGTTTAAAAACGCACCATAGATATGAAAGAAAACAAATCCTGTCCTGTCACTGCTACACCACCATATTGTGTGTGTGTGTGTGTGTGTGTGTGTGTGTGTGTGTGTGTGTGTGTAGCCTACCTTCAGTTCAGAATCAGAAGAAAGGCAAACAAATATCCTCGACAAATAAAATGTAAACACACAAAAAAAAAAAAAAAAACAACAAAAACAATCGTCTTATTATGATCGTGATAGTTATTGTTGTAGTTGTTAGTGTTGCTTGTCTGGTTATGTGTTCTGGATTTATTGCTACTGGATGAAGACAGTCACTTTTTTTCTTTTCGTTCCTCTTGTTCTTTGGGTTTTTTTTTTTTTTTTTCATTCTCTCTCTCTCTCTCTCTCTCTCTCTCTCTCTCTCTCTCTCTCTCTCTGGAACTAAATCCGGACATGTTGGGGTGGGAATAGAGTCTACATAACTGGAGTACATAAAGCGATCACAACGATGTTCGGCAACATACTCGCGTTCCCTAAAACGAAACAAGCTCTTTCTATATACAGCACGTTCGATAGAGAATGGCTGCTTTTCTCTCGTCCTGTTGTTGACTCATGCCTATTTTTGGTAGTGTGTTTGACGTCAGAGCGGCACCAGGAGCCCCAGAATGGAAGTGGTCAATTTGCCTTCACAAAGCTCCTCACCTAGTGCCGGGCACTTTGGACATGAATGTCCTTCATACATGGATCCCGAAATACTGACGTCGTTCGTACACACACACACACACACACACACACACACACACACACACACACACACAGCAGACACACACACACACAGACACAGAGACACAGAGAGACACAGAGACAGAACAGAAACAGAGAGAGAGAGAGAGAGAGAGAGAGAGAGAGAGAGAGACAGACAGAGAGAGAGACAGACAGACAAACAGACAGAGACAGACAGACAAACAGATAGAGAGACAGAAAGATGGATAGAAACAGAGAGCTGAAAAACGTGGAGAGAGAGAGAGAGAGAGAGAGAGAGAGAGAGAGAGAGAGAGAGAGAGAGAGGAGGAGGGGGGGGGGACGTAGTTTATATAAATATATTTTTTAGAGAACCCGTGCTTCATCCAAACCCTACATGCTTCACTATCCAACCAACCTGTCAGGGGATTGTACTGAGTCATCTACTTCTATACTTTCTATCTACTTCTCTACTTCTCTACTGATTGGCTTGCATCTGGACCTTCCCTGCATCACTCATCAGACTTTCCCAGGTACACGACTGAAAGGCTTGATAAGTTTGTTCTGACTTTTCAGTAGTGACTGGCATCTTTTGATGTGACAATCTCTGCGTCGTTTATGATGATTTCCCTGTTGGACATGCTTTGACAATCACACCATTCGTATCAGAGGATTTTTCAGGAATTTGGCTAAAAGGTTTGCTGTATTTTCTTTCCCATTCATATTTTTTTCTCTCTACCAATGGTCATGTTTTGACTATCTACGCATCCTTTTTTAAGTGTGCCAAGGCACGAAGCCAAAGAGCTTTTTTTTTTGTTTGTTTGCTTTTTGTTTTTAGTTTTCTGTACTAACTGACGTTCCTGATCATCTTGACACCGCTTAGGATTTTTTGTCATAACTTTCATAGGTTTGGACTCAGACTCAAGACTCTGACTTTAATTGTCACCGGAACCCTCAAGGGTGTATAGATACATCATGGTATTATGAAAAATTATAATTAACGGACTGACCATAGTTCATAGGGGTCATATAAGGGTTTATAGATACATCATGGTATTATGAGGAATCATAATTAATGATAGACCATAGTTCATAGGGGGTCCATATAACGAGCCATTATTGTCTTCAGATTCATGCAATCATGAACATATTTTGCAAAATGAATTTGTAGGTCATCATTGCCTGACATTTTACTTGGCCTAGTCTTTGCAAGTTTGAATTTAACCTATCTTTTGATAGCTGTTCTTTTGAGCTGTCATCGTAGCTGTTTTGTATCTAGAGCAGCTGTTCAGAAAATGAATTCCATCTGCGACCACACCACATGCTGAGCACCTCCTGTCTTCTCTCAGAGTGTTCATGGACTCACCCGTTTCTGTTTGTAGGTCATGAGCGTTGATGCCAAGTCTGCTGAGATCAGGTCTGTTGGAAAGTGTTTGACGTTTATAATGTATGGTTCTAGACGGTAGGTTTGGTGTATATTTGCTACGACTTTTTCTTTCTTTGCTGGCGTGTGTCGACAATCCCGATATTCCTTTCGATTCCAGATATTCGGCTAAAATGTCTGCTGTTTTTGTTTGTTTGTTTGGTTTTTTTTATTTGTTTTTTTTTACTTTTTCTTTACTGAAGGACAAGTTGTGCCTTTCCATGTATTATTTAGGATTCCTAGGCATTAGCCTACAATGTTCTATGTTTGTTTTCATTTTTCTTTACCGATTGACAAACGCTGATAATCTCGATATCCTTTAGGGTTTTCAGGCATTCGTTAAAAGGTTTGAATGTGTATTTTTGTACATCTTTACTGTTGACGTGTTTTGACCTTTTACGGCATCCTTTATTATGGAGAAATCCAGGTTTAAGGTTACGAGGTTTGCCGAATGTTTATTTTGACATATCCTTATTGATTGACGTGTTTTGACAATGACGCCATCCTCTATGAAGATTTCCAGACTTTAGGTTAAGGTTCGCTGTAAGTTTGGTTTTACTTTCCTTTATGGATTGACATGTTTTTAGAATCTCAGAGTCCTGTAGGATTCAAAGGCACAAAACTACACAGCTACGTAGTTTGCTTTATGCTTGTTTTGACCTTCCCTGACCGACTGATATTTTGACAGTCACACCAGCCCATTTTTGAGGCTTCCCAGAATTGCTTTAATGGTTGGCTGTTTTTTTTTTGTTTGTTAAAACAGACTGATCTCTTTTAACAATCCCAGCGCCTATAAAGATACCAAGACACAGAGCTAAAAGGTGTGCTGTTTGTTCTTGATTTTCTTGAGGTCCATACTAATTGACAAGTTTTGACAAACCTGACAGCCTTTAGGTTTTTACAGATATGGAGGTGAAGGTTTTGCTGTATGTTTGTCTCAACGTGACTTTTCAGTTTGACATGTTTGACAA
>JADBJO010002231.1:202500-205000 GCA_016801955.1 Conus betulinus
GACGATGGCCTTTTGAGAAGACTGTGCCCTCACAACATATAACCTTTACCGTTTCTATGTGTGACGAGAGTTGGGAGTGGACAGGTGGGGCCCTCTAGGGGAAAGACTTTGAATATTTTCTCTATGAAAATTATGTTAAAATTTCACCTCCACCCTCTCTTTAACTAGTGGTGGAAGGAGCAACTTCTGGTACTAGTCATCGAAAGAAATTTGTGTTAGTTCCCGGGTCTGTTAAAATACACAATAGTGGCTCAGGGATAGGTGTCCTTAGACTTGTACTCTCTTAAAAATACTTGCAGCTCCAAGAGACAGAATTAGCGAGAAGTTCAAGACTGATTGAACAACAAAGACTTGACACAAGTTAAGTGCACTTCCGCACTTCAACTTTACTTGCTTACACACTGGAAAGTAGTTAAAGTTTGTTTACAATGGACATGTCTATGTTACTCTGTGTGCTCTTTTGCACATCAACTTTACTTGCTTACACCCAAGAAAGTAGTTAAAGGTCATAACAATAGACATGTTCTCACTGTTTCATCATTAAGTGAGGGAAAGCTCTGGATGAGTTGAAGTCTCTTTGGAAGATTATGACTTATCTAAAGCTGGAGAGGATAGTTGATCTCTCTCTTGTGGCTGGTGACTGATCCTGCTGTGAAGACCTGTTGCTATAGTGCTGGGCTGTGGTGTGTCTTCACAACCTGTCTTGCTAGTAATATGTAGTGTAGCTGAAGTCTGTAGCATAACCATGGTTTGTAGTGTAGCCATGCTTTATAGTGTAGCCACGGGTTTTTTAGCATAGCCATGGTTTACAGCATATCGACGGTCCCAGGTCTGCAATAAAGAGAACCTGGTCTGTAGTTCAGTAGCTGAGAGTCTGGCTTGTCGAGTTTCCCACATTTGCCCTCTGCCTTTCAGAAGAGGTATGAGAATTCAGCCAACAAAGGATTTGATGAGTACAATGATTTTGCTTTAATTATCAAACTCCACTTTTGTTTAGAGGTTGAGCGGAGTTTTCAATATGGTAGGCGACAGTAATATAACGCTAAACAATTTTAGTCAAATAACTCTTCAGTGTTTCTCTTGAGTTAGATTACATTAACTT
Source organism: Conus betulinus (assembly GCA_016801955.1). Taxonomy (NCBI): domain Eukaryota; kingdom Metazoa; phylum Mollusca; class Gastropoda; order Neogastropoda; family Conidae; genus Conus; species Conus betulinus. Next base: position 203,603 of record JADBJO010002231.1, read on the forward strand.
GGAATATACTTAGTCCAAGTACATGTGTGGGTGTAGACTTAAAGTCATACACTGCAAAGCATTTCCACACATCACCAGTATTATAAATAAAATCAACTTAGCAGTTTTTCACCTAGTACAGGCGTACTGTTTTTCTGATCAAAGTTTATCATTCGGTTATCCTCTTAACAGATGGAATGGCAAACTGAAAAAAAGTCAGATTGTACACAAAGAATGGTGGTCAGATTGTTAACAAAGAAGCATAACCCCATGGTGATAGCTTTTACCACATGGTGGTGGCAAGCAAACCACTACAACAGAATACTCATTCATCATTTTGATGATAAATGTCACCAAGTATTGGCACACAGGCTTACAGGCACTCAACGCATAGATTCAAAAGGTAAAACCAGGTTCAACTTACATTTCAGGGAGAAGAAGTGACTCAGACCAGGTTGGAGTGATAACCATACCTCCTCTCTGGTTTACCCCTGGCGTCTGTCTTGTTCCTTAGGTCTGATCTACAGCTGGCTTTGAGGAATCAGTGAAAAGAGAACAGCTCGATGTCCCTATTTTAAACGCTAAAATGTGTATTCTAGATTATTCCTTTGAGACAGGCTGTCACTCAAGGTGATGAGAGGGAGGGCTATGGTCTGTCATCTCCCTCCCCTGATCATGGATTGCACCAATCACAAATGATGGAAACTACATTTGTGTTGCACCAAAATCAATGTATGATAATTCACAAATGATTTTTTGTAGAACGAATGTTAATTAACCAGGCACTGGTCAAAACACAATTGCATCATCCATGAGCTATATGCAACCGTCCATGTGGGGGGGGGGGGGGGGGGATATTAAAGAGGGGGGAGGAGAGGGAAGGGGGAGTGGGGGAGAAGAATTTTAGGAGGTTTGCCTGGTCCTTTGTGTTAAGTGAGGCAGGAAGGGGGCATCACTGTTACAATGCAGTGTAAATTTTTCACTGTGTCACGCTGCCACATTAGGGAGTGACAAGGGGGGGGGGGGGGGGGGGGGTTAGTAGGGAAGGAGGAAGGGGAGAGAATGGCGGCGTAGCTGTGACCTGAGGTAAAACTTTTTTTTGCTAGGGTGGGGGGCAGGGGACATCAGGGGAGGGAGAAGGATGGGAGAGAAAGAGGGGGAGTTGGCATAGATTAGAATAGATTTGGAATCTGTACTGCCGTGTGCTAGACACAGGGGACAGAGGAAGGGGTGGAGGGGGGGAGAATGGCGCCTGTGTTGGTACAATTTGTACAAGAACAAGGTGGCTGCTTGGGACCAATCGGGTGGACTTGTCAAGTGATCGTCACACTATGGTGACTTACAAGCCACACACCACCTCCTCCTCCTAAGAAAAAAAGAAGAAAGAAAAAGAAAAGGAAGAAAGAAACAGAAAAGGAT
>JADBJO010002231.1:210000-212500 GCA_016801955.1 Conus betulinus
GGGGGAGGGGGGGGAGTGGGCGAAGGGGGGGAGATAGGTGGGGGGGGGGGCAGGGGGAGGAGGGGGGGGCGAGGGAGAGGGGGGGGAGGGGGGGGGGGGAGGGCGGGGGGAGGGGGGAGGGGGGGGGGGAGGGGGGGGGGGGAAGTGAGAGGGGAGGGGGGAGGGCCGGAGAAGGGTTAGGGGGGGGAGAGAGGGGGGAGGGGGGGTGGGAGGGGGTGGGAGATCGGGGAGGCGGAGAGATGTTAGGAGGGGAGATTATTGGGGAGTGGGAGGGAGACGAGGGAGATAGTAGGCGAGGATCAGGGGGGGGAGGATGTTGAGGGAGATAGGGAGGAGGAGATGTTGGAGATTTCGACGTCGTTTCGAGAGAAGTACAGCGGAGAGAGGAGAGGAGATGAGACAGACAGACAGACGCCAGACAGACAGGAGATCTTTCACATTTCATCAATCCCTTCCTTATCAATTACGAAGAAAAAAATGATTTTAAAAATGCCGGTCTTGGCTGTAAACCTTTGGGCAAATCTCGCCATAACACACACACACACACACACACCACACACACACACACACACAACACACACACAGAAAGCTTATTGGGATGGCTCAGGTTTCGTGCATACATGGCTTAGAATGAAAGAAGGAAACCAAAGAAAGAAAGAAAAGAGAGAAAAAAAGAAAAAAACAAAGAAAGAAAGAAAGAAAGGAAAGAAGAAACGGGACAAGAAAGAAAAATGAAATGAAACCTTGTACATGTTAAAGCCATGTAGGCAAATGGATAATACCCTCCCCTTATTTCACCCACAACGTTTGGAACCCCTTTGTTTTCACTCTTTCCCAAGTCCACGCTAACGCTAACGCTTCTGTCCAGTCGGCACTCTTTGGCAACTACTAACCGGCATAACACTATTTGTTAGGCTAATTGGTAGCAAACATGTCTTCCCACCCCACTGAAAAGACGCAGTGTATACGAACTTTCCAGCTGGTTTCTTGGGAGAGACTTTAAAAGACCTCATGCAAGGTACTGATTTCAATCAACGGATTCCACATAATCTTTTCTCTTTAAAAAAACGTTGGGACGATACACTAGTCTTGTTGTCAGTCACTTGCCATCTGTACGTATGTTGATTTTATTGATGCAAATTGCCGGACTGCTTCCATGAGGGAATGATTGTAATCTAATTCATATTCAAAATACGACCTACTTGTTCGTCTTCAGCACTGATCTTTATGTAAGTGTGGAACAATGGAACCATAAACTTTCAACGCACGATAAACTTTCAACACAGATAGGACAGGAACAGAAAAAAGTAAATTTGTACCACACGAAATGACAAAAGAAGCTAGTACGGAGCTGTAGGCCCATGGATTTTTTTTGCTTGATAAAGGATACAAATAAACCACCACTATGAAAAAGAAGCTGTAGGCCCATGGATTTTTTATGCTTGATAAAGGATACAAATAACCCACCAAAAAACACTATGAACAAAGCTAGCTGTAGGGGCCCATGGATTTTATGCTTGTGATAAAAGGATACAAAATATACCGAAAACTTTGCAACATGCATATTGAGTGCTGTGGTCGGTTTTTTTTACTATTCAATAATAAAAAAAAAAACCCTTTCATCCGATGAGGGGTGGAACTGGGAACATATCCAAACTGAATTTCCATTTGTTCAGTTGTTTATATTTCTTTTTTTTTTTTGTTTTTGTTGTTGTTGTTGTTTGTTGTCCGTTGTTGTTTGTTTGTTTGTCCGTTGTTGTTGTTCGACCTAAAGGTCTCTTCACTTCATTTTTCTTTCATTTTTTTTTACTCATCCTTGCTGCAAAACTGAGAATCAATAGACCAAGTGCAAAAAAAAAACAAACGATATATTCATTATATATTATTATATTTACACATAATTATTCATCTATATGAATGACGTAAGACTCGTAGAAGAAGCCATATCAGACGGCCCAAACCCAGGCAACACCGTCGCTCAGTTCCAGCAAAGCCTCACAGCGACATGGGGCCAGTGGAAGCGGTCATCACAGCACCAACCTGACGCGCCACTTATCGGAGGGGACAAAAAAAAAAGAAAAATCCGTACGTAACTCGGACAACGACCGGTGTGTGACAGGCCTAACGTGAGGGCAAAGGCGGGAATATGGCACTTCGTTCACAATCCACGTCATGGTGGGAGGTCTCTGAACTTTACGCAAAGCAGTTTTGGTTGGCATCGTTTCAGGGATGGGGATGTGTGGGGGGGGAGGGTGTGGAAAGGAAAACGAGGGAACGGGGAGGAAAAGATGGTAAAAAATGAAAAAAAAAGGGCCGGATTGTAAGTGGGGGGGGGGGGGGGGGGGGGGGGGGGGCATGAGGGGGCGGGGGGCGGCATGATGATGGGGGGGGGGGGGGGGGGGGGGGGCGGGGGGGGGGCACATGATGACATCGGGGGGGGGGGGGGGGGGGGGTGGGGGCATGACACTGGCGGGGGGTGGGGCATGGGGGGGGGGGGGGG
>JADBJO010002231.1:220000-227500 GCA_016801955.1 Conus betulinus
CATATACAGAGAAATCAGTTCTTCGATCGTACCGATAATCGGGGTACAGTGAAAGGTGGACTCCACAGGGTACAGTGGAAGGTGGACTCTACAGGGTACAGTGAAAGGTGGACTCTACAGGGTACAGTGGAAGGTGGACTCTACAGGGTACTGTGTGGGATGGACTCTGCGGGGTTCGGGGTTGGGGTGGGGTGGGGGACTCTGCGGGATACAGTGGGGGGGTTGGAATCGGCGGGGTACAGTGAAAGCTGAAACTCTACAGTAAAAAAGAATATAATGTGACGTCTTTCCTAAATTGATGCAGTTCTACTATGACGTCAGTTGTATTGATGTCATTTCAGTCAAGGAGATGAAAGTATAATCCTGCTCCTCAAGAAGCCTTTTGACAGGGCCAAAGCTTGAATTTAAAAAAAGAAAAAAAAAAAAAAAGGAACTCCGTGAGCGGTGTTGACGACTTGTTCATCGCCCCATATGTATCAATTTAAGATAAGATTATCCCCACAGAGAGAGAGAGAGAGAGAGAGAGAGAGAGAAATCACATCTCCCAGTCTACTAGGTCCCATTTCAAATTCATCTTTCTATTCAACACTAAGAAGATAAATCCTGTCTCTTCAGAGTTAGAAGGCAGAAGCCACATCTTCTACATCTGCTATAATTACGTACCCGCTCTTTATTTATTTTCTCTTCACAGCAATCCAGCGATCGACCTCGTTAGGGGCCAGTGGGCTACCATTAGGATCCGCCCCGTTAGGGCCAGTGGGCCTACCATTAGGATCCGTCCCGTTAGGGCCAGTGGGCCTGAATTTAGGACCCATTCCGTTTGGGCCAGAAGGCATACCATTAGGATCCATCCTGTTAGGGCCAGTAGGCCTACTATTAGGATCCATCCCGTTAGGACCAGTAGGCCTACTATTAGGATCCATCCCGTAAGGCCAGTAGACCTACTATTACGATCCATCTTGTTAGGGCGGTAGGCCTACCATTAGGATCCATCTAGTTTAGTTAGGGCCAGTAGGCCTACTATTAGGATCCATCCCGTTAGGGACAGTAGGCCTACCATTAGGATCCCATCCTGTTAGGGTCAGATGCCTACTATTAGGATTCATCCGGTTAGGGCCAGTATGCCTACCATTAGGGTCAATCCTGTTAAGACCAGAAGGCCTACCATTAGGATCCATCCCGTTAGGGCCAGTAGGCCTACCATTAGGATCCATCCCATTAGGGCCAGTAGGCCTACCATTAGGGTCCATCCCGTTAGGGCCAGTAGGCCTACCATTAGGGTCCATCCCGTTAGGGCCAGTAAGCCTACCATTAGGGTCCATCCCGTTAGGGCCAGTAGGCCTACCATTAGGGTCCATCCCGTTAGGGCCAGTAGGCCTACCATTAGGATCCATCCCGTTAGGGCCAGTAGGCCTACCATAAGGACCCTTCCCGTTAGGGCCAGTGGGTCTATCGTTGGGGACCAGTTCTGTTGGGCCTGGTGGGCCTACCATAAGGACCCTTCCCGTTAGGGCCAGTAGGTCTATGGTTGGGACCAGTTCTGTTGGGCCTGGTGGGCCTGCCATTAGGACCCTTCCCGTTAGGGCCAGTAGGTCTGTCGTTGGGGCCAGCTCTGTTGGGCCTGGGGGGCCTGCCATTAGGACCCTTCCCGTTAGGGCCAGTAGGTCTGTCGTTGGGGCCAGCTCTGTTGGGCCTGGGGGGCCTGCCATTAGGACCCTTCCCGTTAGGGCCAGTAGGTCTGTCGTTGGGGCCAGTTCTGTTGGGCCTGGGGGGCCTGCCATTAGGACCCTTCCCGTTAGGGCCAGTAGGTCTATCGTTGGGGCCAGTTCTGTTGGGCCTGGGGGGCCTGCCATTAGGACCCTTCCCGTTAGGGCCAGTAGGTCTATCGTTGGGGCCAGCTCTGTTGGGCCTGGGGGGCCTGCCATTAGGACCCTTCCCGTTAGGGCCAGTAGGTCTATCGTTGGGGCCAGTTCTGTTGGGCCTGGGGGGCCTGCCATTAGGACGCCAGTACTAAAAGGGCCGAGCTCTGAACTCTTTTCTTGCTGTTCTTTGTGGGGTGTATTGATGCCAGCAGACGAGGGCTGGAACCAGAATGTTCTGGAACCTCCTGGCATTCTCCAGTGTCGTGGTCCGGTGTCCCTGCAGACCCGCAATCAGGCCATGACGTCACACAGTGCCTCCAGGTCCCACTCAAGTCTCCACTGACCAGAAATTACTCATCGACCGCAACATTCTCCAGTGTCTTATTTGCGCCCCCCCCCCCCCCCCCCCCCCCCCCCCCCCCCCCCCTCACCCGCCGCATTCAGATTATCACTGTGGTTGGTAAGCCTCAACACCACGGCCGAACTTTTTCTGCCTTTAAAAATGTTTGACGTTCAGTCATTATGTGATTATGAGACTGACGCTCTACCTACAGCACCATTGGTGCAAGTTGGTGTACATAGACGGCTGGGTTGCAGTGCAGCAGAAAATGAATCGATGCAACGCATTTATACACAGAAGTCTATTCTCATTGGTAGAATTGTTTTGCGGGTATTTCCACATGATTGTTGTTAAAAACGAAGCAGGACTAGAACGTCATAGAATAGGGGGGATGGGAATGGAGGGGGAGGCAACTCTGTCGTTTTTCGTTTTTTCTGTGTGTGTGTGTTTTTTTCGTTTTTCCGCACCATCGCGTCTGTCGTCTGCAATGGATCCCGTGCACTCTTTGACATTTGGAGTCCTGTCTCGTCGCTTGTTCTGCTAGGCAAGCGTTGATACCACGCAGTTTACAACCGACTGTTGTTTGGAGGAGGTTGCAGGGGGGGGGGGGGGGGGGGGGGGGATGGAGGGGGGGAGGGCAGAGGAGCAAGGGGGGGGTAGTGGTGGTGGGGGTATGTGGATATCGATCAGAGTAACTAGAACGTGTATTGATCGTGCCTTACCAGTGTGTCAGTCTACAGAGAGAGAGAGAGAGAGAGGAGAGGGAGGGGGGGGGGGTGGGGGGGGGGAGGGAGAGGGGGGGGGGGGGACGGAGGTGAGGGTGGGGAGGGTTGAAAAGGACAGGATTACAGAGAGAGAGAGAAAGAACACGAGAGAGAGGGAAGGGCGAGAGGGGGATAGATGGCAGCGCAGCGCGCATTAGAGAGAGAGAGAGAGAGAGAGGAGAGTGGGCGGGGGGGGGGGGGGGGGGGGGGGAGGGACGGGGGTTAGTTAGGATGGGGGGCAGAAAAGAGAGACTGAGACACATACACACAGAACACACACAGAAACTGACAGACAAAGAGTTTGTTACAGACATGAAACAGAAGCGACCGCCATTGATTTCTGTCGCTGACAAAAGGCTCACGTCTTCTCCTACGACCCTTCTACAAAAGGCTGTGTACACGCACGCACATTAATGACAAGACTGTACAACAACAGGGAGAAGAAAAAACATTCAGACTGGAGGTCATGGTATATGACATTGCAGTTCTGTCCTTTCCAATGCCTTCACGGCAAAATGAACTTAAAAAAATTCTTATTTATTCATTTATTTACTTTTTATTCATGTATTTATCTTTATTTTTATTTATTTATTTATTTTTTTGCAACTGCGAACAACACTAATACTTTTTTGTTTGGTTTGTTTGTTTGTATGTTGCTGTTGAGCGTTTGAGCAAATTTCTGTGTGAGCAGCACGAGAGAAGTACAGAAAAAGTGGAGGGGGAGGGGGGTTGTTCTTTGATCATTGTTAGAATTTCTCACTAAGAGTTCTAATGAAGCCCCCAAAAACATCTGAATTTATGATTCAGCATGCAGCATGATGTGCATATTTAACACATTCCAAAAAAAAAAAAAAAAAAAAAAAAGCGGGGGACAAAACAACAAAAGAGATTTGATCACACGTAGGCCCCTAGCATCTTTTGAAAACTGGATTTAGCGATGGGGGGTGGGTGAAAGAGAGAGGGCTGATTGATAGTTCATCTAGTCTGTATAATACTTGACATAGTGGAGGAGAGAGAGAGAGAGAGAGAGAGAGAGAGAGAGAGAGAGAGAGAGAGAGAGAGAGAGAGAGAGAGGCGGACTGAGAAAGAGAAAGAGAGAAAGTAATCAGACGGTAGACAATAAGCACACACACACACACACACACACACACAGAGCGCATCGTAAATCAAAGCAAGACATGACGCGAATCGTGACGCAGTAGAATGAACACGTAAGCGAGACAAGGTCAACGACCAAACCAAAACAAAAACAAAACAAACAAAAAAAAAAAAAGAAAAAAGACAACGCAACAAACGGTATTAACAAGGCAAAACAAAACAGAACAACCAAACAAACACCAAAAGAAGACTCCAGAGAAGACACGCGATCATGACGTAGATTAGTGATGACATCATGGCCGATGTCTTGGAGTTGTTTTCCTGCAGAAGTCAGCTATTAATGGCCTTCAAATGCTGCCGTGCCTTGCAGCCTGGCGGCGCTCTTATTAACGACAGATTTGTTCCTAGACACCCAGTCCGTCAGGAATCCAGAAAAGGACCTCGTTAGTGAGGTAGCTGCAGGTGTCATGCCCACAACCATTCGACATGATAGGCCAGGCGTAGATCAACAACTCGGAAGACTGTGGTGTATGAGGGGAACGTGGGAGGAGGAGAAGGAAGGGGGTGGGCGGGACGAGAAGAGATCTAACCCCACCCCGATATCGCCCAAAAGACTGCGAGTGAAGTACCCCGCTATCGCCCAAAAGACTGCGAGTGAAGTACGGGACAGTAAAAAACTGTCAAACGTTTATGTCAGGTACAAATGGGATTCGAACCCGCAACACCTGACGGTGAAGTCTGTGCTCTGTTCACAGGTCCTCCCGGGCACCCAGAGGAGGAGGAGTGTGTGTGTGTGTGTGTGTGTGTGTGTGTGTGTGTGTGTGTGTGTGTGTGGTGTGTGTGTGTGTCTGGTGGGTTGGTTATGTTCTGGTTTTAACGTCCATTTCCATCAAAGGTGGTGATTTGGCAGACGGGGAGAACTATCACGAGAGAGAGAGAGAGAGAGAGAGAGAGAGAGAGAGAGAGAGAGAGAGAGAGAGAGAGAGAGAGAGAAGACAGACAGACAGACAGACAGACAGACTGACTGACTGACTGACTGACAGACAGACAGAGACAGGCAGCAGGCAGGCTTAGAGAGAGAGAGAGTGGGGGGGGGGGGGGGGGGGAGGGAGACAGCCAGACAGCAGACAGAGGCAGACACAGACAGACACACACAGAAACAGAGAGAGACAGGACAGATACACACACAGACATAAAGAGACAGATAGACAGACTGAGACTAAGATAGACAATCAAAGAGAAACAGGTAAACAAACAGACAGAGAAAACACTCAGAGAGAGAAACAGAGAGAGACAGAGACAGACAGACAAACAGACAGACAGACAGACAGATGTAGAGGGGGGAGATAAATGGGTGCGCACGCTTGTGTGTGTGTGTGTGTGTGTGTGTGTGTGTGTGTGTGTGTGTGTGTGTGCGTGCGTGTGTGTGTGCGTGCGTGTGTGTGTGTGTGTGTGTGTGTGTGTGTGTGTGTGTGTGACTGCAGATCGATGGTCTATCATTAAGTCAGTCAGTCACTGGTAACACACACATCTAATGTACCACCCGTTTCATCATGTGTGAAATCACACCACACATCCTTCTATTTCACACACACCCCCCCTACCCTCCCCTTCTCCTTCAATCCTCAACCCTCCCCCACCCTCCCCGGCCGCCCCTCCCCCCTCTTCCCCCAACTTCAATTGGGCCGGATCTATCACATGAGAGGAGAGGGATTTCCACATTTTGTAACAAAAGCGTGGAGGGGAGGGGGAGGGGGGAGGACGGAGGGTCTCTCACCTCCAAACATTTTGTAAAAGCAGAAGGGGAGGGGGAAGGGGGGCAACGGGGGGGGGGGGGGGGGGGGGGGGGGGGGGGGGGGGGGGGGGGGGGGCAAGCGGGGGGGGGGGGGGGAGGGAGGGGGGGGGAATCCTGTTCCTGTTCCAGAATTCTTGGCCCCGCCGCAGCCCCGGCACCGGCAAATCCACAGGGAGCAGTCAATGTCAAGTCGTCAAGAGGCAAACCCACCGGAGGAGACACTGCACTGCTGCCGAGTCACTTCGGTGGTGTTCAGTGGCGCCTGTTCTGATCTAACATACGCAGGACACCACCTACTAAGCCCCCTACGGACGACAATAATTGCTTAGTCGCGGAACCGGCGTGAGTGAGCTCTCCCTCCGGAGGGCGCCACCACGTCCGTCCAACGACAGCCCCATGGACTCGCCGATACCGGTGACCCCGACGGAACCAAACCAAGGCACAGACGTGGAGAGGACATCGAGACTGAGGTCACCATGAAAGCAGGGCATGAAGGGCCACAGAATTTGAGACATTTTCTTTTTTTTAATGCTGATCGATGAGAATGAGGGTGATTAAGATGCTACGGATTTCCACAGATTTTCTTTACGAGCAAGGAGAGGGAGAAGTGAGGGGGGTAGGGTGGGGGGGCTGGGGGGGGGGGGGGAGGGAAAGGGAAGAGGGAGATGTGAGGCAGACACCCCACGAGGAGGGGAAGATGAGGACCGAAAGGGGGTCCGGGCTTCGTCACATATCAAATATTTTGTTTTGCCAGTCGGTTGGGAAAAAGAAGGGGGGGGAGAAGGGGGAAGTGGAGGGAGGGGTGGCACCCAAGACCCATAACCCCTCTTCGTCGGGCCTGCTCCATCCCCCCACCCCCGCCCCCTCGTCATTCACCTAAAGCAAGTTACAGGCCCCCGGGATTTGGACGGCCAAAGTGTCGGGCAGTCAAGTCCAGATCCAAATCCAGATCCGGGTCAAGATCCATGACCAGATCCTTGACCAGATTGTCCAGATCTATGTCCAGATCCTTGACCAGATCCTTGACCAGATCCTTGACCAGATCCTGACCAGATCTATGACCAGATCCTTGACCAGATCCATGTCCAAATTCAAGTCCAGATCCATGTCCAAATTCAAGTCCAGATCCAAATTCAAGTCCAGATCCATGTCCAAATTCAAGTCCAGATCCATGTCCAAATCCAAGTCCAGATCAATGTCCAAATCCATGACAAGATCCTGGACCAGATCTAAGTCCAGATCCAAGTCCAGATCCAAGTCCAGGTCTTGATGCGCCTTTCTATACTGACGTTGCCAAAACATTTCAGCGCTAATGGCTGACCTTCAGAGAAGAAATGGCAGGGCATTTTCCAACAAGTGATTTCGATGCGGTGTGATCTGTTACCAGACGGACGCAAGTTGACAGAATTTGGTGAATCACAGTGACCCAACACACACACAAGCGCACGCACGCACGCAAGAACACACACACACACACACACACACACACACACACACACACACACACACACACACACACACACACACACACACACACACACGCGCACTTATGCGCGCAGGCTGACACAGAGGCTGATTACTCATTATGAATAGAAATCCAGATGCTTCATATGTATCCCCACGATACCAAACAGACCAACA
>JADBJO010002231.1:235000-237500 GCA_016801955.1 Conus betulinus
AATACAGATAACAACAGATTACAGGACAAAACACAATGCATTTCGACCTCTTGGGTTTTCTTCAGGCGAAAACAAACAACATTCAATACAATGAAAACGAAGAACAAGCAACCACTTGTTCTGTCATATTCGGCACAAATGGGGTGTTGGTTGGATGAAAACGAGGCCGTTGAGAAGAGGATAATGGGAGCTGAAATAATAATGATGACAATAATGATAATGGTGACAATAGCAAGAATAGTGATAATAGTGAAGATGATGAAAACATGTTAATAATAATAGGAGGAATACTGTTAATGTTTTGGTGATAATATGATCATAATAGTTTGTAGTATAAATAGTGGCTAAACACTGATGGGATAAAGAAAAAAGGGGGTGTAGGGTAGTACACAGTAGGTTTTGTTTGTTTGTTTTGTAATTACTGTTTTAATGGTATGATATATCAGTGATGATTGATAATCTACCATAATCAACATCGTCGGGTCAAGAGAGTTGAAATAACCCACACAACAACAAAGTCCTCTTTTTGGTGGACGCAATGATCTATAAACTCCAAACTTGGCGTGTATTTACTTCGACTAGTTAACTATTGATGGGAAGTTGTCTTTGAAAGGGAGGTCATCAGGTTAAGCAGAGGGTGCAGAGCGGTGGATGCTGAGCTTAAAGATGGCGGAAAATTTCATTTCCGTTCCGGTAGGTGCTGTTGGACGGGATGTCAGCCGGGTTCGCCGACGGGGTTCGCTACAATCTCTCTACTCTCTAAAAATGGGTATTAGGGCAAACATTATGTCACCCCGATACGTATCAGTGCAGGTTCTTTCGCTCTCTCGCCTCTCTAGTTCTCCTCTCTCTCATCTTTCTCTCTCTCTCACATTACTCTTCTCAGTTCACACAACTCATAAACACACGCACACACGCCCACGCAAACAACGCACACCCACGCACGCACCAACACGCCACCACGCTGCACGCACTCCACACAACCCACACAACAACACACACACACAACACACACACACACATTACCCACACACACACTACACACTCACCACACAATGGATTTTAGTGATACAGTATCTTTGATACTGGTATTTCCAATATGAAAAACGTGACTTTGACTATTGCTTTGTGGCTGTGTCTGGGTGTGCCAGAGTTTGGAGGGCGGGCACCAGAGGAATATGACTTCTGGTTCTATCACACTGAATACCTTCCTACATGACATAGCAACGTTATTCATCCATAAATCCACTTCTTCGTCATACCCCCTCCATCTCTCTCTCTCTTCTTCTCCTCTCTCTCTCTCTTCTCTCTCTCTCTCTCCACATCACCACTCCGTCACACCAACACACACCACACATCACCGACCACACACCAGTGAACAACACACTCCACACTCTCACACGACACACACAACACAACACACGCACACACCACGCACACACGCACGAAACACGCACGCACGCACGCACGACACACCCACGCCAACAACACACACACAAACACACACACACCCACACACACACACACCTGAATATTTTCTTTGACATTGAATTTTTCAGTATCCAATAGATGAAATACTTCTTTGAGTTCGTCTTGTAGTGTTTGAAGGTGCACCCAGAAGAAATGTTGATCATGGTCTGACACGATGTTTGGACGTTTTGGCACCAGAAATAACGGGTGATACTGTCATCTCCTCTCTTCTCTCTACACCTCATCCTTACACACTCTTATAAGCTCTCTATCTCTCTATCCTATCTCCTCACTCCTACATTCATATCTCCTCAACATCATCCCCCGCCACCTCTCTCCTCCTCTCTTACTCACACACCACACACACGCACTCTCAACCCACGCACACACCACACACACAACACACACACACACACCACACATACAACAAACCACACCACTCACACAACACAACACCCTCACACACACACTATGCTGAATACGTTTTTCGCGGTAGATCAGACCAAAACATATCGCATCAGTATTCTCTCCAAACATGGAAATGATTCGTGCGAAGACTTTGAATAGTCTTGTATTCGTGGCAGAGTTTTTTGTATACAACGGGGTTTGGAGACGAGACACACGAAATTTGTGATTTTCTTCTCTAGATACACATATATGTACCGGTATAAATAAGTTATTACAAAAGGCACTACATATCATCTCCTCTCTCCTCCCCTCTCTCTCTCTCTCTCCTCTCTCTCTCTCTCACACACACACACACACCACACACACACACACACACACACACACACACACACGGACAAACAAACACACACAACACACACACACAAAGAACCCCCTCTCTCTCACTCACCACACAGAACCCACACACACACACACACAACACACACACACCACAAACACACACACACACACCATCGTGCAACACACACATATTCAACAAATACGTGCGTACGCGCGCGCGTATACACAAACATACTCATTGAGAGTATTTTTTTCTTTGACATGGAAAATTCAGTAGTAAAGA
>JADBJO010002231.1:242500-247500 GCA_016801955.1 Conus betulinus
CTATACAGAATCAACAGGCATAGAGATGAGCAGTGTTATACGGATCAACAGGCATAGAGATGAGGAGTGTTATACAGAATCAACAGGCATAGAGATGAGGAGTGTTATACAGAATCAACAGGCATAGAGATGAGGAGTGTTATACAGAATCAACAGGCATAGAGATGAGAGTGTTATATAGAATCAACAGGCATAGAGATTCCAGCCCACTTCAGCTCCTGCGGAGGACTTTTCAGACTGAGTTTCCGTGTGTGAACGCATGCGTTAAGAGAGAGAGAGAGAGAGAGAGAGAGAGAGAGAGAGAGAGAGAGAGACAGACAGACAGACAGACAGACAGACAGAGGAGAGAGAGAGAGAGAGACAGAGAGACAGAGACAGACACACACAGACAGACAGACAGACAGACAGACAGACAGAGAGAGAGAGAGAGAGAGAGAGAGAGAGACTCAAGACTCAAGATATTTTGTTCATATTAGGCCTCAGCCCATCATGAAGGGGAATGTAAACATGTAACTGAGTGAATAAATATAACAGATTCAACAAACAAGCTAACAATGATATAAATGTATTCATGCACCTTTCAAGAAGTCACAACACTTCTCATTTCAAATCCTTTATACAAAAAAAACACACACACATCCCGGATATTTTCTTCAGGTTTGGTCGATGGCATCAACAAACTCAATTTAAACAGTGATGGATGCCCTATGATATTTAGGGTTTAATTAACGTTTCGCGTATACATACGTTTAAGAGCTGGGCAACAGAGAGCAAAATGCAACTCACTTTCCTCATTTTCAGTACATGAGGGACAAACTAAATCGTTGAAGATAAACGTTTTGTATCGGTAGCGATGTAAGGCCAGCTCAGAAATCCCGAGCCTAAATGTAATCGTATTTTAGATGCCTATCAATATCTAAATGTACATAAGGTTTTTAACTGTGGTCACTGCAAAAGGCTGATACAAGAATCTGTCACTAGTTTCGATATGATCGGACCAAGTTTGTCACCTGCAGTTTATCAATGAGCCCTTGCTTGAAACAACGTATGAAGCCATGAACATTCCCAACACCTTTACTTGCCGAAACAAAACGAAATCCATATTTAAACAAACATATGCGAATATTTGTTACCCAATTTTTCTTACATTTTGAATCAAGGTCAAATGACATATCATAAGCGTTGCGTAGAATCCTGTGATTCTCCATTTGTATGAACTTAAGCCAGTAGTGAATACACTTAACAGCAGAATTCAATGGACACGATGGACGACAGCATTGTCTAGGCCCATAATAATTCAGAGCGATAGTGCACAATTGGCTGTATCTGAGAATAAAATAATTTCATAAATGAATTAAAGGAGCTATCATCTAACATGATTAATGTTTTAAGAAGATAAATCAAAACATTTTTCGCTCTGCTAGCAAGGTCTTTGCATACAGCAGTGAACCTCAAGCGCGTAGAGAAAAACATTCCTAGGTATCTATACGCAG
Source organism: Conus betulinus (assembly GCA_016801955.1). NCBI lineage: Eukaryota > Metazoa > Mollusca > Gastropoda > Neogastropoda > Conidae > Conus > Conus betulinus. Next base: position 243,994 of record JADBJO010002231.1, read on the forward strand.
GCATTCTTTCACCGTTATATAACCATGTTTCCATCACACTCAAATATCCACCATTCAGAACTACTATAAGATTGCTTTTAATCATATTAACTTTAAGTTGAAGAGATGCAGCGGCATGTTGTAAGTGATTCAATTGTGTTGGCAGACCTGTAACTGTTTCTGCCATGAAAACTGTATCGTCAGCCAACAACAGAGTAAATAATTCAAACGCATCAAGTTAAAATCTAGTGACATGTCTTCCATTGTTAATAACTTCTAACGCTTATTTCGTTAATAAAAAGAGAGAACAGAACAGGGCTGCATGCATCTCCTTGTCTTAGTCCTGACGTACAGGCAATGTAATCAGTTCACACAGAACCGCATCGAACTCTCGCTTTTGCATCATTGTACATACTTTTGATACATTTGAACAATAATCCTTCAACACCATTTTTTTCAAGAGAACTGGTCAGAGAAGATTTCGATTGATCGTGTCAAAAGCTTTTTCCAAATCTATAAATGCAACATAAAATTTTCGGTTGTAACAAAACTGTTTTTGCATGACAGTTAGTAAGAAAAACATGTGGTCGACTGTTGAGTACCTTTTCTTAAATCCATCTTGATAATCACCTGTAATCTTGTGTTCTTCCACCCATTCTTGCAATCTGTTATTTATCACTATACCAAGTAGTTTACTGCTAGCATCGCTCAAGGAAATCCCTCCATAATTGTTTGGGCTGTTGACATCACCATTCTTGAAAATAGGTTGAATAACAAATTCACACCAGTTGTCAGGGAACACATCACTGTCAAATAGCCTATTGAATAATTAAAAAAAAAAAACTGTGCAGCCTGATCATTCGAATTCTTAAAGAGTTGGGCGATTATGTCATCAGGGCCAGCTGTTTTTACGGTTTTTTTAGTGTGTGTGTGTTTTGTAAGCGAGCAATATTTCTTCTTCTTTAGAAACCGGATGATTCATGTAGCCTTCCATTTCAACTTCAGCTGAATCCTCTCATTTACTGTGTTGCCAGCATCCGTTTCCAGCAGGGCTTTATGATGTTAAAACCATGAATCAATGGATAAGCTATTTTTAGGCTGCTTTCTTTTGAAGATGCATTATGAACAACGTCCCAAAATTCTTTTTGTTTTTTCACGGTCATTACAGATTTATCTCATAAAGCTTGTTGAATTGTTTCCTCTCCCGCTTTAATAAAATTTCATATTCATGTCTGGCAGTTACATATTCATTTTTCTGTTCAATTATTATTTCTGCTTTCTTTTCAACTGTTGCCGAACAAGGAAATACTCGCAACAATCTTCTAGTGTTTCTTCTACAAAATTTACATTCTAAATCAAACCACTTACATATGCTTTCATAGTTGTTAAATGATACACATTTTTTTCATGGACTTAGCACTTTCCGTTATACGATCATTAAAATTTTTAAGAGTATCATTGACATTATCATCTATTAAATCAAATGCAAGATCAATGTGGTGTGTGTATTTCTTCACTGCACACACTGAAATACACACCAGCACACTTCTCGTCCCATACAAGTTTATGTACAACACACAATCCTCCTTTCGAGCAGAATTATCAGGTGAAAGTGGCTTTGGAAAAAACAAGGCATACTGTCACTGGCGAGCGGTCGGAATCAATACAGTCAGCTACTGATAATTCACAAAACAAAATCATTAAAAATTTCATGTGTGAGAAAACAAAATAGTCTGTGACACTGCTCCCAGAATCAGATATAAACGTATTGTAACCATCATAGTCGCCTTTACATACGCCATTCAAAATGCACAAATCTTACGCAGTACACACATTCAATAATAGCTTCCCGTAGTTGCTCAGAGTATGGTCATTTGACTGTCCGGTCAGATCAGGAGACGAATTGTTGAACTGAGGATCGAAATTATTTTCTACAGAAATATCGTGATAAATATCAGCAGTTTTGCTGTTCAAATCACTGTTTAAAATACTATGGACGTCATTCTGCAATAGAAAATCAGTTAAACATTCTTCAAGCATACTAATTCCATTGTCAGTATCATAATAAGTGTAGAATGGAGATCCTTCTGGATGTATACATGTACAAACATACAGAATGTCTTTCTCTAAGCCAAGGAACTCGTTATCGAGCAAAAACATGCAACAATTAACATGGTCCATATCAACACTTTTAACGTAAGGAAAAACATCATTTCTATTAAGCAAACAAGTCCTCCCTATCTTCTACCATGTTTAGTAAATTTAACCGCAGGTTTATCAAATAGTCTATACCGAGTAAATACGTCAAACTGAAATTCCTCAATAAATGTCTCAACTAAACAAACAAAATCAAATTCACACACATAGGACACGAAACCCGAATAAGGTATTTCTGATAGCAGCCCATCTGCGTTCCATTGGAAACAAAAAAAAAAAAAAAAAAAAAAAAAAAAAAAAGACGCATTTTGGTTTCTCACAGAACGTGTGTTGCACGTGCTCACTCATGCTGTCATTAGACAGCATGACCTTGATGTCCAGATCAACGTCACAGAGTTCAAGCGTGCCACTGACAAGGTTGACAGGTGAGCGCACAGGCGGTGCTCGGTAAACTTTGTTCCCTCTCTTGCTCTCATCAGAGGGACAAGTTCGTCCAGAAAGTGGCTGGCCAATATCCTATCTGGAGTCATGCAATCTGTCACCCTCATCAAGGAAGTAGTTCTGACCATCAATGAGTAGGTGGTCAAACGCCATCGTGGCTCTCTTCCCTTCGTTTCTTGCTGTTTCAGATGGGGTGACAGTTTGCGCCTTATCTCCCTCACTCGCAAGGAGAAGTCTTCCCCAATGAAAATATTCGTGCAACCAGCCGCCGTGGCGAAGTGGTTAGCGTCGCGGACTCCCGGCTGGGAGGTCGTGGGTTCGAATCCCATCAGAGTCATGTGGTTTTTTTTTCTGCCCCGACTGGCTCCTACCCAGAGTTGAGTTTGCTGCGGACTCAGTTGGGAAGACTGGGACAATACAGTCGAGTTTCATCCACTTAATGGATGCGTTTCTGAGAGTGTTGCTCAAATTTCCTGACCAGCACTGCAGGTGCCTGTCTTTCGGGCCTGGTTGACGCCGGGATATATTATGAAAGGAAGCGTAGAGTACAGCCCTGTCTAGTCTCAGACCGAAATGGAAATCCGTAGCATCATCTTAATCATCCTCATTCTCATCGATCAGCATAAAAAAGTCTCAAATTCTGTGGCCCTTCATGCCTGCTCTCATGGTTACCTCAATTTCCATGTCCTCTCCACGTCTGTGGCCTTGGTTTGGTTCCGTCGGGGTCGCTGGTATCGGCGGGTCCATGGGGCTGTCGTTGGACGGACGTGGTGGCGCCCTCTGGATGAAGAGCTCACTCACGCCGGCTCCGCGACTAAACAATTATTAAACAGTAAACAAGTGGGGTAGTCTTTGCTCCCATAGGGAAACCTAACACAGAGTAACTTTTATTCAAGACTGGCACAGCCTTTTAAACTTGAATAAAGTCAG
>JADBJO010002231.1:252500-265000 GCA_016801955.1 Conus betulinus
GTCTCTCTATAAGGTACTGGTTTTCTGCCCTGCCTGTCTCTCTATAAGGTAGGTTTTCTGCCCTGCCTGTCTGCCTGTCTCTGTCTATCTATAAGGCATTGGTTTCCTGCCCTGCCTGTCTCTCTGTAAAGGTATGGTTTCCTGCCTGTCTCTCTATAAGGTATTGGTCTTCTGCCCTGCCTGTCTCTCTATAAGGTATGGTTTCCTTCCCTGCCTGTCTCTCTCTGTAATTTATTGGTTTCCTGCCTGTCTGTCTATAAGGTATTGGTTTCCTGCCTGTCTGTCTATAAGGTACTGGTTTCCTGCCTGTCTCTCTATAAGGTATTGGTTTCCTGCCTGTCTCTCTAAAAGGTACTGGTTTCCTGCCTGTCTCTCTATAAGGTACTGGTTTCCTGCCTGTCTCTCTATAAGGTACTGGTTTCCTGCCTGTCTCTCTGTAAAGTATTGGTTTCCTGCCCTGCCTGTCTCTCTATAAAGTAGTGGGTTTCCTGCCTGTCTCTCTATACGGTATTGGTTTCCTGCCCTGCCTGTCTCTCTATAAGGCATTGGGTTTCCTGCCCTGCCTGTCTGTCTATAAGGTATTGGTTTCCTGCCTGTCTGTCTATAAGGTACTGTTTTCCTGCCTGTCCCTCTATAAGCTGCGGACGCTTACAGGTAGCCATTTTGCTGTTTCTCTGGTGCTTAGGGGTTTAGAAGCTGCTGGTGTTTAAAAACAGCTGTTGCTTTCTGCGCCTGTAAAGACCTGTATTTGGAACTTCTGCTTAGAATAACGATGAAATTCAAAGACCCCCCCCCCCTCTCTTCCCTTTCCGTCTCTCTCTCCACCTCCCCACCCGTCCTCCTCCACCAGCCGAGACATCTTATGGGGGGTAATGCTCAGTGCCAGCACGACTGGAGAAACAGTTCCAGAACTGTGGAACTGGGCTGGGAATGTCTACCATGACCGTCTGGCACAAGTGGTATGCTCATCTCATAGCTGAAACATCAGGTCAGGAATTTTGCCCCAGAGTGATGCCGATGGAGTACCTGTCTCACGGCTGGAATACCCAGTTGGGGATTCTGCCCGTACCAGAACTGGCAAAGCGGAACTCAGAACTCAGAACTCAGAAAACTTTTATTCGATCAAGGATGGAGATTTTAGCCAGATCCTATATCTTCCAGTCTGTCCTTGCTAAGCTAAATTACGCAATGAGATTTAAAGACAATAAAATGAAAAGAAATAGAAAAAAAAGGAAAAATTGAAAAAAGGAGAAAAAGAAAAGGAAAAGAAAAGTGGCACACAGCATAGAGCACGTGTTTCACATATACACGCACTCATTTGTATGCAAAGGTTTGACAAAAGCATACATGTATACGCAATCATAAAATGCAGATAACAACAACAACGAAACGGGAGTGGGGGTGGGTACGTGAGACAGGGGAGGATGGGGTGGGTGGGTGTGTATTGTGGGACAGCAGTTGGGGGAATGGAAGATAAAAGGGTGGTTAGATAAGCAGTACGATATGCACATGTCTGCCGGAGAACCTGTCAAGCGGTTGGAGTGTCCAGCTCGGAATTTCATCCATGCCAAGACTGGCTTGAGTGGAATACCTGTTTAGCGGTTGCAGTATCAGCCTTTCAGTCGGGAATGTCACCCCGGAACCCGGCAGGAGCAGAGTGCCTCTGTCCAATTTGGAACACCAGGCTGGGATTTTCGCCCAATTCTGGCTCAAGAGGAGTTTCTGTTCCACAGCTGGAGTACGCAGTTGGTAATTTCAGATAGGACTGCTGGAAGCGGGTATCCCACAGCTGGGGTCCCCATGACATGAAGTTGGCTCATGCCATGACTGGCGCAATTGGAATACCTGTCTGCAAGCTGGAATAACCAGTTGGGGATGTTATCCATGCCAGTACTGGCACGTGTGGAGAACCTGCTTCATTGTTGAAACACCTGGGGTGACATGAGAGAGGGCTGGATAGAAGCTCTGTTCCTGCCTACCCCCCCCCCCCCCCACTTCCCCCTCCCCTACCCGATGAGTTAGGGGAGGGGGGGGGAGGATTACCCATTTTCAGAAGATCCAGAATGGCCATCCGGCTCGAAAAGATACAGATAAATTTTCTTGGACCTCTCGGGTTCGAACAGGCCGTCTATCTGCCTACAGACTAAATATGGCGTCATTTCGGTTGAGAAAGAGGCGTCAACTAAGAGGAAATGTTGCGCAAAAAAGACATTTGTTTGAATGATTTGATGATCAAATAGCAACGTCGGAAGTTTCGATTTATGCGTCTGCAAAAGTGTATTCCAAGTAGATAAATGTCCTTCAGCAATGAACAGATTTCACATTCGTTAAGAGATGGCTTCTTCGACTGCATTTCTGTTCCGTTTTCTACTTAGCCTAAAACAAATTCAGGAAACAGAAGTAAGCCTGATGGAAAGATGATGTCATTTTGTCTTCTTTTGCCTAATAATGCAAGTGCTCCGCAAAACAGAACTTCGTCACAATGAAATGATGTATTTCGTCACCACAAACAAAATTCAGGACTTGAAATTCAGATGCCTTTCCAAACACAAAAGTGTGCCTATACACCACCCTAGGTAAAGTTGTTAATGTTGTGTTACATAAGGTACATGCCAAGGCTACATTTATGCTCTTTCAAGTTTACCTTTTCTTGTCGTACAGCTTGGAAATGAACTCCAAATGTGCATCATCAAAAATCTAACGTCAGTACTTTCTTTACCACCAACGTTAACCCAGAACTAATTGCATGGCATGTTATCAAACGTTTTTTTTTTTTCACAAGCATTTACATTTCTCTCCTCAAAGTACATTGTGTCAAACGGCCATCATCCTTCAAAAAAGAGACGAAAATTTCTGAATGCATTCAGCAGCCACCCTCATACAAACGTTACACACACCAACAGCCAAATGAATGTCCACATTGATTAAGCTAATGGCGTGATTCAATCAGCTGTGTTCTCTTCTGTCACATTTCTTCATGAAACCTTTTCAGCGCTGTTTTGATCCCACGTTAACTTTTTGATAACTGCATGCTAATTGATCATGCCCGTTTCATAAGAATTTTCCTTGGGAAAGTCTATAGACAAAACTAAACATACATGATTGAATTCAATATTGCGTGGAATGTTTACACAACAAGAGTCACAAGAAAGGGCATACAGATCACTGAATACCAAATGGAAAAAAAATCGATGACACTGCTTCAGAAATGACAGTGGTATGTGTAGCAAGCAACCCCCATCATGACACAAGCCGTTTTCAATGCACAGTTTCACAGCAGTGCACGTGGTTAACGTGACTTTCCCTACTCATTCACAACTGGCCACAATCATTCACTGAATTGTCATGAGACAGTCTGCCAGCATCGAGAGGTGGACTTTCATACACACAGCTAAATTCAAACTCGTCTTTAAGTTCTGTGAGACACCAGAGATTTTACTATTACGATCACCAGACGCATGGGATGGCTTTAACAGTGCTGCTATTACCATTGCAGTGCCACTACAATTCCAGACCCGACAATAGACATTGAGAGAATGACAGACTCAGATTTAATTGCCGGTGCCATTGGAGGGCTTGGGGAGAGAATCTGCTGACAAGACCTCCTAGCCAGTGTCTGGACGGACCTGGAAAGGTAGAGCGCATGTGCGTGACCGTGCAAATACTTATTAAGCATATACACGAACTTCTCCAAAGTGTGGGGTGAACACTTTAGTATCATCAAGTCTATAAAACACGGGCAAGATGCCTCTACAAACTGGCCCTGAAATGGGTTGACGCTGTCAGCATTGTTGGAGAAACAAGCAGGCATACAGCAGGAGCAGACGACAACAGAAGAGAGCAGAACCAGTCTCTTCCCTCTGTAAGTTGAGGCTGTGCACACAACGTTCAGACTCAGCGCGTCAACACGTGCAGCACGGAACGACGCTAAAAAAAAAAAAGAAAAAAAAGAAAAAAGAAAAAGAAAACGTCTTATCCCGACGAGACCTCAGCACAGGCTCAGACGAACTGAGAGAGAGAGAGAGAGAGAGAGAGAGAGAGAGAGAGAGAAAGAGAGAGAGAGAGAGAGTTATACTACGCAAACATTTCACTGACATTATTCCACAGTGCAAGTGTAATTTAGTTTGTTCCGCGCCGTGCAGTTTGGTTCAAATAGAAAAACGACGCCAACAACAAGGACACTTCCAAAGACATCAGGCACTGGGTGTCCCCTTCTTTCTGGCTGTCTGGGCTGACATCATCACTGATGTCCCCTTCTTTCTGGCTGTCTGGGCTGACATCAGTCACTGGGTGTCCCCTTCTTTCTGGCTGTCTGGGCTGACTCAGGCACTGGGTGTCCCTTCTTTCTGGCTGTCTGGAGTTGAAGGGGTCAAAGCAAACGACATGGTGTAGGTAAACAACTTCATGGAAATTTGGACCATGGAGGGAAAGAAACCCTCAAACAATGTGACCACACACACACACACACACACACACACACACACACACACGCGCGCGCGCGCGCGCGCGCGCGCGCGTGCGCGCACGCACGCACGCATATACGCACGCACACACTCACACTGTATGTATGTATATCTATATATTGCATATCTATCTATCTACCCTGTCTGTTTCTCTCTCTCTCTCTCTCTCTCTCTCTCTCTCTCTCTCTCTCTCTCTCTCTCTCTCTGCGGTCTCAGCTGGGGGTGTAAATGACCTGGCTTGTATCTTGCAGTCCTCATGGCTGTTCATTGATGTATTAATTACTGCCTCATCTCCCCTCCTGTCTGTGGCGCTGTCTCCGCGCGTCGCTCGTTCCGCCTTCCCTCGGCACAGCCACACCCGTGTTGTCCTGTTGGCATCCAAAGCACTGGCAGTCCCACAGGCGAGTAGAGCCATCATTCGGCCCTGTCCAGTTATCAGGAGGGAAACCCACCAGAGGAGACGCGCTGCACAGCTGCTGAGTCATGTCTGTGTGCAAACTGACAAATGAGAACGAAACGTGCCGCAGAATAAGAAAAATAAATGAATAAGTCGAAAGAAGAAAGAAAGAAAGAAAGAAAGGCCAGTTATATCTCTGGAATAATTGTTTCGTCCCTCAATTTTACCTCTTATTCTGGCTGCGTTGATACATTTCAGTCGTCAACGACTGGTCTTCTTCCCACATCAGCGGACCTTAAATTTTCCAGGAGAATCGATAAGCAAATTTTGGCGGATCGACCAGCCGCCGTGGCGAATTAGTTAACGTCGCGGACTCCCGGCTTGGGGGACTTGGTTCGATTAGCACAGAGCTATTTGTTTGTGGGATTTTCTGCTCTGATTGGCTCCTACCCAGAGCTGAGTTTGCTCAAGACTCCATTCTGAGGACTGGAACCACGCTGTCGAGTTTCATCCATTTAATGGACATGTCTCTGAGAATGTCGCTCAAATTTCCTAATCAACACTGCAGGTGTCTGTATCTCTCGGACCTGGTTGACGTTGGGATACATTTTGAAAGTAGGCATGGAATACAGCCCTGTCATGCAGTCTCAGACATAAATGGAAATCCAAAACATCATCTTCATCGATCAGCATAAAAAAAAAGGGTCTCTAAATCCATGGCCCGTCATGCCCTACTGTCATGGTGACCTTAGTTCTGATTGCCTCTCTACTGTATGTCCTTCGTTTGGTTCTGTCAGGGGTCATCGGTACAGGCAATTTATGCGGACTGCCGTAGGACGGGCGTGGTGGCACCCACCGGAAGGAGCGCTCACTCACGCTGATTTTGCGACTAGGCAAATATTGTCGTCAGTGTGGGACTTAGAAATTAGTGTTCTCTGTACATTAGAGAGAGAGAGAGAGCGAGAGAGAGAGAGAGAGAGAGAGAGAGAGAGAGAGAGAGAGAGAGAGAGAGAGAGAGAGAGAGAGAGAACGCAAATATTGTCGTCAGTATGGAACTTAGAAATTAGTGTGCTACGTATGTTGAATCAGAGAGAGAGAGAGAGAGAGAGATGATGATGATGATGATGATGATGATGATGATGATGATGATGATGATGAAGAGATGATGACAATGTTATTTTCAAGGGTAACAGATAAGCAAACACATGCTTTTTTTAATCCGGCCCTTGCCCCGCCAAGGGGGTTAAGTAAGCATGACTAGCGACTAAAACTGACAAAACTCTTAACAAACACAAATATCTTCACAAAACACATTAGAAAGCTAATGAGTTGTTCCTCCATTACCATTTAGGTGTAGACGAATTCAAAGAAAAAAAAAACGCGATTGAAACAACAAACAAGAATAAAGAAACTGATTTCAAAGAAGAAAAAAAATCAGCACACACAGACACAGAATAAACAATCCTCCTATTAGTTATCGAAAGGGGGGGGGGGGAGAGAGAGAGAGAGAGAGAGAGAGAGAGAGAGAGAGAGAGAGAGAGAGAGGGAGGGAGGGAGGGGGGAGACTATATTTCCATTTTTTTTCTTATCCAAAATATTATGTGCTAACATTGCTATGGAATCTGAATAAAGAGCAACAATAAATCAATATGATCAACAGTAATCACGACACACATTTATCACCATGTAGTTACAGTGCTTCAAGAAACCAAAGTTTTAGGACATCAATCAATTAGTGACAATGCACCAATAAAATCAGTGGTCACAACATTCATTCCTTACGATACAGTCAGAGAGAGAGAGAGAGAGAGAGAGGAGAGAGAGAGAGAGAGACAGACAGACAGACAGACAGACAGACAGAGAGAGTTGGGTCACAGTTACCGAGCATAGCCGAAGGGATTCGGAAGCGTACAGTGCAGTGTCTGCTCTGGTGGGGTGTCTCACGGCGACTTGACATCGATTGTTCCATGAGATTTGCCGGTGCAGGGGCTGTAGTGGATGAGTTGGGCTGTGGCTGTGGACGGGGGGGTCGGAATGAGCGGCGTGGGACAGAAGATGAGACAGGAGAAACAAAGATTATGGCAGAGCGCTCTGATGTGAGACAATTCATTACTTGTCGCAATAATGTCACTAAGGAGAAAAATGAATCCCTTTGTTATCATAATGTGACTGGCAGTAACGCCCACTTTATAAGCATATAACAGTGATTCTCCGGTCACGGAAATATCGGTGAAAGTTGGGGGGAAAGTGTGCCAGATAAATTCATTAGACTACACTGTGCCACATTGTTTTCTGCCTTGGCTCAACGGATGTCTAGGTCATCGAAGGTGACGCATGCACTGACATATACATCTTCTCCCACACTCTCTTAGTCACTAACCTTAGTACCAAGAAATTGTATTTCAGTGTTGCGCAGTCTCCGTCCATACTTTTCCTCACTGCGTCTGTCAAATTTAGTTCTTGCGTCAGCCTGAGAGAGAGAGAGAGAGAGAGAGAGAGAGAGAGAGAGTCATCAAGGTCATTGCCCCTCATGAAGGGGGAACAGTGTACACAAAATGTACAACACAGTGTTATCGCAAGATTAGAGATCACTAGACTCCGTCCGTCATGACATTATTACAAAACGCTGCTGAAATGCTTTACATAAGTAAATCGATAATTTTCTCACAATTTTATCTTTTCTAGAAGCTAAAAGCTTACTTAAGTAAAACTGGTTAGGAGAGTGAGAGAGAGAGAGAGAGAGAGAGAGAGAGAGAGAGGAGGAGGAGGAGGAGGAGGAGGAGGAGGGAGAGGAGGAGAGAGAGAGGAGAGAGGAGAGAGAGAGAGAGAGAGAGAGAGAGAGAGAGAGAGAGAAGAACACAGAGAGACAGACAGGCGGCAGAGAGAGAAAGGGAGACAGAGAGAGAACTCAGAACACCTTTATTCGGTCAAGGAGGATTGAGATTCAGGCAGAGCCTATTCTGCCAATCTGTCAGAGAGAGAGAGAGAGAGAGAGAGAGAGAGAGAGAGAGAGAGAGAGAGTATATATACATCGTTCTCTCTTTTCGCATCCTGGTCTCTCAAAAACGAGACGGCTTTCGGAAGAGGCAAAACAGAAATTCACACACAAGACAAAATATTAAGTAACGCAGATTTAATTTACAGTATAAGTGAGTTGTCGACATGTCTTCTTCAGACACTGGAACCGACAGTTCATAAATGGACAAAACAAAACACATATTAGTCCTGTGAGTTCTCTCTACTTTATAATTAGGCTGAAAACAACCTAATGTTGGACTATTCTACTTTTAAGGTACGTCCAATAAAACACCCAGAGTTTCGGGTTTAGCGAACAGGAATTAATGTCACGAGGATCTCCGTGACTGGCATTTTTCATCAGCAGTAACACTGTTCCTTGTTTACTGGCGGGGAGATTTTTTTTTCTTTTTTTTTTTTTTTTTTTTTTTTTTTTTTTTTTTTTTCCTCAGGCCTCGGAACCGTCACCAAGATTATGCTGGACATTACAAGAAAGAAGAGAGCGATTGCATTTGTCTGTTTACGCCTACGGTTACGAATACGGCGTAAATTGCGCGAGTAGAAATAAAGAGGGCTCGATTCCACAGCTCCGAAGACGGGTGCGGCAACGGCGACGTTCACCTTTACCGGCGAAGGCAGAGCGATCGATGCCGCGCAGCAGACAGGTGAACAGACGGGTGAGACTACTGGTCTTATCGGTTCTCGTGACTTTTCGTGCTGGTCTTTGACTCTGCAAAAGTCATCGCTGGAAGTAGGTGAGGGGATCATGCTAAAGGGACCATGCTATCTGAAAAATTATTGCTCAAGCTCCGCCCCCCAAAAACCCCGTCGACGAATCACAAGACAAAAACCGACGACGCGTTTCGACCTCTTAGGTTTTCTTCAAGCAAGACACACAACGCTCAGGACAACGAAAATGAACCAGCAATCATCTCTCTTTCATCCGATTTGGCACAAGATGGACCTTGAATGAAAACGAGGCTGCTCGGAAGGAGACAATGTGTGAGTCGAGGTGGTAATGATGATAATGATCATACTGATAGAAACGTTAATAATGATCATGATGATGATGATCAAAATAGGAAAAAATAAGGAGAGAATTACTACCACTTTTGGTGATAATATGGCAATAGCAGTTGCAGTTAGATGATAGATTGAAGGAGGAGGGGGGAGGAGGGGGGGGTGTCAATTGACCTATTGTTGATTTATTGTTAGTTCTTGGCTCAAATTTATGCTATGCTTCAAAACGTCTTCATGAGAGGTTTTATTGTGTCTAAAAATTGATCTATCTTCTTTTTCTTTCATAAGCTCATCAACCTACTTGCCAGGTGGTTCGAAGTGGGCAGATTAGAATGAAAGGAATGGGACGTTTTGGGGAAACAATGGGCGTAAAGATAGGGTCACGTGAGAAAGGAATGGGACGTTTTGGGAAAACACATGGTGTAAAGATAGGGTCACGAAAGAAAGGAATGGGGACGTTTTTGGGGAAACACCCGGCGTAAAGATAGGGTCACGTGAGAAAGGAATGGGACGTTTTGGGGAAACACCCGGCATAAAGATAGGGTCACGTGACGTTTTGGGGAAAGGAAGGGTGAAAGGATGGGACGTTTTGGGGAAACACCTGGGTAAAGATAGGGTCACGTGAGAAAGGAATGGGACATTTGGGGGGGAAACACCTGGCGGTAAAGATAGGGTCACGTGAGAAAGGAATGGGACGTTTTGGGGAAACACCTCGCGTAAAGATAGGGTCACGGGTGAGTGCGAAGGTATGAACTGTGACGTCAGGGGGCAGCTCCTGTATTTTTAGATTGCGAATGATTACATCAGCTGAAATCCTAAAAAACAAGTTAGATGACAGATGGGGGTAGGGGGGGGGGGGGGGGGGGTCATTTGATCTATTGTTAGTTTGATGTTAATTCTTGGCTCAAATTGACGCTACGCCGCCAAAACGTTTACACGCATTACACAGTGATTGTGTCAAGATCCTACTTGTGGCGTGTGGCCCTTTCAGCCTTAGGTTATGCCTGATCAATGTGCAATGTTTGGTGGTGTCCAGCCCTTCAATATAATTATATCATAAGGTGGATGAAAGGGGTAAGAACAATACTCACCCTACGTGGGATTTCAACTCAAGGCCTGGGATCTCTCTCTCTCTCTCTCTCTCTCTCTCTCTCTCTCTCTCTCTCTCTCTCTCTCTCTCCCCCTCTCCCCCCCCCCCCCCCCCCGCCTTTCTCTCTCAGTCTTTTTGTTAAGTACCCAACAACCCCATCAGTAACCCAGGACGCTGGGGGCAGGGACAAACCCCACAAGACAGAGGGTCCCGGCTTTCTCTGTTGACTCACACAGACATCTCAAACAGCAGTGGCTGGGAGCAGTGGTTAGCGTTTTGGACTTGCAGGCTGGGAGGTCGTAGGTTCGATTCCCATCAGACGCTCTTTGTTGTCGGAGTTGCCGGCTCCGGGTGGTTTCTATCCGCATGTGAGTGTGTGTGCCCTTGGGCTGAAACGGGAAGACTGGAACTACCGAGTCAAGTGCCATCAACTGAATGGGCGCATCTCTGAGAGCGGTTTCTGAAATTTCATGATCAACACTGCAAGTGTCTGTATCTCTCGGACCTGATTCACGCCAATCTGCATTATGCAAGGGGGCACATAGTACAGCCTCGTCATTCATCGTGGATCAGAATGGAACTTTATGGCATCGTTTTGCCCATCTTCATCCTCCGTTGATCATCCTGAAAGAAAGGCCTTTCATGCCCTGCACCTGTGGAGACACAGTCTGAACTGTCTCTTCACGTCCGTGGTCTTGGTGAGGTCGTGTTGTCAAAAGAGAGGGAGGTTGTCGTGGGGTGGACACGGTGGTGCCCTCCCAGGCGAAAACACTCACTCAAAATGCTCTGAAACTGAAACAAACATCGTCGTAAAGACAGAGAGAGAGAGAGAGAGAGAGAGAGAGAGAGAGAGAGAGACAGACAGACAGACAGACAGACATACAGACAGACAGACAGATAGACAGACAGACAGAGACAGACAGAAAGTAGTAGTAGTAGTAGTAGTAGTAGTAGTAGCAGGTGGTGGTGGTGGTGGTGATGGTGCTGGTGGTGGTGTCCTGCACATACTGGATCAGAGCAAGCGCTGCTGAACACCGCCCGAACGAACGGCAGCAGTGCAGCGTCTCCTCAGGTGGGTTGCTTCATGGCGACTTGATCGTGCTGCTCCCTGTGGACTGCAGTGCTCGAGGCTGCCACAGGACAAGTCTGGGTACAGCTGTGTACAGGGGAGAGCTGGATGGGAGCGTGGGGAACAAGGCCACCGAAGAGGGCATTGAGGACCTAACAGGGGAAAAAAGGAAAAGAAAAGAAACGCGCCGTCATGGGATGCGATCAGCACTGAAGCCTGTCAGGCCTCGTATTGAGGAGATAAAGGGCGTAATTATTAGTTTAACAAAAATTGCCCCTCTGTAAAGTTCGGGAATCACCCCATGTCCGAAATCTCTTTATGGCGGGTGGGTAAGAACGGGCACGTGCCTACACCCCCCTCCCTCCCACCTCTACCCCCCTGCCCCCCCCCCCCCCCCCCTCCCTCATACCCTCTCACCCCAAACCAGCCCGGTAATCCAGACCGACCTCCCCTATGTTCACTTCGTGGGTGTTTCTGGATCACGTCTCAAATCACACGTAGAAGATATGTAGATAGATAGACAGATAGACAGACAGGCAGACAGACAGATACATACATACATATAAACATACATACATACATACATAGACAGATATGTAGACACACACGCACACGCACACACACACATACACACACAAACACACACACACGCACGCACGCACACGTGCACACACACACACACTCTCTCTCTCTCTCTCTCTCTCTCTCTCTCTCTCTCTCTCTCTCTCTCTCTCTCTCACACACACACACACACACACACACACCACACATATGTATGTGTGTGTGTGTGTGTGTGTATATATATATATATATATATATATATATATATATATATATATATATATATATATATATATACATATACATATACATATATACATGTACATGTGTGTGTGTGTGTGTGTGTGTGTGTGTGTGTGTGTGTGTGTGTACATCACGTAGGTCGCGACGTCGAAGTAGGACTGGTGAATTTATCAGCATACAACCATCACCATCTTTAACAGCATACAACTATCGCCATCTTTAACAGCATACAACCATCACCATCTTTAACAGCATACAACCATCACCATCTTTAACAGCATACAACCATCACATCTCTTAACAGCATACAACCATCACCATCTTTAACAGCATACAACCATCACATCTTTAACAGCATACAACCATCACCATCTTTAACAGCATACAACCATCACCATCTTTAACAGCATAACAATCACACATCTTTAACAGCATACAACCATCACCATCTTTAACAGCATACAACCATCGCCATCTTTAACAGCATACAACCATCACATCTTTAACAGCATACAACCATCGCCATCTTTAACAGCATACAACCATCACATCTTTAACAGCAGAATACAACCCGCCATCTTTAACAGCATACAACCATCGCCATCTTTTAACAGCATACAACCCCTCGCCATCTTTAACAGC
>JADBJO010002231.1:270000-280000 GCA_016801955.1 Conus betulinus
AAGTGGACTGTGGTGAGGGGGATGGGGGGGGGGGGGGGGGGGGGGGGGGGGGGCGGTGTGGGCGCGCGGGGGGGGCACTCTATGGGTGTGTGTGTGTGTGTGGTGCGTGTGCGCGCGTGCGTGCGTGTGTGTGTGTGTGTGTGTGTGTGTGTGCGCGCGCGCGTGCGTGTGCGTGAGTGATTGTGTGTGAGTGTGTGCGCGCGCGCGTGAGAGAGAGTGAGAGAGACGAGAGAGAGAGAGACGGACAGAGAGAGAGACGGACAGACTGACAGACAGATAGGCACACACACACACACACACACACACACACAGAAGAATGTTGTTCTTCGACGACGCGAGTCTAACACTGCTGTTTTGTTTTTGTAGCAGAGAAAATATGGTACAATGCGATATGACAACAACTGAAAAGACGCCTGCACCAAATGTCATCTAAAGAGCAGTTGACCACTGCCACACTTGGAACAACGGCACCCAGAAAATAACTGATTTGTTTGGAAAGTTTACATCAACCTTTATGGATCACATCAACAAGGTCAACAACATATCTGACCCAGACGAAGAGACAGCTGCAAATATCTCCTTTGAGTTATGCTCTAGGCAGATCTCCAACTTCACCCGTTATTTTCCATAATCATCCAGTTGAGTATTCTGACACTTTTATAGGACAGACCCCCCCCCCCCCCCCCCCCCCCCCCCCCCCCCTACCCCACACACACACAAAGTTGAAGCCACGCAACACCCATGAATGAACTGCAATATTTCGGTTTATTACAAAAACCCTTTTTCAAGCAGCACTGGCCTACTGACAAACAAAATAGCGTAGAATTCCGTGGTTGAGTGAAGAGAGTTTCACTGAAAAAGAGTTCACTGGATAAAGTTCACTTAGGGGGATGGAGGGGAAGTTGTAGGAAGGCATGGAGAAAAGGGAGCGGATATAGGAGGGAGGAGGTGAAGGTGTAGAGGGTGGAAAGCAAAGAGTACGAAGTGGAGGGATGGTGGCGAATGAGGGTGGAGGGGGAGAGACAACAACCACATCAACAATACTAACAATAATCATTATTATTACACCGGCCGCCGTGGCGAAGTGGTTAGCGTCGCGGACTCCCGGCTGGGAGGTCGTGGGTTCGAATCCCATCAGAGTCATGTGGGTTTTTTCTGCCCCCGGCTCCTACCCAGAGTTGAGTTTGATGCGGACTCAGTTGGGTAGACTGGGACCACACAGTTGAGTTTTCCACTTAATGGATTTCTGCAGTGTTGCTCAAATTTGAGCCAACACTGCAGGTGCCTGTATCTCTCGGGCCTGGTTGACGCCGGGATATATTATGAAAGGAAGCGTAGAGTACAGCCCTGTCATGTAGTCTCAGACCGAAATGGAAATCCGTAGCATCATCTTAATCATCCTCATTCTCATCGATCAGCATAAAAAAAATGTCTCACATTCTGTGGCCCTTCATGCCCTGCTCTCATGGTGACCTCAGTTTCGATGTCCTCTCCACGTCTGTGGTCTTGGTTTGGTTCCGTCGGGGTTACGGTATCGGCGAATCCATGGGGGCTGTCGTTGGACGGACGTGGTCGCGCCCTCCGGAGGGGATATGATAGAGAATTGTGAGGTTTAATTATGCTCTATTCATTAGGGTTTGTTTGTTTGTTTAGTCAGGAGAGAGGAACTAAATAAATATCTTTAACATATAGATAAAACTGACTTCGGTCAGTGTCCCCTGGAAGTCCATGTTCTGGAACATTAGTGTGTACAGCACTTCAACATCCCAATGCCGCCAAGCTGGGCGTAGAATGAACCCACAGGAGCTGATTGGGTTACTGGGTTTTTGAAGAGACATTCAAGTCGGTCCATCAGAACACCAGAGGCATCTAGTTCTGACAGAGCCTCAGCCTTTAAACAAAACGAAGGTTGACCTCTTTTCCAGCAACCAGGGAAGTGTGTGGGATAGACTCATGTTTGAGGCAAAAGATATTAGAATGTAGATGAGAAAGGCGTCACCACTGTACAGCAGCCACGAAGAAAAGTGGTTGCATTGGGGTGTGAAAGAGATATCCAAGTCTGTCTGTCCACCAGAACACAAGAGGCGGCTAGTATCGGCACAGCCCCAGCCTTAAACAAAATGTTTTACCCCTATTTTAGCAGACTGGGAACTGTGTTGTTGGAGGCGAAAGATATTTTGAATCGAGATGAGAAAGGCATCAGCATCGCACAGAAGCATATACGAGTTGGTTGCCTGGAATCAGCGCAGAGGAAACGTCTTGTTACATGCTGTGTGCAGCGTATCTTCTGCTGGCCAAGCAGTTCCACCCCTCTTTGTTTGTTTGTTTGGTTTTTGTTTGTTTGTTTTTTTGTTTTCTCAGAACAAAGTTTAATTTACACTTTCTCAGGGGAGCCCCAGCTGGCTTTGAAGACTCCTCCCACAAATCAGGATGGATGATGGATGAAAACTTTGCCCAGTTTCTGAACCTCGTCAATCACCATGCCAAGCTCACTGAGGAAATTTTGAAATGGCAATGATGATGATTCTCACCGAGGAAATACCAGCGATGAAGATTCTCACCGAGGAAATACCAGTGATGAAGATTCTCACTGAGGAAATACCAGCGATGAGATTCTCACTGAGGAAATACCAGTGATGAAGATTTCTGACTGAAATACCAGTGATGAAGATTCTCACCGAGGAAATACCAGTGATGAAGATTCTCACTGAGGAAATACCAGTGATGATGACTCTCACTGAGGAAATACCAGTGATGAAGATTCTCACTGAGGAAATACCAGTGATGATTGACTCTCACTGAGGAAATCCCAGTGATAAAGATCTCATTGAGGAAATCCCAGTGATGAAGATTCTGGATCATCACAGTTGTCATCTCTTGATTGAAGCTCTTGGATTTGCAAAACAGAACGGCACTCTCGTGGTCTCTTTTCCACCATAACGTTCACATGGGCTTCAACCTTTGGAATTGTGAGTGTTTGGCTCTTGAAAAAAGGAGAGTTGCTGCTCAGCAGAACTGGCTTCGAAACATTCCAGGTCAGAGCAGGACACTGTGTGACGTACCCGGCAGGAATCGTGGGGGAGGCATGGGGGATTCCATGATGTGGAGGAACACTGCAGCTTGATTTCAGAATGCTGTACCTTCCCTTTCAATCGTGACATCTTCACCGAGGAAGACTACGCTCCATCATCAGCGACTGATCGTCATCCGCGTCAGACAATCCCCCCCCCCCCCAACCCCCTCCGCCATCCTCAGTTAATAAACGCTCTATTTCTGACTCAGATCCCGAACGACCAGTCCCTGATTCAAACTCTGACACAGAATATTCTGATCTTCTTCGGATCCGGATCCGGATCCTGAGCGTCCTGCTTCTGTCTCAAATCCTGATGCAGAACGTCCCAATCCTACTTCAGGTCCTGATCGTGAATATTCTGTCCGTGTCTCAAACCCTGACGGAAAACGTCCCAATCCCACTTCAGGTCCTGATCATGAATATTCTGTCCGTGTCTCAAACCCTGACGGAAAACGTCCCAATCCCACTTCAGGTCCTGATCGTAAATATTCTGTCCGTGTCTCAAACCCTGACGGAAAACGTCCCAATCCCACTTCAGGTCCTGATCGTAAATATTCTGTCCGTGTCTCAAACCCTGACGGAAAAAACGTCCCAATCCCACTTCAGGTTCTGATCGTAAATATTCTGTCAGTGTCTCAAACCCTGACGGAAAAAACGTCCCAATCCCACTTCAGGTCCTGATCGTGAAGATTCTGTCCATGTCTCAAGCCCTCACGGAGAACGTCCTGACCCGTTCCTCCTGTGCTGATCCGTAACACCCTGACTCTGTCTCAAACTCCCAACATCCTGAGGTATTTCCAACCTTGATATCCCCTGCTCCTGCTGCTCTTCCAGGTCAGTCTGCCCCTGCTTCAGCACCTAGCTCTTCAACCGCTGAACAGCTACCAGGCAGGGTAGTTAATGGTAGAGGGGATGGGCACCGCATCATATTCGTAGGCTCATCGCACTTTACAATAGATTGTCAGATCGAGTTAAAAGTAGACGAGAGAATAGTACACTATAGAGACACAATGAACATTTCCTCAACTAACTATAAGCATCAACACTGTAAGTTAACAATTTTAAAAACGCGGTTACAGCCCTGATATGATCTTTTGCGGTCGGCTGGGCTACAAGCAACATTACCTTACTTTACCCTAATAATTTGAAACTAGACCAGCCAAGAAAAAATACACTACATCAAAATCGTACACACGTAAGATTACAAGGCTCGGATAAAATGATATCAACATATATATATATATATATATATATATATATATATATATATATATATATATATATATATATACTACATACACGCGTCGCAAATGTAGCAAAGGTGATAAGACTGGCATGCTTAGTGAGTCTTGTTTGAAATAAATATCTTCAAAACGCTTTCCGAAATGCTGTTTTTTTTTTTTTGTTTTGTGATGGTGAATAGTTTTTGGTAGTGCGTTCCATTGTCTTGGAGCAGTAAATGAAAAGAAAAACACGTTCTCCAAATGACCTTGAACAGGTCTTTGGAACACACAGTGAGCTCACCAGTGGATGAACGAGAAGTCAAGATGACCAGTAGGCAGACAGTAGATTCGACGTGTAAGGGGGAGAAGACTCCGAGAAGAAACTGTAGCGAAGAAGAGACATCCTGCACTACATGCGGTATGGATCTGGATCTGTTTCACAGGGGCAACCCTGGATCTGTCTGGCCTCGGTGGGAGTCTTTGCTCTCCCCTGGTGGCTTTTGTTTTGTTTTTGTTGTTGTTGTTTTTTGTTGTTTTAGTTGATAACAAGTCGTGGCTGTTAAACGGTGTGAAAACAGATGATTTGCTTTTGTAGCATGAGCTTTGCTCCACCCCTCCCCCCCCCCTCCCCCCCTCCCCTCTCTCTTCTCTCTCTCTGTCTGTCTGTCTCTGTCTGTCTGTCCCCTGTCCTCTGACTCTCTGTCTGTCTTCCCTGACTGTCTGTCTGTCTCTCTCTCTCTGCAGCTCTCTCTCTCTCTCTCCTCTCTCTCTCTCTCTCTTCTCTCTCCGTCTGTCGTGTTGTCTGTCGTCTGTCTGTCTGTCTGTCTCTCTCTCTCCTCAACTCTCTCTCTCTCTCTCTCTCTCTCTCTCTCTCTCTCTCTCTGTCTGTGTCTTGCACTGCTAACTCTCTGCCTGCTAACTTCCCTTCATTTGTCTCTCTCTCTTGCTGTTCTGTGCGGAAGCGTGGCTCCTGACCGCTTGCTGGCAAAGAACTGGCGTGTGTGTTGTCTTTAGCCTCCTCTTCCGTCTGCCTCCACCTGTCTCCTCCAACTCTGTGTGGACCAGGAAGCTCTGTCTGTCTGTCTCTGTCTGTCTGTCTGTCTCTCTCTCTCTCCTCTCTCTCTCTCTCTCTCTCTCTGGGCCAGGAAGCTCTCTCTCTGTCTCTCTCTCTCTCTCTGTCTGTCTGTCTGTCTCCATCTCTCTCTCTCTCTCTCTCTCTCTGGGCCAGGAAGCTCTCTCTCTGTCTCTCTCTCTGTCTCTGTCTCCCCCCCCCCTCTCTCCCCCTCTCTCCTCTCTCTCTCTCTCTCTCTCTCTCTCTCTGGCGCGCCCATCCCATTTCATCTTTCTCTGTTTGAAAACATGGAAAGGATCGTCCACGGTGTCCAACACCCCCCCCCCCCCCCCCCCCCCCCCCCCCCCCCCCACCCCCCCCCCCCCGACTCTGTGACGGACTTCTTCATTTGAAATGGGGTCTTTGTGTGAGAGAGGTTCAATCTGCGAAGGATGTCAAAACGAGCAGGGATATGGTGCATCTATGTATCTATAAACGCCAAACTGCCACACAATTTTTATTGGTGTTAGAGAGAAAGATCTTTCAACTCAGTAGGTCTCCCTTCGGCTACACAGTCAACCCTTGATATGAATACAGATTACATTAAATTCAAATCAATATATCATGTGTTTGCGTACTGCCTAGGGGTTCGTTATCTGTATATAGATACTGTCATTACGTCTGTCTGTGCCCTACAATAAAAGGCGCACTACACCTATCTGTTTTTGACTCTAATGATCTGCCATAGTCTTCAATGTAAACGCCTCCTCATCACGTGTAATGTCACCTTTGAGTGACTGTCCTGCTTTGATGTCAATGTCGGTAAGTTTATAAACCAAATGTTAATTTTCACGCTCTTTCACTTTTCCTTCTCAATGAGTTGGAATAAAAATGAATGGGTTTCCCTAACAAGCTCACGTTGTTCATGCATGCAACACGATCCTCATTCACATTATCAGACGTTTTGGTCAGAAAATTTCTTCTTCGTCGTCGTTTATTAAGACAAGAAACCCCAGAGGCGCTGACGATGGCTGCTGCACGGTGGAGGCCCTCCAGAGATCCATTAAGCTTTCCCTCATCAGTGTGTTGGCAGGCCAGGTCTCTGCTGGAGGGGGGGGGGGGGGGGGGGGGGGGGGGGGGGGAGAGATGGTGTGTTGGGACAGTCCTGCAGGAAGTGTTCTACAGTCATTTAAAGCAGGTCCAAATGGAGTAAATTTGTATGAACATGCGGTGCTTGAGTCTAGAGTGCCCTGTCCCGAGCCTCACAATGCTCACCTGGTCTGATCTGGGTAGAAGGTAGTAGACATCCTTTCTGTTGCAGTTTGGGTGATGTTGAAACCTTTTTTTTTTTCTGCTTCTCTTTGATAATGCTTCCGGCTTCTTCGAATGAGACTTCCAGCTCCACCTGGGGTTATTGTCCTCGTTCCTGAGACAACGGGTCAGCGTCCTCCTTGCCTTGTATGCTGCAGTGTGAGGGCATCCACTGGATGACGACATGCTTGGTAGACTGCTATAGGATGGCCAGGGCAGAGACAAGAGAACCGAGTTCCTTGTTTCGAGGATTTCAGAGGACAGATCGAAATACTGCCTGACTTTTTCTTCCTGCGATCCATCCTATCTGGAATGTGGACAGCGCCTCCTCCGTTTGTGTTTTACGCAGTCCTTCAAGTTCGTGACTCTGGTGATTTGACAAATTGCATCTTTATCTTTTTTCATGTTCATTTTCTCTAAGCGTTAAAAACAGACTTAAGAAGGTCTGTCTGTCTGCCTGTCTGTCTGTCTTCTTCTTCTCCTTGTTCATCATCATCATCATCATCATCATCATCATCATCTTCTTCTTCTTCTTCTTTCTTCTTCTTCCCCCTAACTCCATGAGAAGTCACAGGGGCAGCACACAGTATGACAGTTCTCCAGGTTCCTCCGTGTGTGTTGATGCGTGTCAAGGCCTGGGTCTGTACATGTGTTGATGCGTGTCAAGGCCTGGGTCTGTACATGTGTTGATGCGTGTCAAGGCCTGGGTCTGTACATGCGTTGATGCGTATCAAGGCCTGGTCTGTCTGTACGTGTGCCTGTTGATGCGTTGTGTCAAGGCCTGGGTCTGTACATGCGTTGATGCGTGTCAAGGCCTGGGTCTGTACATGCGTTGATGCGTATCAAGGCTGGGGTCAGTACATGTGTTGATGCGTGTCAAGGTCTGGGTCTGTACATGCGTTGATGCGTATCAAGGCCTGGGTCAGTACATGTGTTGATGCGTGTCAAGGCCTGGGTCTGTACATGTGTTGATGAGTGTCAAGGCCTGGGTCTGTACATGTGTTGATGCGTGTCAAGGGCCTGGGTCTGTACATGCGTTGATGCGTGTCAAGGCCTGGGTCTGTACAGATGTGTTCCCTGTCCACTCAGCTATGTTGTCAGTTCAAGCTTTTTATTAGTTTTCCTTTTTTTCGGTCTTTCCCTCTGTCTCCCTCCTTCAACAGTTTCCCTGGAGGATTATTTCTAGCAAGACCATCAGATCTTGTCACATGGCTATACCAATGTCGTTTTCTTTTTTCCTGACTGATATCGATAGATCTTGGTATGGTCTGTGTGCTGCTTGATGGTGGAACTCGCATGTTGACTGGTGGGTGATATGATCAGAGTATCTGATGCTTGGTATCTTGTGATGACAGTTCAAGTCTTCTTTCTTTCCAGATTATTGAGGGGTCCGTGTCTCGCATCGCATACAGGAATATGTTGTAGTTATTGTTGTTGTTGTCGTACCCTGGCTGAAAGACTCCAGGGATCACCCAAACAGCCAAAGCACTTGAACACTATGGTACAAATGCATCAGCTGGGAATGAGAATATTACATGTATGACCGTTTTTGATTTCCCCGCCACGTGAGCAGCCCACACTCCGACTTCGGGGATTTTGGGAGACTGATAATGTTATGCTAGGACCTTGTCACGGATGAAGACAGTCCCTGCATAACTATGCAGAGCATAACAACATTTTGATGTATAGAATATGAAATATACCAGTGCCTATAGGAACCTGGTCTTGTTTTCATGATGAGGTTCTTGTCCTTCCATGCAGGTGTAGATCTGAACAGTGCTGGGGTGATCTTTTTGCTGCCTTGGAGAGGACGTTAGGTTTGAATCCCTCAATGATGGATACCATTTAAAGCGGATTGTTGAACGGTTTTTTCTGGCGTCTCACTGTGGATGGTTATGTCGGTGTTGATGGTGGTGTTGTGGCCAGCCACCAACTTCATCTTGGCGCTGGTTTCCCGGCAATATCTAATTGATGTTTCATCCAGTCGTTCAACATCCTTGGCCATCATGTGGTGTTTTTCATCCAGTCGTTCAACAACCTTGGACATCATGTGGTGTTTCATCCAGTCGTTCACAACCTTGGCCATCATGTGGTGTTTCATCCTGTCGTTCAACAACCTTGGCCATCATGTGGTGTTTCATCCAGTCGTTCAACAACCTTGGGCATCATGTGGTGTTTCATCCAGTCGTTCAACAACCTTGGCCATCATGTGGTGTTTTTCATCCTGTCGTTCAACAACCTTGGCCATCATGTGGTGTTTCATCCTGTCGTTCAACAACCTTGGCTATCATGTGGTGTTTCATCCTGTCGTTCAACAACCTTGGCCATCATGTGGTGTTTCATCCAGTCCTTCAACAACCTTGGCCATCATGTGGTGTTTCATCCAGTCCTTCAACAACTTTGGCCATCATGTGGTGTTTCATCCAGTCCCGTTCAACAACCTTGGCCATCATGTGGTGTTTCATCCTGTCGTTCAACAACCTTGGCCATCATGTGGTGTTTTCATCCCGGTCGTCAACAACCTTGGCCATCATGTGGTGTTTTTCTCAGGCAGAACTGGAACCTTGCGTGACCCATTCCTCTCACGGTCGGATTTCTTGTTGGGTTTTATTCCTTACGTGTGGCAGGTAGTGCTGGGTTTCTATGGTTACCAGAGGCAGAAGAGGACCTCTGAAGTGACTATCTTAAAGCTTCCAGCTGTAACAGTTTCTTACACACACACACACACACACACACACACACACACACACACACACACACACACAGGCACTAGGGGAGGGAGGGGAAGGGAGGGAAGAAAACCGGTTAAATAGCTACACTAACATACTTCATTCAATCCGGACAAAATTAGTGGAACCACCACATCTCTCTCAATCTCTCTCTCTCTCTCCTCTCTCTCTCTCTCTCTCTCTCTCTCTCTCTCTCTCTCTCTCTCACACACACACACACACACACACACACACACACACACACACACACACACACGCACACACACGCGAATAAATAGAATTCTCCTGAGTATCCTTCTACGGTGAGGGAGGGAATCGAGGCTGGCCGTTCACCGTGTGTTTTCCCCCAAGTCGCTGTGGTTTAATTGAGGTCAACGGCGACGTAAAACGGCTACTTGTGAATGGGAAGGAGCCCAGCTGTTCGCCCCTCGGGCTTCAACACACAGCCCACATCGTGCTGATGTGAATCGTTCGCTGTTTATTGTTGTGAACAGAGAGAGAGAGAGAGGAGAGAGAGAGAGAGAGAGAGACAGACAGACAGACAGACAGACAGACAGACAGAGATGGATGGGGAGGGAAACAGACAGACAGACAGACAGACATACATGGAGGG
>JADBJO010002231.1:287500-302500 GCA_016801955.1 Conus betulinus
TTCTAAAGGCCTTGGCACCTCTGTCTTTGAGCACATACTGTGTTATCTCTCGTGGCCTTTTCTGCAGTTTTCATTTTTCTAGCCCTATTAGTATCTCCACAATAGTATTAATACTTCCTAAATCCATTTGCAAGTGGTTTTCTTTATGGCACTCGTCATGTTGGTCAGTGGTCCCATGATGGTGAGAGGTGACTCCCCCCGGTATTATGAAGCATTCTGTGTTCACGCACGCACATGCACGCACACATGCACAGACACACACACACACACACACACACACACACACACACACACACACACACACACACACACACACACACACACACACACACACAGACAGAGAGAGGAATTACAAGGGCATGATAATTATAATGCTTTGTCTGATCTTATCATAAAAGAATAATTTCTGTTTATATTGGATGTTTGCAGAGCCACTGGATTTACCACACGATCAGATATTGGTCCTGCCAGGGATGCGGATGACATCCCGTGAGTAGTTGGTAGTGTTTTCGTTTTTGGAAAGTCTGAAAGGAAAGATGAGCGATGTGTATTGTTAAGTGCGAGAATGTCTGGTTTATGCACATACTGTGAAGTAGGAGAATGTTTGGATTTGGTGGTTAGGTGAAAGGCATGCCTGTTGATTAGAGTAGATTAAAGTTGTAGATGGGGGAAATGTGCTTCAGGCAGTTTTGTAAAGTAGATCTGATGTGGGAAATTTGCTGCTAGTTTATACTGAATTTGAACAATTCTTTTAAATGTCTAAACTCTCTCTCTCTCTCTCTCTCTCTCTCTCTCTCTGTCTCTCTCTCTCTCTCTACCACCTCCTCTCCATCTCTCTGTCTTTCTCTTTCAAAGTTTCTTACTCTCTCTCCCTCTCCTCTCTCTTCCTCTGCATTGTGTGCAGTATTTCTGTGTGTGTGCAAGTATTTGTGTATATGTGTATTGGTGTTACATATGTGTGTATGTGTGCTGTGTGTGTGTGTGTGTGTGTGTGTGTGTGTGTGTGATTTGCACATGTCATGTGTTCTGTCTGCTTCCAGAGATAAACGACACTGAAGACAATGAAAATGAAGCACAGTCAGTCACTTACCTCCTCAAATTCGGTACAAAAATGACATCCAATTTGAGGAGATATTGACTGCCTGTGCTTCGTAGTCATTGTCTTGAGTGGTGGTTGTCGTGCCTGAATAAGACAAAAGGGATTGAAATGTGTTGTGTTTGTCTTGTAATTTGTTTTGTTTGGCAGCATAGTAATGTTCAAGGGGATTATATCCTGAATCAAACTATTTCCTTTGCTGTCTTGGAATTTGTTTGTTTTGTTTGGCAGCATAGTAATGTTCTAAGGGGATTATATCCTGAATCAAAGTATTTCCTTTGCTAGAGCTGTCATGTGTGCTGTAAAAAACTCCTTAATCTTTCCATAGAGAGGACCGACATGCACCGCCCAACAAAAAGATGAAACCAAAGGATGAGAGGAAGAGGAGGACTTGAACGATGCAAATTATGATGAGGTCAGTGTCAGATCTTCATTTATAATTATAGTGTCTGATTCTGGGATTAGATTTTTGTGCTCAGCTAAATTTCGTTGTTTTTGTTAAGGCTCAGTTTTTTATTTTGCTCATGTTCCTGTCTCAGCATCACCTACTGACTCAGATACACTTAACTTTCCACCGTCCTGTTTCATTCCTGATTACCGCTTACAGTCAAAGACATGCTAAAAAAAACATGAACAAATAAATTGCATGCACTCCACTGTGCTGCATTGTCAGACAGAACTTTGCGCCACTGTTCCGTTCGGTGCTTATGCAAGATGACTGAACTGACTGACACTGTGGCCACTTGGGGCAGGGCACACCTAGACATGCCCCACTGATTTACATAGAAAACAGACTAACCTGCATTGCTCCCATCATCATATTTACTACACATTGGCAGTTGGCAGTGGGAAGGGGGACCAACATCAACAGGCAGAAGAGATAGAAATGGTGGGAAAAGGGGTCAGACGAAAGGGTGAGGGCTGCAGTAATAACATAATGGTTCATATGAACATGGTTCACATGGGAATGAGAGACAGAGAGGGTATAGGAGACAAGATGCAGGGGAGGACAAGGGAGGAGAGACCAGGATTGATGAGCCAGACAGGGGTGGGGTTAACAGTTCTCGATGGGCTCAAATTAGCAGGATTTCAACCCTTCAAGTTTTCTTTACATGCTCTGATTTTCTGTCCCAGTTCTCAGGCTATGGGGGCAGTCTTTGCAGCAAGGACCCCTATGACAAAGATGACGAAGAAGCAGATGCCATCTATGAGGCCATTGACAAGCGCATGGATGAGAAACGTAAGGAGCGCAGAGAAGAGAAACTGAAACAGGACATTGAGAAATTCCGTCAGGAGAGGCCCAAGATCCAACAGCAGTTTTCTGATCTCAAGGTGTGTATCAGCTTGCTGGGGTTTGTTTGTTTTTTTTTTCAGGTTTTTTGTTTTGTTCAAATAAATCTCTTCAATCAATACAAGATAACTCATCCTTCACTCTCTCTCTCTCTCTCTCTCTCTCTCTCTCTCTCTCTCTCTCTCTCTCTCTCTCTCTCTCTCTTTGCTCACAGAATTGGAAGTGAAAGCGTTTTATGATTTAATTGGAATAAGAAACTGCTTTATGTTTTATGATTACAATTGCTTGCAAATTCAACATTTATTGTGGCTCTTGTCTGACTGTAACTTGTTGACTTAAGAAAACTGTGAAACTGCAACTGGCAGCAACCTTCAGACCTATGTGCAGCATACAGCCTAACATAATGAGGACAATTGTCTAACACAAACCTACATGGGGAAAGGTGATCTCTTGCTATCACCAAAACAGTCAACAGTTTTAGTATAAACACAATGAACAACACGCTGTGTCTTCAGACTGCTTCATTCAAGGCATTCAGAAAAACTCACCATGTAAAGATTTGAATTAAAAAGAAATAGACTGATAAAATGGGATTTTTTTTCCCTCCTACCTTCCTTCACTCGCCAGAGGACACGGAAAAGCAGACAATGATAAGCAGACAGACATAATACAGGATGCGTTTTAGTGGAGATTTGAAGCATCCCTGGACACCCAGAATACTGTTTCAATGCATCCTAGATCCTCCTAGTAAAAAATGTCAGTATGTTTTTCCTGTGTCCAATACGTACAAGACGCAGGAACATGTTAAGTGGGGCGAGCCCTGCATTACTATAGTGGAACCCGTCTGCAGCAACCTTCAGAAATACCAGCTGGCTCTGTAAGTGGAGGGAACCTTGATTGGGAGGTCAGTATAGTACAGGAATGCATCCCGTAAACCCAACCCCAAAGACTTCGGTTGTTGTGAAGATTGGGGGGGGGGGGGGGGGGATTTTTTGAGCCTTCAATTGTTGAGAAGTCGAATAAAATAAAAGGCTTTTGCTAGGAGGTAGGTTTTGTTTGAATAGTCTTCATACAGGATGTTTGACGTTTGATATCAGCAGTGATGTTTGTCACAGCGTGATCTGGCGGACGTGTCTGTGGACCAGTGGAACAATCTGCCTGAGGTGGGGGATGCCAGGAACAGGAAACAGCGAGTGGGACGTGCCGAGAAGTGAGTGACTTGTTCCCCTCATGTCCAGTGTCTGTTGTCATTGGCCGTGGGGAAAAGTGAGTGACTTGTTCCCCTCATGTTCAGTGTCTGTTGTCATTGGCCGTGGGGAAAAGTGAGTGACTTGTTCCCCTCATGTCCAGTGTCTGTTTTCAGGAGTGTCCACTGGTCATGGTGGTCCTGGTTCATGGCAGTTCTCTTCATTTGTTCCAGCACATAGTTTGGGGGAAACAATTTCTTGGAGTATTTTTTAACGTATAATTTGCCTCAAAACTTGATCAGAAACCTTTTGCCTATTCCATTTTCTGAGCCCTCTTGAGAGCATTACTCTCATGCTGCTTATTCCATATCACCTATATACAACCATACCCATATCACCTATATACAACCATACCCATATCACCTATATACAACCATACCCATATCACCTGTGTACAACCATACCCATATCACCTGTGTACAACCATACCCATGTCACCTATATACAACCATACCCATACCACTTTTGTACAACCATACCCATATCACCTATATACAACCATACCCATGTCACCTATATACAACCATACCCATATTACCTATATACAATCATACCCATGTCACCTATATACAACCATACCCATATCGCCTATATACAACCATACCCATGTCACATATATATAACCATACCCATGTCACCTATATACAACCATACCCATATCACCTATATACAACCATACCCATGTCACCTATATACAACCATACCCATATTACCTGTGTACAACCATACCCATGTCACCTATATATAACCATACCCATATCACCTGTGTACAACCATACCTCTATCACCTATATACAACCATACCCATTTCACTATATATACAACCATACCCATATCACTTGTGTACAACCATACCCATATCACCTATATACAACCATACCCATATTGGTCGTCACAGCATCGCAGTTTTCAAGCAACAGTCAGTATGATGTCATCATTTGGCAACCCACCTGAGGAGACACTGCACTGCTGCTGACTCAGTCTAATGGTGACCAGTGGCGCCTGTTCTCAGCCGATAGGAAATTGACATTGGTTTTGGACCGCTAAGTATGAGAAAAAAACTGTATTTTTCTGCATTTCTAAAAAGGTTCTTTCAAAAGTGTAAGGACTGCAAAAGTGGTGGTCCCTCTTGTCCTGCTGTAATGAACATGTTCATCCTTCCAGGGCATGATGAAAAATGGCAAACAAGTTTCTTAGCAACCAAGGTTAGACAGGGTAGATTGGTTTGTGACAAATTATCACAGATGGTGAAGAGACAGAGCTGTGTGTGGTGGAATCATTATGAGCTTTGTTATGATTGGTGGACAGGTTCACCCCAGTGCCAGACAGTGTGCTGGCCCGAGCAGCTGCCTCTGGTAGCGTCAACTCTTCTGTCAGCGAACAGGAACAGGTGAAGAGTGATAATGAGGGGAAGAAAATTGAAGCATGAATATGAGAGAGAGAGAGAGAGAGAGAGAGAGAGAGAGAGAGAGAGAATATGAACAGGTGAAAAGTGATCATGAAAAAAAATTGAAATGTCAAAAGAGAGAGAGAATGAGTTTGACAGTGATTTGTGGTTTCATCATGACAGTGTAACTGTTATTTACTTGGGATATCTTGAAAGGCTTATATTGTGCCCTGAAAGTGTGCATATATGTCTGCTTTTGTATGATTGAGACTATTTGCCTGTTTTTGAGTTTGATTTTTCATGGGATTTTGTTATGCTGTTGAATTTGAAAAGAAAATGTGACTATTATTTTAATGTTTCTTGTCTCTTTGGAGGAGGAGGGGGCGGAGGGGGGTGGTTTTGTATACTGTATGGATTTCATTTATAGATTAAATGCATTGCAAGAAACTGCGCCCAACTGTTCAAATTATTTTCTGTTGATGGTCTGTGTGTGTTTGGAGGTTGGAGGGGCCGGGAGGAGGGGGATGAGAGGTAGGCTTTTAGTATGTGTGTATACCTGTATGTTACATGAATGACACAACTACTGTGTACTCATCTTTGTTTGGATTGTGCTTCTAAGTATTTGTTGTTTATGTGATTATGGTAGTAGGGTCTACATATGACTACTATGTTTTATTCAGAAATTTGGGGGATTGACCACACCATTTGGATCCATCACACCCATTGGCTCAGCAACGGATATCGACATGAAGAAGATTGGGCAAGCCAGAAACACTCTGATGGACATCAAACTGACACAGGTTGGTTCTGAGTGTGTATGAGTGAGTGTGTGTGTGTGTTTGTGTGTGTGTGTGTGTGTGTGTGTGTGTGTGTGTGTGTGTGTGTGTGTGTGTTATCAGTATAACGTAAGTTATTACCAGGTAATAGCTAAATTTAGATAAAACAGTGGATATGTTTTATGTTCAGGCATATGCTCGTGGGTTTATATGTGTGTTTTCAGTCTTTTCATAAAATAAATTAAGGAAGACAGGTTGAGCACTAAGACAGGAGAGCTTGTGTGTGTATATGTATGTGTGTGTGTGTGTGTGCATACATGTGTTTGTGTGTGTATGTGTGTGTGTGTGTGTGTGTGTGTGTGTGTGTGTGTGTGTGTGTGTGTGTGTTTGCATTGCAGATTATTGAGTGCAAATGATTTTGTGGCAAAAAGTTGATGTACAGACCATGCAAAGACTCGAAGACACTGTACATTAAATTATTTTTTTAAAAAAAGGTTGCCTTGTAGGCATCAGTTCAGACTTTATGGCATGCTTTCCTTACAGTGTTGAGGTCTGGTATTATTAGAATGATGTTCAAGAGACCTGTGGAAACATGCTGGATCCTTTTGGCAGGTGTCAGACTCGGTGAGCGGTCAGACGGTGGTGGACCCCAAGGGGTACCTGACAGACCTGCAGTCCATGCTGCCATCCCATGGCGGTGACATCAACGACGTCAAGAAGGCCCGTCTCCTCCTCAAGTCTGTCCGCGAGACCAACCCCAAGCATCCTCCAGGTCAGTCTCTTGGCTTCCTGGTTCATTGGTTTGTTTCCTTTCTGACGATTGGTTAATAGCAAGCGCGCAGTCTGCTTGTTGATCTTGAGGGATTGGTATTTTTGTTCTTATTTCATGAATTTCTGCAGAGGGAGTATTTTTTCTATTGTTCCGTTTTTCCTTTCACATCAGTGTAGTGAGTTACTGGTCAGTTTAAACAGAAGAGACAACCTTTCATCTGGGCACATGGACGATGCATGGTTGGGCAGCCATTGCCGACATAGCATGTTTAGATGTTTACTGTTTTCATCTGTGTTGGATCTCTGTCCTACTTTGATAATCGTCTTTGTTTGATAGATTAAATTCAGTGTCTTGTATCTTAAACTTATTTCAGATTGAGGGGGAAAAAAATTGAAATGGCTTTATATGTTGCTGTACACACAAACTGTTGAACTCAGTGCTGGATGGAACAATGTGAACAGGGCATAGCTCTGAGACCTGCATGTGGGCAGTTTGTGGAAAAAAAAATATTAGTAAAAAAAAAAGAGAAAAAAAGAAAAACCTGTATTACCTTGTTACTGTTTAATTGTAGTGGCAAGAACCCATGTAAGTATTCTGTTTGAGGTGACTAATCAATATAATCTAATTCCCCCCTGTGTGTGTGTGTGTGTGTGTGTGTGTGTGTGTGTGTGTGTGTGTGTGTGTGTGTGTGTGTGTGTGTGTGTGTGTGTGTGTGTGTGTGTGTGTGTGTGTGTGTGAGTATGTGTGTGTCTGCTTACAGCCTGGATAGCCTCAGCCCGTCTGGAGGAGGTGACAGGCAAAGTGCAGGCTGCCAGGAACCTCATCATGAAGGGTTGCGAGGAGTGCCCAAAGTCTGAGGACGTCTGGCTGGAAGCTGCTCGCCTCATGGTCAGTGGGCGTCAGTACTCTGAGGAAAAAGGAGGGAAGGGTTTAGGGTCATTGAGGGCAGTGGGCGTCAGTACTCTGAGGAAAAAGGAGGGAAGGGTTTAGGGCCATTAAGGGCAGTGTGTGTCAGTACTCTGAAGAAAAGGGAGGGAAGGGTTTAGGGCCATTAAGGGCAGTGTGTGTCAGTACTCTGAAGAAAAGGGAGGGAAGGGTTTAGGGCCATTAAGGGCAGTGTGTGTCAGTACTCTGAGGAAAAAGGAGGGAAGGGGTTTAGGGCCATTGAGGGCAGTGTGTGTCAGTACTCTAGGGAGGGAAGGGGTTTAGGGTCATTGAGGGCAGTGTGTGTCAGTACTTGAGGAAAAGGGAGGGAAGGTGTTTAGGGCCATTGAGGGCAGTGGTTCAGTACTCTGAGGAAAAGGGAGGGAAGGGTTTAGGGCCATTGAGGGCAGTGTGTGTCAGTACTCTGAGGAAAAGGTAGGGAAGGGGGTTTAGGGCCATTGAGGGCAGGAGGAGAAAGCTGCAAGTGAACCACATTGAAACAAACTGCATGAAATGATGGGGCATTGATGCCCTCTGACAAAGACACTGAACGTGACTGAATGAAGATCAGGTGTACAAGCAAGCAAGTAATACAGCTGAATACCAAAACTGATTTAGTTGTATTAGTATAAGGGAAGCATAACATTAATATTATCTGAGTTTGGACTTTGGGAGAAGGAAGCGGTGAGTGAGAGTGACGAGTCAGTGGTTTCATAGTGATTAAAAGAGACCGCTCTTGAGGAAAGACCTGTCCCTGATCATGTGACTTTGGTGTGGTGTGGTGGTCAGCCAGGGGACCAGGCCAAGGCCGTGGTGGCTCAGGCCGTGCGACACCTGCCCCAGTCGGTCCGGATCTGGATCAAGGCCGCACACCTGGAGGGGGAGCTCAAGGCTCAGAAGCGAGTGTTCAGGAAAGGTGAGAGCTGATCTGCATCTGGACGTAAGATTTTTTACAAGTTTCAGCCTTCGTTTCTGATCATTTGGCATGGAATGGATGGAGTGTCATGGCACTTTGTGGTCATTTTATTTTTTTTTTTTTTTTTTTTTCTTTTTTTTTTTTTTTTTTTTTCTTTTTTTTTTTCTGTTCTAAACACACTTCTTTTACCTTTAACTACCAAATTATTTTGGGCAAAATGTTCCCCTGAAAACCAATGCATTAGACAAACTGAGGTACTGTTTTAAATGAAAATTACTCCCCAGAAACCTGCAACTGTGCAAGGTTAACTGGCACCAAATGTTGTCAAAGAATTACACAATGGATGTAGTTCAGTGTGCATTTGTCTCTCAGAATATTTGCTGATGTTTGTTGCTGACCATTACAATCACTTACGTATGCTGTAATTTTCTGCTCATTCACACTGATTCACCAGATATGTGAAATAGAGGTCATTGTTGTTGATTTTAAAATGATTTTAGTCACACTTGGATAGATAAACTATTGTCTAAGTGATCGTGTTGATTGAGCAGCATTTTGGTCAGTAAAACCTCCACAGTCATGCTAAAGGTATTGGCTTTATTTACTGTCACTTATTGTGGGTGTCAGTAACACATGATACAAATGTGAAAAAAAAAACGAAAGAAAATTTTGCAGCTCTTTCTGGAGGCAGTACAAACGGCTGCTGCAGGAAGAGGAGGGGTTTAGTTTGAAATGCCCCATTGAAAGCTCGGTTCAGGATTGACATACTGAGGACAAAACCCCCACACAAGCAACTGAAGTGAAGTTGTAGGCGAGAAAACCTTTTCTGTAGATCGTCTTCGCCAGTTGCCCTCTTTTTTAGAACAGACAAGAGGGAGAGGGAGGACAGCTCCAAAGATGGCATGGAGGAGATCATACGGTTAGTGGCATAGCTGATAATTTGAATGTGGGGGGGCTGAAATTTGGCTTTACATCAAACTCTCGTAATGACTGCCGTGTCATGTCACAAAAGGGAACATCCAGTACGCAGTTTTTGTGTGTAGCAGAACAAAAGCACTAACTGAAGCACAAAGAGCAGACACGAATGAAGGAGAAGGAACAGGATGTCAGATGTCGACTTGAAGGCGAGCCAAGGCAAACGATGATGGAGCTGACTGTTAAAGAAATGGCAACAGAATGTACTTTTGGGGAATTATCAGAGAAATTCCCCTTTGAGAGCAGGGGAAAATTTTGCTTTTCCTTCAGAAGCAACAGCAAGCTTAAGCAACTGTTTGAGGGAATCCATTGCGTCCGAAGTCAGAGAGAAGAGAGAACTGTATTCTCCACTACAGAAAAAGAGAAATTGAGCTAGTTTAAATAAGGGTGACCACTCTTGCTGCTTATCTGAGTATGTAAGCAAGGTTATCTCCCTGCTGTCCCAATTTTGTTTTGGGGGGAACCTAATAATGTGGCAGTGTTTCATGCCAAGTGGGAACAAGCAGACCTGCCAACCATAACGCATTTTGCGTAATTTATTACGCCCAAGTGATGAATCTTACGCCCTTATGCATTTAGCAAAAAAATTACGCATTGAAAGTTTAAAAAAAAAAAAAAATCGGCTTATGTACAGACACGCACGGCGCCGTGCATATAACCAGTAATCTTCAAGAAGCGTTTCCAGTCATGCGCAGTTCGTTTCACCATCTTTGCCATTCAGCGAAGTTGGCGTCCTTTTGAAGTTTGAAGTTACGAAAATGCCGAAACGTGGAGCAGAAAGTTCTGGACAAGATGTGAAAAGAAAAAACCTTGGTCTAAAGTCCCGAAAAGAATACTCGGAAAAATTCCCCTGCATACGACCTTTGGCTAAAGGTGCAAAGTGTGCACGGTGTACCACTTGCGAGTCCGACTTCACAATTTCCCATGGTGGGTGTGAAGCTTCACTTGAGTCACGCAAGCACATCGATTCCTCTAACGTGCCGAATTCTTCCAGCATCACACAGTTTTTTTTTCAGACTGTAGACACCTCAAACGAAAGGGTAATTCGGGCTGAAGTGTAATGGTGGCCGGATTTTTTTGTCGAGTACATCATCGCTCTTGGCGCAGCCGACCATGCATCCCAGCTTTTTAAAGAAGCGTTCTTAGATTCGGAGATCGCCCAAAAACAGTTCAAGAGCAGTCAAACGAAGACTACACACATTGTGAGGACCCTTGTCATGGGGGACTGCAGAATGGACCGTTTGTGTTGGGGACTGATGGAAGTCAGGGTGGGGGAGGGGGGGGGGGGGGGGGGCAAAATCTTTCCAGGGGTGGTGCGAGACTTACAAAATCGCCACTGAGCTGATAGCCAACTCCACATGCTCAGAGTCAGCAACAGAGGAGAAACATTTTTGAGGTTGTTTCTATCATCAAGCCTTGGTGTGCCATGGCAGAACTGCCTGTCCTTTGTTTGTGATAATACAATGTGATGACTGGCAAGAACAAAGGTGTCATTGCATATGTTCGCATATGTGTTTCCAGTGTATTCTACATTTTCATAATTTGTAAAGATTTCTTGTGACACTTAAAAGAAAAGGTTTATTTGAAGAAAAAAGTAAAGTTCACATAAATTGTGCGAAACAATTTCATCGCATCGTGTTTGTTTGAAAAAAGTAAGTGTCGCGCTTGATTACTCTTAGCTCTCTGAAATTACACATTTCTGCCTCACAGAGCTTCAATTCTTACTCATTGGTCTCTTAGGGGGTGTATAGCCAAAGATTGACATTTAATAGTCCATCAAAAATAGGGATGGTGTGGCATTAGATATGTAAGTCTATGTTGCTGCTGTCTGTATAGCCAAAGATTGACATTTAATAGTCTGTCAAAGATAGGGATGGTGTGTGTTATTAGATCTGTAAGTCTACGTTACTGCTGTCTGTATAGCCAAAGATTGACATTTAATAGTCTATCAAAAATAGGGATTGTGTGGCATAGATATGTAAGTCTACGTTGTTGCTGCTGTCTGTATAACCAAAGATTGGCATTTAATAGTCTATCAAAAATAGGGATGGTGTGGCATTAGATCTGTAAGTCTACGTTGCTGCTGCCTGTATAGCCAAAGATTGACACGTAATAGTCTATCAAAAATAGGGATGGTGTGTTATTAGATCAGTAAGTCTACGTTGCTGCTGCCTGTATAGCCAAAGATTGACATGTAATAGTCTATCAAAAATAGGGATGGTGTGTTATTAGATCTGTAAGTCTATGTGCTGCTGTCTGTATAGCCCAAAGACTGACATGTAATAGTCATAAAATCAAAAATAGATATTTCTGTCTGTCTGTCTCTAGGTCTCTGTCTGTTTTCTGCAGCTGCATCTTTGCACTACATCAGCAAAGATCACTTTTGTTTTTGTTTTTTGTTTTTTACCTTGGCCGTACTTTGAAAAAAAAAATTATGATCTGCTCTGGATATATGCATCAGAATATTTTTTTTTTACTTTAAAACACAAACTCTCTCTCTCTCTCTCTCTCTCTCTCTCTCTCTCGATCTGCATCAAAATACTACTTTTTTACTACTTAAAACACAAACTCTCTCTCCCCCAATATGAATTTTCCCCTCAGCTAGTCAGAGCATGCCTTGGTTCAAGGGTAGGCAAGTCTAGAGGAGAAAAAAAACAAACAAACAGTGAGTCATGTATTGTGAGTTCATGGGCTGAAGAAAAGAAAATCCACATAAACATTCATATGATGTCTATTCAAGGGTATACAAGCTTGAAAAAAGAAAAAAAGAAATCTTATAAAGTAACAGTTGGCCATATACTGTAAGTGTAGGGGTGAGTCTGAAATTAAAAAAGAGGAAAAGAAAAGAAAAAGGAAAAAAACTCATAGTGAATGGGGAGAACTGATTCTCTCAGTTGAGGGGTAAGTAGGTCTGAGAAGAAAAAAAAGCTACACAGATAAACAGTCAGTGATATACAGATCAGGGGTAGGCACATGTCAATAGAGCAAAAGAACAGATAAACAGGCAACCCTACACCATCAGTTTAGGACTAGGCCTGTCAAATGACTCCCCAGACGCCCACATAGATAAACTATGGGTCACCTGCTGTCTGTCAGGACTAGGCCTGTCAAATAACTCCCCAGACCCCCCACATAGATAAACTATGGGTCACCTGCTGTCTGTCAGGACTAGGCCTGTCAAATGACTCCCCAGACCCCACATGGATAAACTATGGGTCGCCTGCTGTCTGTCTCACAGCCTTGGAGCACATCCCCAACTCTGTGCGACTGTGGAAGGCGGCGGTGGGAACTGGAGGACGAGGAGGACGCTCGCATCATGCTGAGTCGTGCTGTGGAGTGCTGCCCCACCAGCGTGGAGGTAATGTGGGCTTAGCCGCTAATACACTCACATGCAAAGCCACAAGATCTCTGGTTCCGTGTTCCATTCTTGATGTTCAAGAAATTCATTCGTTATTAGAAAAATGCCTGAACAGTAAACACCTTCCAGAGAAGTATGAAATTTTACCATGTCCATGATATTTGTCATGTTTTTAATATATAAAATTCGACTGAATTCGTGGAAAACTGAATATTTCCCAAAATGACCAGCCGCCATTGCGAAGTGGTTTAGTGTCGCAGACTCCCAGCTTGGAAGTTGCAGGTTCAATTCCCATCAGAGTCATATGGGATTTTACTGCCCCGACTGGCTCCTACCCAGAGTTGAGATTGCTACAGGCTCAGTTGGTAAGTCTGGGACCACACAGTCAATTTCATCCACTTTATGGAGGCATCTTTGTGGGTGTTGCTCAGATTTCCTGACCAACACTGCAGGTGTCTGTATCTCTCGGGCCTGGTTGATGCGGGGATATATCATGAAAGGAAGCATAGAGTACAGCCCTGTCATGCAGTCTCAGACTTGAATGGAAATCCGTAGCATCCACTTCATCTTCCTCATTTTCATCGATCAGCATAAAAAAAGTCTCAAATTCTATGGCCCGTCATGCCCTGCTCTCATGGTGACCTCAGTTTCGATGTCCTCTCCCAGTCTGTGGCCTTGATTTGGTTCTGTCAGGGTCACCGGTATCGGCTAGCCTATGGGGGCTGTCATTAGACGGATGTGGTGGCGCCCTCCGGAGGGAGAGCTCACTCACGCCGGCTCTGCGACTAAGCAATTATTGTTGTCAGTAGGGGGATTAGTAGGTGGTGTCCTGCGTATGCTGGATCAGAACAGGCGCCACTGAACACCACCGAAGTGACTCGGCAGCAGTGCAGTGTCTCCTCCGGTGGATTGCCTCTTAATGGCTTGACATTGACAGCTCCCCGTGGATCGTCGATGCTGGGGCTGCGGAGGGACTGACCCGGCTATGGCTGTGGACAGGGTGTCAGAATGAGCGCGTGGGTGCACTGCCACTGAAGTGGCACAGACGAAATGAAGCTGGGACACACAAAAAAAAAAAAGAAAAATTTCCCATGTAGCATGCAGTTGTTCAAGCTTTCTCTCAGTGGACCATATTCTTTTAATTACACATACTATACTGTGGCTCACTAATGCAATAAGCGACAGCAGTTTGCTATCCCTGCCTGTGTGCACAATAAAGTCAGTACGGACAAGAACCCGGAAGGGGCCTTGTGCCTTGCGCGTGCCCAGATCATTCCTCTTCTCTTGGCAGCCATATTCCCTGCTAGCTGGGTGCACTCCGAGCAGTCAAGTTTTTTTTTTTACTTTTTCTCACAATCGATTGATTGTCGCTGCTAATTTTGTTCTCGCATATGCTTTCGCTTAAGAGAGAAACGTATGTCCTTTTTCATTGTTCAGTATTAACTTCATATATAAAGAATCGAATGTGGAAGCGATTATACTTGATTCTATCAAAACATTGACCCACAAACCAGAAATCGTGCAAATAGCAAAAGTGCTTTCCATGCATCAAATTAATAGTTTTTTTTTATAAACGCTCTGCTTCTGTTTGTTCCTTTTTTTTGTTGTTGTTGTAAGTATAGTATCACCAAATGTGAACAGACTCAAAATTAAAGAACTCGCTCACTCATCATCAAATCACAGAACTCACTCACTCCCTCATTCCAGTCTCCAGGGTTTCCTCTTTCAGCCAGGAATTTGAGGATTTCTGAAAAATGCAAAAATGAGAAAGACAAAAGAGAACAAAGAGCATAAACAGAATTACTGCACCACAGACAAAGACAAATGAACAAACGCTTCTTCCACATTTTTTTTTTCTGTTTAAAATGTACTTTGTTTTATGTACTGTTTTACTCCCCCACTTCTGATAGTGTTCTTTGTTTTATGTACTGTTTTACTGTTTATGTACTGTTTTACCCACTTTGATAGTGTTCTTTTTTATGTACTGTTTTATGTACTGTTTTACTGCCCCACTTCTGATAGTGTTCTTTGTTTTATGTACTGTTTTACTCCCCCACTTCTGATAGTGTTCTTTAACAAGACATGGTAAAGGATTGAGTGTTTCAGTTTGGTTGGTTGGTTGGTTGATCTTTTCTATATTTGTGTGTGTGTATGGTTGTGTGTGTATGTGTGTGTGTGTGTGTGTGTGGTGTGTGTGTGTGTGTGTGTGTGTGTGTGTGTGTGTGTGTGTGTGTGTGTGTGTGTGTATGTGTGTGTGT
>JADBJO010002231.1:305000-331634 GCA_016801955.1 Conus betulinus
CTTTAAAGGTGCATTGTGTTTTTCAGCCGAGCGGTCATCAGCGTAGGGGTGGAGGAAGAGGACAAGAAACATACCTGGATGGAGGATGCTGAAGCTGTGAGTGTGTGTGGGTGTGTGTGTGTGTGTGTGTGTGTGTGTGTGCAGTGATAATTATTTTTAAAAAAAACAAAAAAACTAGGGGGTCAGACGGCACGAAAAACTCATTTCCAAATTTTCACGCGGTCACAAAAATATTGAGGGGTCACACTTTATAAGTGCAAAAAATGTACAAAAAGTACACACACGTTCTCGCACTCATAAAGAGACAGAGAAAGAGACAGAAATAGAAAAAAAAAAAAAAAAAGAGAGAAGGTACCAATAATAAAGTTAAAAAAACACCCTAGATTACGCTGAAATTTATGTATTCAGTATAAAGTGTTATCAACTAAAATGCAAGCATCTACAGTCTCATGATTTTAAGTGTCAAACTTGATATAAGTGGGATGTCCTCTTGGATTATCATCACAGAATGTCCACCACATGAGCCATTTCCACAGTGTTGAAGTCTTTTACTGCTTGACCATGTTCCTGCTATCATGCAGTGATCCTTGGACGCTTGGCGAGGAACAAGGCAAGTGATGAATATTTGTGGAACTTTGACAACGCTGTGAAGATTGGCCATTCTTGCACTGTGCGCAACACATTTGTGCTTCCACAATGGAGCCATGTTAATGTCCAAACCGGTCATGTTGTTGCATACATCGCTCGAGTTGTTTCTTATGCTGGATTATCACCCGCAAACCACAGCTCAAAGCCGAATTTTGTTGGGTTTACCATGCTTTTCAAGCTTGGTTGAAACACGTGATCTTATGGTCTAATCAGAGAGACTGGGTAGTCTGTGGTTTAACAATCTTGTCAGTTTTTCAGTAGAGAAGTTCTCGAGTGGAAGTTTATTCATGGATTCAGAAGGTTCTGAAAGGTCAAGGAAAGTTACTTTTTCTATCGACTTTGATTGTGGTGGATTTGATGAATGCATTTTGGGTGAGCGCTGCTCAGAGCTGTAATTCCTACATGAAAAAAATCATTGAGTCACGGTAAATTCTGGTGCTTTTCGTGACGCACTGGCCCTCAATTCCAGTGTGTCAGATGGAAAGTTCATGCATCAGTGACGCACATATGTGTGTGTATGGTGTGTGTGTGTTAGTGTGCATATGTGTGTGTGTGTGTATGTGCATGCATGTGTGTGAGTGTGCATATCTGTGTGTGTGTGTGTGCACATGAGTGTGTGTGTGTATAACTGAGTGTGTGTGTGTATAACTGAGTGTGTTGTGTGTGTGTGTTTGAGAGAGAGAGTGTGTGTGTATGTGTTTGTGTGTGTCATGTATGATGCATTTGTGCATAATGGTGTGTTTGTTTGTGTGTATTCATTCATGTGGATGTTTTCTTTTTTATCTTGTCAGAAAGGCAGGGGGCTGGGGAGGAAGACTTGTTGAAATTCATGTCACTGAGTGACTGCAAGGGGGGGGGGGGTCATATTTACTGCCACCATGGAGTGTATGCTTTTCATTGTGTCTTGTTGTGTGTTTCTCTGTCTGTTAGCAGGATCATATGAAAACTATCAAACAGATTTGATGAAAAGATGGAATAAGGCCCATGGATGAACTCACTGATTTTTTTGTTAGACCCACAGGTTCATATCCAGTCTAAGAGCTTATCCACAGTCTACTTAGCAAGGGTATTATAAATTTTTCGTGGAATGTAAAGTATAGAGTTTCTGTGTTCAGACTGATGAATTGTATGAAAAATGTTTTCACGGAATATCAAAATGTTCCACAGATGAAGGTGTTGGCATTTCCTGTTTGACCCATTCAGTGAAAGTGCACAGGGTGTGCTTTTTCCACTCCGTTACTTCCTATGGTGGACAAACAATTTATTTTTCACACACAAAGTGACTTTCTGATAGGAGTTCGAAAGAAATCAAAATTTAAACACCGATCTTATTGTATTCTTTAGTGTTCTAATAAAGGTAGCAGTTTGGTAATAGAGCAAGAGGGGGGCCACTGATGTGGATGTGGATTAAAGGGCGGAAAGTCCCGCGCTGCCCTGAGGTCCCTTATATTTTCATATGCAGATATTTACTCTTGCATATTCAAAAATGTAAGTGAATGCATATTTGAAAACATAAATGAACGCTATGGTACCTGT
Organism: Conus betulinus; assembly: GCA_016801955.1. Lineage (NCBI taxonomy): Eukaryota > Metazoa > Mollusca > Gastropoda > Neogastropoda > Conidae > Conus > Conus betulinus. Next base: position 307,185 of record JADBJO010002231.1, read on the forward strand.
GATTTGTGTTCACCATACACTTAGCTGTGATGTAGGTTTTTGTGTGTGTTTGGACATGGTGGTTCATAGCTTATGTATGAATGTTGAGTTGTCTTTTCTAGTTTTATGTATGTAAACAGTGCATGCACTTCTGCACAAATTGGGAACACATATTTTTAGGTGCCTTTCATTTTATGTATGTGTGTACACAGAGAATGCTGACAAGCACTTTTCCAGTTGATGTTGCACTGTGTGTGTGTGTGTGTGTGGTAGTGTGCAGTGCATGGTGCATACGAGTGTGCCCGAGCGGTGTATGCCTACGCTCTCACAGTATTCCCAGCAAGAAAAGTATTTGGCTGCGAGCCGCCCACTTCGAAAAGAACCATGGCTCAAGGTAACTAACTCTGCCTTTCTATTGTGTAAGTTGCTTGTTATGTCTGTACTGACAGGTCAGGTGTTGGAGCCGTAAGCTGGTTACTCTTAAGGTGTACTGCATCATCAAATTGGTAGGAAGCCAGAGCTGAACTCAGACAGTGGTGGACCTGTTTACCCATATTTGCTGTATTTTGTACATGTTTTGACTAGTATGTGATGAATACAACAAAAATAAAAGAAAAAAAAAACAGTCAAAAGAAATTTCTTGAGACAAAGTTCTTGAGTGTTAGTTGCGCTTGCGGTGTGTAACCGTTGTGTTTGTGCGCTATGACCAAAGAGCGACAACTCTCTCTAGCTCAGGCAGGAACTTGTGTCAGGGTGACATTGGAAGAGCAGCGGGGACCACAGGCTCAGAAATAGCAAAAAAAAACGTTGAGAGAGCTGGAATGTATGCGAGAGTATGCTGATGAATCAGTTTTGGAAGTAAATTGTAGGGAGAGAAACTTTTTTTTTTTTTTTTCTTTTTTCACAATAGGTGTTGTAAGATCATGTATCCCACTACTGTCAAACGTGTGATTTGTCTGTCAACCCCCCCCCCCCCCACCCCCACCCCCCATCCCCTAATCCCCTGCTTTGTCAAAAATTTGGAAGACGTCTACACACAATAATATGTGGAGGGTGGTTTTACCACAGAGTGGGAGAGTTACAAAGACTAAGTTAGTGTTACAGGGGGAATCTCTGGAAGTTTTGCCACCGAGAGCACTGATGCTACAAATGCAAAGTAGTGTGTGTTTTTGAGGAAATCTCTGGAAGTTTTACCACAGCAAGGGGTAGTGTTATAGACGCTCAATAGAGTGTCCCAGGGTCTTTTTGGAAACTTCACCTCAGACAGTTTATGTGTTACAAAGGCTTTGTTCTATGTGCAGGGAATCTTAGGAAACTTTACCACTGAGAGTGATGGTGTTGGTGTGTGTTACAAAGGCTATGTGATGGTGTTGCAAAAGTTATGTTGTGTGTTACAAAGGCTATGTGATGGTGTTACAAAGGCTATGTGGTGTGTTACAAAGGTTATATGTTGTGTGTTACAAAGGCTATGTAGGTGTGTTACAAAGGTTATATATTGTGTGTTACAAAAGGCTATATGTGGGTTACAAAGGCTGTGTTGTGGTGTTACAAAGCTGTGTTGTGGTGTGTTGCAAAGGCTATGTGCTGGTGTTACAACAAAGGTTACGTGGTGGTGTTACAAAGGCTATGTTGTGTGTTACAAAGGCTATGTAGTGTGTTACAAAGGCTATGTGGTGTGTTGCAAAGGCTATGTGGTGTGTTGCAAAGACTATGTGGTGGTGTCACAAAGGCTATGTGGTGTGTTACATAAGGCAGTGTGATGTGTTATGTGAGGCTTGTGATGTGTGTTACAAAGGCTATATGGTGTGTTATATAAAGCTGTGTGTGGTGTGTTATGTAAAGGCTATGTGATGTGTTATGTAAAGGCTATGTGATGTTATGTAAAGGCTGTGTGATGTGTTATGTAAAGGCTAGATTATGTGTTATATAAAGGCAATGTGATGCAGTATATGTAAAGGCTCTGTGGGTGTTATGTATAGGCTATGTGATGTGTTATGTAAGGCTACGTGATGTGTTATGTATAGGCTATGTGATGATGTGTTATGTATAGGCTACGTGATGATGTTTTGTACAGGCTACGTGATGTGTTATGTATAGGCTGTGTGATGTGTTATGTAAAGGCTGTGTGATGTGTTATGTAAAGGCAATGTGATGTGTTATGTAAAGGCTGTGTGATGTGTTATGTAAAGGCAATGTGATGTGTTATATAAAGGCTGTGTGATGTGTTATGTAAAGGCTATGTGATGTGTTATGTAAAGGCTATGTAGCATGCTACATGAAGGCTAACTGGCATGTTTCAGGGAATCTCTGGAAGCTCTGCTGCAGAGAGCGGTGGCTCACTGTCCCAAGGCGGAGGTGCTGTGGCTGATGGGGGCCAAATCCAAATGGCTGGCTGTGAGTGCTGTCTTCCCTTTGGGGCTTGGGGACAGAGGAAAGGGGGGTAGGGTAGGGATGGGGTTCTTCTACCTGGTTCTAAGTGTACTTGACATGATTTTGAAAGGGTAAAACGTGTTGTGTCTGGAAAGTGAAAAACAAGAGTTCACTGTTCTGAGGAGGCTGTTCAGGGTAAGAGGATGGAGCAGGCTGTGACAGAGGAGTGTGATAAGGTTCTAGATAGTTCTATCAAAATTACAGTGTTTTACACCATGTCTTCACAAGGATTGATCTCCAGTTGAAAGAGAAAATAATGAGGACCTTTGGAAGCAGAGGAAACCCATTCCATGTAAAAAATCTGGAATTATGAACTGTCTTTAAGGTTCTGGAGGTTGAGAGCAGGTTATGCCAGATGAGTGTGATAAGGTTCTAAATAGTTCCATCAAAATTACAGTGTTTTTACACCATGTCTTCAAAAGAACTGATCTCCAGATGAAAGAAAAACAATGAGGAACCTCTGGAAGCAGCAAAAAAAAAAAAAAAACCACCGCCATATAAAAGCTCTGGGATCATAAACTGTTTTCATGGTATGCCGGTGTCGCAGGGGGACGTGCCGTCAGCTCGTAGTATTCTGGCCCTGGCCTTTCAAGCCAACCCCAACAGTGAGGAGATCTGGCTGGCTGCCGTCAAGCTGGAGAGTGAGAACAACGAGTTTGAGCGAGCCCGTCGACTGCTGCACAAGGCCCGTAACTCTGCTCCGACTGCCAGGGTAGGTGGTCACTGTATTGTGATGCATCATTTTTGTGTGTGTGTGTGTGTGTGTGTGTGTGTGTGTGTGTGTGTGTGTGTAGAGTTACTGCCATGGTCAAGGAAATTGGGTTTCCATCTGCGCTTGTCTGTAGTGTCTGTCAAAAAGATGGCATAGAAACCACTGAACCAAGGTTAATGAATTCCCTTAAGTGGCATTGCACCCACGCTGCTGGTTCCAAACACACACACACACACACTTTTTTTTTTTTTTAACTCCACATGAATGTTTTTTTTTTTTTTATTTCGCAGGTATTCCTCATATATTTCACACACACACACTTACACACATTTACACACACACTTGCATGCACACACGCACTTATACACACACACACACTTACACACACACACACACACACACACACACACACACACACACACTCAACCCGCAATGTTTTGGTGCACATACCTGGTTCCTATCAGGATTTTTTTTTAAAAGGCAGATCCAGGATCTGGTCAACCGTGGCAGAGGTGTGCACTCTCCTGAATGCTCTTCTGGTTGTTTCCTGCCCTTCTGTGTGAGTGAGTGTGCCTGTGTGTCATTGTCTTTTCCCACCTGTCTTTAGTTTGGAGTCTGTTTCACAACTGCAGCGCTTTACATCCGGGCTGCACTTGGACTCAGCTTCAGTGATGCACATGATGCTGTCAGTATCATCAGGTGGTCATGGTTCAGTGATGCACACGATGCTGTCAGTATCATCAGGTGGTCGTGGGTTCAGTGATGCACACGATGCTGTCAGTATCGCCAGGTGGTCATGGTTCAGTTATGCACATGATGCTGTCAGTATCAGGTGGTCATGGTTCAGTGATGCACACGATGCTGTCAGTATCATCAGGTGGTCATGATTCAGTGATGCACACGATGCTGTCAGTATCGTCAGGTGGTCATGGTTCAGTGATGCACACGATGCTGTCAGTATCAGGTGGTCATGGTTCAGTGATGCACACGATGCTGTCAGTATCATCAGGTGGTCGTGGTTCAGTGATGCACACAGTGCTGTCAGTATCATCAGGTGGTCATGGTTCAGTGATGCACATGATGCTGTCAGTGTCAGGTGGTCGTGGTTCAGTGATGCCCACGATGCTGTCAGTGGTCATGAGACAGTACACACTAGTGAAGAGACAGCAAGGGCTCTGAGCCATGTTCATGAGACAGTACACACTAGTGAAGAGACAGCAAGGACTTCTGAGCCATGTTCATGAGACAGTACACACTAGTGAAGAGACAGCAAGGACTTCTGAGCCATGCTCATGAGACAGTACACACTAGTGAAGAGACAGCAAGGGCTTCTGAGCCATGCTCATGAGACAGTACACACTAGTGAAGAGACAGCAAGGACTTCTGAGCCATGTTCATGAGACAGTACACACTAGTGAAGAGACAGCAAGGACTTCTGAGCCATGTTCATGAGACAGTACACACTAATGAAGAGACAGCAAGGACTTCTGAGCCATGTTCATGGTGTTGAGTGGTGCACATACATGTACATGCAGGACACCAACTGTCAAGTCCTCTCCTGACGTCAGTTGTTTTGAGTGTGGATTCAACAGGAGTGAGTGTCCTTGTTCTTGTCCAGGACCCAACGCTGCCCTGTGTTAGGCTCATGAACTTGCCGACTCTGAGACTACCACAGGACTGACCACAGACAGATCAGAACCAAGATCACCTGGAGAGCAGGGCGTGAAAGGTCTCTGAAATTCAGATCAGTCGTTTGTGTTTTTGTGTGTTTGATGATCTGTCAAGTTTAAGATGACTCTGGGGATGGGGGGTGGGAGGGAGAGGGAACCTCATTTGCTTGAAGTCTGTGGAGCATTTTTTTTTTTTTTCTTTTTAACTTCTTTCTTTTTTTTAAGGTGTTCATGAAGTCTGTGGAGTATATTTCATTTTCTTTCTTTTTATTTGTATTTTATTTATTTATTCATTTTTTAATTGAAGGTGTTCATGAAGTCGGTGAAGCTGGAGTGGTGCCTGGGAGAGGTGTCCAGCGCGCTGCGACTGCTGGAGGAGGCAGTGAAACACTACCCAGACTTCCCCAAGGTACTGCCTGCGCCCTGGTCCCTTCTGGGCCCCTGGGGCCATGGGTCTGTTCGTCGGGTCTGTCCTGGTCATGTGTAGTTGTGTGTCTGTGATTGGTCTGTCTGGTTGAGGGGGGCTGTCAAACGCTTACCAAACTTCCCCAAGGTTTTGCTTGTAGCCTGGTCCCTTCTAAGTCTCTCTGTCCATTGGATGGGCATTTGGTTGATTGTCTGACTTTGCCTGTAAGTTGTTGTGTATATCTGTGTATGTGTTTGTCTCTGCCTCTCTCACTCTCTGTCTCTTTCTGTCTCTTTCTCTGTTTGATTTCAATATGTGTAAAAACAAACAAAAGAACACGAGCACCTTGTATGAAAGTGAGTGAAAAGTGAGGTTCGTTTTCTGCTTTCTTTGCTGCCTTTAACTGACTGTTAAGAATCAGTTCCTCAGCACTGTCATTGGTACCTTTTTTTTTTTTTTTTTTTTAAATTTATGTTTCAGCATCCATAAAGGAAAACATTCTGCTAATAACTTGTGCAAGATGGTGAAAGAAAAGATGGTGGTTGGTGACTGTGATGATGATGATGTTGCAGTTGTGGATGATGTGCGGTCAGATTCAGGAACAGCAAGGAGATAATGAAGCTGCCCGCACTGCTTACAACAAAGGAGTGAGTTACTCCCCTTTTTTTTTGTTGTATGTTTTTGGTGTCTGTGGGTGTGGGTTTTGGTTTTGTGTGTGTGTGTGTGTGTGTGTGTGAGTGTGTGTGTGTGTGTGTGTGTGTGTGTGTGTGTGTGTGTGTGTGTGTGTGTGTGTGTGTGTGTGTGTGTGTGTCCATGCACACATGCATGCCTATGTGTGTGTATGTGTGTGTGAAAGAATGGTAAATTCTGCACTTTTTATTCATTTGTCATTTTCATAGAAAAGATTTAAAAGTTAATTGACCTTTTGATCTCAAAGTGCTGCTGAGAGACTTGCAGTGTAAATGCTTTAGACACTGATCAACAAGTTTAGCATTTTGAGTTAAAAGACTTGGATAACCAGTGAAGATGTTTTGGAGGCTCTACAAAAAGGGTTTGCCACAACGGATTGAGCATGGTGACCAGTCTGACATGTAGAGCACCTGCCGATGAGATGAGAAAGAAAAAGATGGCATCCAAAGGTGCCCTTGGAACCCACAGATTTTCTGTCCTCAACTGCCAAACCAGCCAGCCGAGAGCAATCCTGAACCATCTCTGGAAGCCTGCGCTGCAGGCACACAGGGCATTCCAGTGCAGACATTAAGGGAGAGAACTGCTTCCTGGCAGCAGATGCCATAGTGTGACCGTTGGATGTGACCTAACAGAGCCCCCATGGAAGCACCCTCAGGGCATGCCAGCCTGTATTTCATGACCACAGAGGCCACCAGCCAAAGATGCCGCCACCAAGCATACTGCTGTGCACATCCTGCAGCACCCACTCTTGCTGTTTTGCTGATAGGTGAAAACAGCACAACTCCAGGCACAGCCCAGCTTTCGCCACAAGTCTTGCATGCCCTCTGAAGAGGAACCTGGGTTGCGGTCTCTGTAGCTGTAAAGAGGACTTTCCTGTTGTGCTTAGTGGGTCCTTAATCATCATTACTAGGCCTTTCACCAGAGTTACCCACAAGGCGAACAAGAAGAAGATAACCCCGAAGGTGACTAAGCTGACATGTAGATTGTCAGCTTAGGGGACGTTCTTCAGCTTTGCCAAGAACAAAGAAGTTTCCAGGCTAACCCAGTTTTCTGAAAAACAGTAATTAATCTTTGATTAGAAGTGCTTCTGACAACAAATTTTGTGTGACGGACAAACCACTAGAACAAACCACTAGGAACTGTTGGTTTGTGTATGAAAACATTGACAATAAAAAGTTTTTCTGGTCATATGACATGTATGAAAAGTTGTTGTATTGTTTGTTCTTCTCCAGAGTTTTGTGTTGTCAGCAGTGCCTGGTGGTATGTTCTTTTGGTTTTTCTGTCAGCAGGAGGACCAAAAAAACTGCTATAGAACTGATTTTGAGCAGAACATGATGGAAAGATAGGATGTGGTCCAAGGATAAACCCTTTAAAATTTTGGTACAGGTCTGGATCAGAGGGCAGATCGAGCATTTTTTTTTTTTTTTTTACTCTCTTTTTTAACATTGCAAGAGAGGGAATTTTTTGTAAGTTTTCATAAATTTCTCAGGAACTTCGACCGGCTCCTACCCAGAGTTGAATTTGCTGCGGACTCAGTTGGGAAGACTGGGACCACACAGTCGAGTTTCATCCACTTATGGATGCGCGTTACTGAGTGTTGCTCAAATTTCCTGACCAACACTGCAGGTGCCTGTATCTCTCGGGCCTGGTTGACGCCGGGATATATTATGAAAGAAGCGTAGAGTACAGCCCTGTCATGTAGTCTCAGACCGAAATGGAAATCCCGTAGCATCATAATCTTCATCCTCATTCTCATCAATCAGCATTAAAAAAAAAAAAAAAATGTCTCAAGTTCTGTGGCCCTTCATGCCCTGCTCTCATGGTGACCTCAGTTTCGATGTCCTTTCCACGTCTGTGGCCTTGGTTTGGTTCCGTCGTCGGGGTCACCGGTATCGGAGAGTCCATGGGGGCTGTCGTTGGACGGACGTGGTGGCGCCCTCCGGAGGGAGAGCTCATTCACGCCGGCTCCGCGACTAAGCAATTTATGTCGTCAGTAGGGGGCTTAGTAGGTGGCGTCCTGCGTATGTTAGATCAGAACAGGCACCACTGAACATCACCGAAGTGACTCGGCAGCAGTGCAGTGTCTCCTCCGGTGGGTTGCCTCTTGACGACTTGATATTGACTGCTCCCTGTGGATTGCCGTTGCCAGGGCTGTGGCGGGACCAGCCGGGCTGTGGCTGTGGATGGGGTGTCGGAATGAGCGGCGTGGGTGCACTGCCTCTGAGGTGGCGCAGAAGTTGGGACAGAAAAAAAATGCTCAGTAACAAACTAAATTAGAAACCTGCAGTTGTCCCCAAAGCATAGCTGAGACAGTGAAGACTCCGTTAGATACAGTTTCAGTGTATCTGCGATAGTTTTGGAGATGTATGAAAAAATAGGCAATAGCTTCAAATGGCTTTGAGTGAACTTTAAAGAACTTTTGACATGTGGAGTTCTGTGCTTTCGTTATTGCCCTTCTAGTTTATCATGTAACAGAAAAAGGACATTATTTCCTGATATCTCAACATTGGGTATAAGATATATAAAATAATCATTTTTAGCACAGTATTGGGTTAGTGCTCATACATAAGAGTTGAAAGTTAAAACTTTTTTAAGAACATTTTATGATAATATTGAGGAATGAATTTTCTGGGTAAAGATTTACATTCTGGGAACAAACAAACAAGAATCTATTGAGATCTTTAATTTATTGGCAATGGCCAGTAGAGTAAAGATATCAAAAGATTCTTATAAGGTAGGATACAAAATAATAAGGTACACAGAGTTTATTAACGTTAGGTTTTCCATATTGTGAAATTCCATCTAAAAGCATTCTGTTTATTTTTACTCAAGAAATTAGCTCACCAGTCTTGTATTGATTTGACTACACATGAATAATTATTTCTGCAGATACTCAGATGAAACTGAATATTCTGGATAGGATGAAAGAGAGTTTGTTCCAATACTGAATATCTTGTAATCATGATTCGTAGGCATTTGAGAGACAAAGAGTGCCACTGATCTGTGCATGGGCAGCAGTGAGCGACAACTTCCCAAGATATTGCCCTGTTTGTTCATCAATGTGTTTATGTGTGTGCATGTTTTTTGCATGTGTTTTCTGTGTGTGTGTGTGTGTGTGTGTGTGTGTGTGTGTGTGAGTGCATTTATATTCTACATAGATTTAGGTGCTGTCAGTTTTGCATCAAATTCACACAAGAAGACTATTGGCAGAAGTAAAAGAGAAAAAAAAAAAGGAGAAAAGCCAGTTCATTCCATGACACTGGATGACCCCCCTGTTCCAGCTGAAGAAGTGCCCCACGTCCTGGCCGCTGTGGCTGCTGATGTCAGGGCTGGAAGAAAGGACAGGCCAGCTGACCCGCGCACGCTCCATCCTGGAAAAGGCACGGCTGAAAAACCCCAAGACGCCGCAGCTATGGTAAGTCGGTCTGACCAGCCGCCATGGTGACCTGGGTGACGGAAGGGTTGTGCTTCATCGGTCAAGCGGAGAAGTTTTGAACTGATAGATTACAGGGTCAAAGTCTTAATGAGAGTGGGAATGTCTCCCATTCCCGCCCTTTATCAGATGTTGAGCGATGGGAGGTGGATGGTCGTCTTTAAAGCGAGACCTGGTGTTGTCTGTCTTCATTTCCACATGTTATTTTAATTCATTCTTTCTGCCTTTTTTTTTTTGTCCATTCCCCTGTACTGTTTCCCACAAAGTTTCTGTTTGTAATTCTTGTGTTGTTGTTTTTTTTTCTGCAGGGCTCTTCTCTGTGAGCCTGGCAGTGTGATGACTGCACCATGAAGAACACCAGCTGCCTGTTGTGTAGTGTTGTAGGACCTCAGGGGTTTTTGTTCTCCGCTTTCCTTGGTTCTGATTGACTATTGACTGGCTGTCATTTTCATCAAGGATGTTACGTTTTTGCCCGAATCCGTTGGTTGGTGTGTTTGTGTGTCAACAAGATCACTTCAAAACTGCTGCACCCATGTTGATGAAATTTGGTGGAAAGATGGTATGTTGCTGAGGGATGACCCCATTAAATCTTGGTGTGGATCTGTGGTTGGAATCCTGCCCCGATAGTGAATCCAGAGTCCATTTGTCTTGATTGCTGAAAAAGTGATGAATGGATTTCAACCAAATGTGGCAGAAAGATGCAATGTGGCCCAAGGACAAATCCATTGAATTTGATATGGATTTGGAACAAAGGGCGCATCTATGATCCATTCAAACCTTGGTGGAGGTCTGCACTCTCCCAAATGCCTTGCTCATTTAGCTCCTTTTTTTTTTGAATCTTTAATATCAAGAGATGAGAAATCATCCCATGTGCCTAGCTAATAATTAGCACCCTTTTTTGGAATCTTTAATATCAAGAGATGAGAAATCATCCCAAATGCCTGCTAATTTAGCACCCATTTTTTAAATCTTTAATGTCAAGAGATGAGAAATCATCCCAGATGCCTAGCTAATTTAGCTGCCTTTTTTTTTTAATCTTTAATATCAAGAGATGAGAAATCATCCCAAATGCCTTGCTTATTTAGCTCCCTTTTTTTTTAATCTTTAACATCAAGAGATGAGAAACCATCCCAAATGCCTTTCTAATTTAGTACCCTTTTTTTGAATCTTTGATGTCAAAAGATGAGAAATCAAGCTGAATGGCTGCCAGTATGACTTGGAACAACATTTGTTTTTAGTGGTGTAGTCAATGTTTTCTGCTGTCGCATGGTTTCTGAGTGTTTCTTTCTCCCCTTGACCGATTCTTTTGTTTGTGTGAATTCATCCAGTGTTTTTGTTTCTTGATGCATGCAGGTATATGCATTTTAGTATTGCGTAGTTGAAGTCTTACTAAGGCCTGACATGTGAAGTGTGCAGTGTGTTGGTCACAGGTTGGAGGCAGTACGTGTGGAGAACAGAGCAGGCCTAAAGAACATTGGACTGACCCTCATGGCCAAAGGTAGGACATTCTGAACTGAGGTTTGACAAATGTTACACTGTAAAGGTTTTCCTTTGGTTAGTTGGTTTTGTTTTTGTCGTTGAGCTGCCTTGTCTTCTATGTGCTCTCAGTGTCATTTACTCCAAAGGTGCTCATTCTGGCTGCCCCACATGTAGCTGACTTGGGACGTTCTGTTCTCTGTGTCTCAGACTTTTGTGTCCACTGTCCATCTCTGCTTTGACTTTGGTTGAAATTGGGAATACCTCTCTTTCTTCCCCCCCACTGCCCCGCCAGACCCCCCCACCCTCATCGTCACTCACCATCTGTGCCAATTCAAGTAAGGCAGGCTAGGGTTCAGATCTTTTCCCTCCGTGTCTGGGGACCAGTGGCACCTGTCTCTCATCTGGGGGGGGGGGGGGGCAGCAGCAGAACCACATAATAAACATCCTCAGAGTTGAAGGTAGTCTTTCTTGCTCTGAACATGGAGGTGGAGGGCAGGACTGTTACCATGTGTACAAAGCCATTATGGTGGAATGTTTGAAGAATCAAGGCAGGACTGGCTCTAGGGTCTTGAACAATTGGCAGGGTCTCTCCACAGGTTCTGCCAGTCTGTGACTGTGCCAGTCACTGTGAAGCTGAGTATCCTTGCAGACTATCTGTCTAGGAAGGATCTGTTCTGCCTTCAGAACGTTTTAAGATCAATATGCCAAGTTTGGGGGGTGGGGGCTGTACATGTATGTGTGTGTGTACATGTATGTGTGTGTGTGTGACAGCTTTGCAGGAGTGCCCCAGTTCAGGCATCCTGTGGGGCAGAAGCCATCTTCATGGAGCCCCGCCCCCAGAGGAAGACCAAGTCTGTCGACGCCTTACGCAAGTGTGAGCACGACCCTCACGTCCTCTTGGCCGCATCCAAGTAGGTCTTCGACTGCTGGGCAGGAGAACGTGTGTGTGTGTGTGTGTGTGTGTGTGTGTGTGTGTGTGTGTGTGTGTGTGCGTGTGTGTATGTGTGTGTGTCTGTGTGTGTGTGTCTGTGTGTGTGTCTGTATTGTGTGTATCTGTGTGTGTGTGTGTGTGTATCTGTGTGTCTGTGTATGTGTGTGTGTGTATAGGGGTGAGGAAAAGCAGGAATTGTAAGTCATTGATAAGGCTTCTTCCCCTGGTCCTGGTATGAATACATTTCGTGCATCTTTCAAAGCGCATTTTGATTAAGCGGATAGATGGCAGAATAACGCGGAACTTCATGTATGCCTTCAGCAAGTGAAAGATCATTTGTTATTATCTTTTGTTCATGTTTAAGTGGGAGAAAGAAAAGAGGCCGAGTTCATAGAGGGTATGCAAAGAAAGATGAAAAAAAATGATGATTGGTTGGTGGAGCTCTCTTCACATAAAAGTTTAAAGGCAAGAGAGAAGTCTGGTTGCAATTGTTTGGTTTCATTTTAGTGAACCGTTGGACCATGGCAAGAAAGCTTGATCTCCCATCCCTCTTGCTCCATTCGCCTTGAACAGGAAGGCAACAAGTAGTCTCCCTTACTTGCCATCAAGGTAGACTAAGCATCCATAGGACCCTGACTTTATCTCTTCAGCGGTCCTCATGACTGCTGATGTCAAAGACTGGGCCCAAGCACACCACAGACAGGGAGGTGGTTGGGGAGAATCTGAATTGAGGTCACAGTGGCAGCCTGACTTGAAAACTGTTTCTTCTTTTCATGCAGATTTGTTGTGTGTGCATGGGAATAAGCATGTTGTTGCTAAATCTGAAATGAAGAAGAGTCCATTTGTGTGTGGCGGTGGACAGGCTGTTTTGGTCAGAACGCAAGATCAGCAAAGCCAGGGACTGGTTCAACCGCACGGTGAAGATCGACCCTGGCCTGGGCGACGCTTGGGCCGCCTTCCACAAGTTTGAGTCACTCCATGGTGACCAGGTAATGTCGGGAACAGGTGTGATCCCAGAGAAGAGGATGATTGAGAAGAGGAAGATGTGTTTATCCTTGAATTGTGTATCAGTCCACTGTCTTTTTTTTGTTGTTGTGAACTTTCGGTACCATCCTGTCACAAGCATGTTTCTGATCTTTCAAAATGACTTGATCTGTCAACCCCATGTTACCGTAGTGATGATGCGGTCCATTGCTGACCTCATCTGTCTGCCCTGTCTCATCTCAGGGATGTTACAGTTCCACACTAATGGGTTTGGAGTCTGTGCCTACCCCCTTGACATCACCAGTCGGTGAATCTCAGATGGTGGAACGTCTGTTTGAGTGGCCTGTGCATCTGTCCTGCATGGATGGAACTACAGACAAAGCTGTAGTCTGAAATGTGTGTACCATGTATCTCACAGGACTGCCATGCAGACTCCCACAATATATGGCTGTGCTTCTCAGTCCTGAAGAAAAATATTGTAGGTCAGAGTGTTTGTCTTTTTTTTTTCCCTTCATCCAGGTACTGAGATACTTCTTACATTTTCATTGCCTGCTTGTTTGAGACAGTTCAGTAATGTGTGCATGAACTAAGCAAAACGTGCTGCTGACCACTACCTACGTAATAATGAAAATGCCCGACTGTGTCGGATGACTACCTTCCTTGTGTTTCATTCTCATGACAGAAATCGGCGGAGGACATTGTGAGTCGATGCGTGTCCGCAGAGCCCCACCAGGGGGAGCAGTGGTGCCAGGTGTCCAAGGCCATCCCAAACTGGCGCCTGAAGACCGGGGAAATCTTGCGCCTGGTCTCCGCTGCTGTGCCGGTGCCCACGTAGCTCCTGAAGTGCATTCTGTGCCAGCAGACCTGTGGGTGTTTCAGCAGTAAACTTTGTCCTGAAGGAATACCCAAGACTGTACAGTGATACTTGTTCATTTTGAATTTGAATGGATGAGGGCTGTGGAGATCCCAGACTGCCCAAGCCTTTGTCATGAAGTCTACAAGGGACAGTGTGAATAATGAGGCAAACCTCATGGACCTTGTTGCACCCGTTGCACACACCTGTTGGCATGTGTAAGGTTCTGAAGTCAAGTGATCAGACTTTCGGGCAAAAAGAGGAGAGGGGATGCTGGTTTAGAAAAGTCAGGTTTGTATGCCTGTTCACAGAATGTAAACCATCTGCCCCTAAGACATAGACATGTCTGTAAAGATCTCTTGAAATGATCACTGGTCTGTAAAGGTCTCTTGAAATAATCACTGGTCAAGTCATTCTGTGTGCTCATTTATGAGATCTTGTTGTGTTGAGCTTTGTGTTGGGTCTCTGTATCAGTTCTTATTGCTATCAGTAAAAAGGTTTTGAGAACCACACATGCACACACACAGAGAAGCACACACATTGTTTTTCTTCACTTTTGTTGTTTATGGTCAGTGTTAGATTTTGAAATTATGTGTTGCATGCATACATTGGACACAATATGCAGACGGATAAATACATGCAAGTTTATCTGTATAGGTCTCAGTGTATGCTTTTTTTTTGTGTATGATTATCCTTTCCAGCTCTTGAAAAAGGTAACAAAATAGGGAGGGACAAGTCTTAACTTGTTTCCTATAATGATGCAGAGAGTCATCAGAGCATTTTTTGGCTTCAGTTTTAGAACAGTTTCACGGAGTCTGGTGAAATAGAAAAGACATCACATCTATAGGATTTTGGAATGTGTGTCCCATCTATGGGGACTAGAAAGGATGTCACACATCCTGGTTTTTTAGATTGACGTCACATATCATGCAGATTTACAGCCAATGTTATGCAGGCGGGGGACTTGATGTTTGGGGATTACCAGACATCACACATCACACATTTCCGACGTCGTTCATACCGTGGATTTAGAATGGATTTCACACATCCTGGGAATTCAGAATAGATGTTGCACATCCTTGGGATTCTGAATGAATGTCTCGTATCCAGGATTAGATGTTTAACATCCAGAGTGTGTATGATGAATTGATCACATCCTGGGGATTAAAATGGATGGTGCTGATCCAGGGGTGTTAAGCCAGTCTCACACACCTATAGGACTTAGGACAGTGGTCACACACCTAGGGGATGTGTGTTACACATTAGGCGGAATTAGAATGAACAGTACACTACTAGGGGATTTAGAATGAATGTCCCTATCCTTGGGATTTAGAATTGATGACACACGTTCTGGAGATTTATGGAGTAGGTGTTTCACATTAAGGGGATTTTAAATCAGGTGTCTCACATCTAGGATATCACGTATTTAGGGGGTTTCAGATGTCACATGTCTAGGAGATTTCGAATGGCTGTCGCACATCCAGCAGATTTACTGTGAAATGTCACACCTCTTGAGGATTCCAAATGAACATCACTCATGCTGGTGTCACAATGAATGTGGAGCATGCTGGGGAAATTTAATTAATGAATATAGAACAGATTTCACCCATGAAGGGGATTTTGGGTGAATGTCAAACATTCTGGGATTGATTATGAATGTCCCACATCTTTGGGGTCATTGAATCAAACTGCAGATGTCAATTCACTGACCAATGGCAGATACTGTGTGTACCCAGTGCATAGCCTGTGTTGTCCATGTGGTTATTACCATCTGTCACTTACGTTGTCCACTGTTTTGTCACTTATGTTGTCCACTGTTCTGTCACTTATGTTGTCCACTGTTCTGATGGTCATCTGCCTTGTTTCTTGGATGGGAAAACCAAGCCAGTCATCAAGGCGTCTCATCTCGTTCTCTGCTGTCTGTGTCTTGTGGATGCTGTTTGCCAGCAGGACTGTGGATCAGCTCCAGCCAAGAGCTGCCATCATGTGGAATGGTGCGATGCAGTACTAGCTGGTTGCTTGCTCTTTGTTGTGTCCATGTCCCATGATTTCAGTTTCTGTCTATTCCAAGCACAACGTAATGATACAACAGACTGGTGTACAGAGATGTTGGTATCCACTCCAAGAAGATGATAAAGTTCTTGCCTTTGAGTGATGAACAACAGACTGGTGTATGGAGAATTTTCCATGATGGCATGAGAAGTATTCTTTAGATGTCTTTTCAACTGTTGTTTTTAATAGTTTGCCTCAGATTGTGTTTTTCAGTTAAGATCAGCATGTTAGTTTCAGACTGCTCTCAACTCGTAATTTTGATGACAAGGCTCATTGGCAACAATGAAGGCTTGCAAGTTTTTTTTTCCCTCACTTTCCCTGTGGGTCCATCTGTTTTTCTTTGTTCATCTGACATTGATGAGTACATCACTCTTCCTCCTTTTTTTCCCGTTAAAGTTTTTTTTTTTTTTTTAAATCCCAAAATTTCTAACCCCAGACATTTCTCAAGTATGCCACATTTCTCTGAAGGAACGCTGTTGATCAACATGGAAGATGGTATGCGAAAAGAGTGTGGATGATGAGTATAGACCTCCACAATTTGAAATTTTGATGGTTTTATATGTGCGTGTGTGTATTGTTTCCCGAGTGTGACTTCACTGTCTGTCGTTGTGGAGTGATGGGTAATGTGCAGTCAGCATCTCCTGTTGGAATGGATGGAAGCGATGGTGACGTCACTGTCTGTCGTTGTGGAGTGATGGGTAATGTACAGTCTTGTTGGAATGGATGGAAGCGATGGTGACATCACTGTCTGTCGTTGTGGAGTGATGGGTATGTACAGTCCTGTTGGAATGGATGGAAGCGATGGTGACGTCACTGTCTGTCGTTGTGGAGTGATGGGTAATGTACAGTCCTGTTGGAATGGATGGAAGCGATGGTGACATCACTGTCTGTCGTTGTGGAGTGATGGGTAATGTACAGTCCTGTTGGAATGGATGGAAGCGATGGTGATGTCACTGTCTGTAGTTGTGGAGTGATAGGTAAATGTGCAGTCCGCATCTGTTGGAATGGATGGAAGTGATAGTGCTCTTGACCCCACCTCCACCTTGAAAATATCTTCTACCTATTTTCCCCTTTCTATTACTCAGGATTTTTCTTTTTGATCTTACTCTTTTCTGACTACTTTTCTTTTTACACTGTGGTCACTTCAAATTCTAGGAAGTCTGGTCCTCTTTTTCTTCCCTTGTTCCAAGTTTGAACACTGGCAATAGCTGTTAACCTTTACCAGCCATGTCCGCCAGAAGTGGCAGATGGGATTTCTTTCTCTTGCAGCTGCATTAGCCAAGGCCGGCGGACAGGAAGGCAGTACATTCTGCCGTGTCTGCCACTATCTGCGGACGGGAACATGAAAAATTCCTACACTTTCCTTAAAATGGTCCAGGGGAAATAAGCTCTATAATTACTCTTGGGGATGTCCTAGCGAGTTGTAGACCCTACTTTTAGCGCTCTATCGTGAACTCGGCTGACCCCAGCAGGTTGAAACAAAGGAACTGGCGCTTGGCTTTCCCACTCAGCCTGGAATTTCCTGGAATGTGCCCGAAAAAAAACGTCGGTGAGGCGAAGGAGTAGTACCAATTTCTCGCACAATGAAGTGCTTGAAATTGTATTACAAAGTATATCTGATGATGAGGGCAGTGATAGAGATATCGAAAATTATGACAGAGTAAAGGAAAGTGAATTATTTGAAATTGCGTATTACAAAGTATATCTGATGATGAGGGCAGTGACAGAGATATCAAAAATTATGACAGAGTAGAGGAAAGTGAATTATTTGAAATTTGCGTATTACAAGTATATCTGATGACGAGAGCAGTGACAGAGATATTGAAAATTATGACAGAGTAGAGGAAAGTGAATTATTTGAAATTTGCGTATTACAAAAATCTTATGACGAGAGCCGAAAATTATGATGAATTATTTGAAATTGCACGAAAATAATGATACTGATGACGAAAATTTTATTTTTAGACTTACGGTAGTTGTATTTCCGAGTGGTGATATGGTCTTTTTATTCAAATTTTCTACGGCACCAGTTTGCTATGTTTTTCATTTGATTTTTTAATTTGATTTTTTCCTGAAGTCTGTGGACCTTGATTGACTGATGTCCCTGGCACAGCTTTCCTGTCTGTGTCTTGAGGACGTCATTACTCTTGCTGTTATGGTACATTACAAACAGTTGTGAGAGGACCTCATTACTCTTGCCGTTATGGTACATTACAAACAGTTGTGAGGACCTCGTTACTCTTGCTGTTATGGTACATTACAAAGAGTTGTGAGGACGTCATTACTCTTGCTGTTATGTTACATTACAAAGAGTTGTGAGGACCTCATTACTCTTGCTGTTATGTTACATTACAAACAGTTGTGAGGACCGTCATTACTCTTGCTGTATGGTACATAACAAGAGTTGTGAGGACGTCATTACTCTTGCTGTTTTGGTATGTTACAAATAACAAATGTTGCATCGTCAGGGAAATCAACATTGAGGAATTGCTGTTATGTGGCTACACTTTGGTACAAACATTGAGGAATTGCTGACCTCCTCCCCAAAGCCGATGTGGCTACACTTTGGTGTCAACATTGAGGAATTGCTCCTCCCCAAAGCTGATGTGGCTACACTTTGGTGTCAACATTGAGGAATTGCTGACCTCCTCCCCAAAGCTGATGTGGCTACACTTTGCTGAGAGTAGTGCAGACGGCACCAGACACCACCCCTTCATTTTTTAATGCCAGGTGAAAACCAAAGTCACAGACATGGTGAAAAAACAAAAATGTTTACAGAAAAGACAGGCCATATAGATACTGTCCACTCTGGGCAGTTGTACTATATACTTGCGATGTCAGATGACTGGGTGGAGAGGGTGCTTGCAAGTCATAAATTGTGACCAGGAAAAAAAAAGAGTAAACAACTTTCCACAAAGATCGTTCCATTCAGCTTAACTCCTACTGTTTCAGCTCGACTGATGAGCAGACTATCTTTAAGTCGATTTCTTGTAGGGTAAACACTGTTTTTTTAAATAAAGTAGATCAGTAAACCAGGTTTTTCACAAGACACACAAAATCTCATCACACACACACACGCACACAAAAAAATGCAGGGTGAAGAGGATTTTCATGGAGTCTGCTGCAAAGGGCTAATAGCTAGCATCTGTGGGAATCCCAACAGTACAGTGGAACACACTGGGCTTCCTCATCTTTCCAAAGATACACGTGGCTGTTTGCTAAAACAGTGGCCTGTTTGCACAAACAGTTTCTTCTTTACAGCCACAAGTGGCTTGGAACCATTGTCAAAGTTTCTTCTTTACAGCCACAAGTGGCTTGGAACCATTGTACAAGGTTCTTCTTTACAGCCACAAGTGGCTTGGAACCATTGTAAAAGGTTCTTTACAGCCACAAGTGGCTTGGAACCGTTGTAAAAGTTTCTTCTTTACAGCCACAAGTGGCTTGTAACCATTGTAAAAGTTTCTTCTTTACAGCCGCAAGTGGTCTGTAACCATTGTAAAAGGTTCTTTACAGCCACAAGTGGCTTGTAACCATTGTAAAAGTTTCTTTTTTACAGCCACAAGTGGCTTGTACCATTGTAAAAGGTTCTTTACAGCCACAAGTGGTTTGTAACCATTGTCAAAGTTTCTTTTTTACAGCCACAAAAACAAAAACACAGACGTTTTGAAACATCAAGTGACAGAAAAGAGAAAGTTACATGTAAAGAACTTTCTGAGAACAAGGGAGCTGTTCCTACTGAATGAACTTCTAGAACAATGGGAGCTGTTCCTACTGAATGAACTTCTAGCATCCCCAAAGGACAGACAACTGCACCTGTAGGCAGAAGACAAAACAGCATCCCAAAATACCTTCTGGGATACACGTTTTTGCTCTGTCTGTGTGTGTGTGTGTGTGTGCGCGCGTGCACACTGTAGCTCTGAAAAACAACCACAGACTCACGCATGTTTCTTTTCCTGATGCAAATCAAGATGTCTGGCATAATCATTACAACCCATATACTTTTCTGTTAACAAGCTGCATAACGAGTCATGTGAAAACATATGACAGGTGCAACAAAGGATGGGTCATGCCCCCGACGTCAACTGATTACAACCAACTGCTGGGGAAAATTGTGCAAACACAAACATATTCTTCAAACTGAAACACATCCAGAATTGCCTGCCAATCTGCCATCCCGAATCACACACACGCCTCTCCAAAGAGGGAAGGTACATATTCTTGCCAAGGTAACTTCTCAGGCAGAACTCGACTACCTACTTTACAGTTGTAACATGGCAGCACCCACCATTCACAGTCAATGCTTCACTTTGTCCACCACAGTCTCAACAACAAATTACAGATCCATAATTAAGCAGCAACCAGTCGCTCAAATACCCTTTCAGTTTCACTGGTGCCTGTAGAGCAACACTATCCACACTCTTTTTTCCAAGGCAGACGAGAGAAAATCGGTGAGTGTAATAAAAAAAAATATATGCTCCAATGCAAATGCATATCATTATAAGCCATTTCCCTTTCAAGCACTGAAGGAGACTGACAACTGACGCTTACATCAAGACTGCCAGCTGCTAGTTGCCCACCACTTAGTACTGCCCAGCTGTCTTGAAGTGGGACAGGAGGTAGGGGGAGAGGGGAAGAGTCCCATCCTGAAAAAAGAAACATGAAAACAATGATTTGTTCATGCACAAGCAACAACTACTGGCAGGTAGACTAGCGACCTTGTCAGGGCAAGTGAGACCACACTGCCATGAGGGGTGTCGGCCATTCTCTGCTACACTGGCTGCCACCTCCCCGCCCTCTCCCCTATCTCCACTCCTCCCCTAGGTGGTAAAAAAACTACACAATATTAAAAAAAAAAAAACACATTATTATGCAATAAATCTATATGGGCACAGAGACACTGCAGACGAGACTTTTCCACTCTAGATAGTGTGTACACTTGTGCCACCTAGCTACAGTGTGTACACTTGTGCCACCTAGCTACAGTGTGTACACTTGTGCCACCTAGCTATAGTGTGTGTACACTTGTGCCACCTAGCTGACACATTATCACAAATGCTGGCATATATCATGTGTTACCAGAGGAAAAAACTTTTAGAACACCACCGAAATGTAACCTTACTCCATCCACCTCTCTCCGCTTCAGGGATAGGATGCAAACAATTCAAATGGGATTCTGCACAGTTGGGACGTTGCATCCTGAACAAGTACAACTCCTGAACAACTGACCTCAAAATGGACACCACCAATTTCATCACCATCATTTCACAAGTCATGACCTCAAAATAACCCATCAGAATTGCATCCACTGCCTTTACAAATGATGACAGTAAAACTAACAGTTGCATTGCAGCAAAGTCGAAGTAGTCCCATACTTGACTGCTTATTTTGATCCTTTCTGTTTCCCCCTCATTAAACAAGACACTGCCACTAAATCTGCAATGCCATTGATTGGCCCACCAGTTTCCTAACAGCAATTCCCAACAAAATTAAGTCCCACACCCGACCGCTTTTGATTTTTTTTCCTCCACAATCCAAAGTCCCATACTCGACTGCTGGTTTTGATTTCTCTCACCCATACTGCTCTGTGTGTGTGTGTGTGCGTGTCTGTGTGTGTACGTGTGTGTGTGTGTGTGTGTGTGTGTGTGTGCATGAGAGCACCTCTGTCCAAAATGTACTTTAGGAGTTCTGGTATGGCGTAAGACATGATCACAAACAACTGCAAGAAAACAAATTCCATAAATATGGCTGAAATCATCACCAATTAATTCTGAAGTTACTGTGACATTTTTCCATGCTGGGCAACAAAGCCTACCAGCCCAATCAGCTCTTTTCCTTCTGAAACAATCACAAATAAACCATCACTGATGTTACACATCCTCACACGTAAAACCCTATCTTTTCCCACTGAATGAACGTAAAGAAAACTACAAAAACCTCCATCAAAGCAACAACTTTTCTTTTACAGACAAAACATAAAGAACAGAAAGCATAGACAATCAGGCATCAGTCATTCCTCTCTCTCTATGTGCCAGACACACCAGCATTGCATGTTCAAGAAATGGAAAAGAGAGAACTATTTGCAACATTCTGTAAGCACAGAGCAATTGTCTCCAGTTCCATGTCTGAAATGAACACCACAATGCACACCATATGCTCAGAAAGTCAGCCTAATGCATAGAGGACCATCCTCTTTCACAGAAAGCTCAGCCAACTATCTGGAACACCATCTTCTCATACACAACGCACAACTCCTGTCCATTCTGGGGGCAAACAGGAACAAACAAATGCTTCAAACTCTGAATCCGCAGGTCAAACGGATGGCTGACAAAGATAAACGGGAAGTTACCAAATCTTTCAAATCCAAGATTAGCTAATGCCTGTAAACATTTTTAGGACCGTTTCGCTGTGTAATTCGCATGTACTTCTTGAAGCCCAGCCAACCAGGCTGTTTGAGGGCTGGGCTGGTGTGCATTCTAAATCACCATTTAACACCACAGTCTGTTGATTTCTGTTACTCTGTCGATGTTTAATTCACAGTCTGTTGATTCCCAATTCACAATCAGTTGAATCTTGATTCACAGTCTGGTGGTTTCTAACTGCACGGTTGGTTAATTCCTAATTCACATCTGTTAATTTCTAATTCACAATCTGTTAATTAACCATCTGTTCATTCCTAATTCACAATCTGTTGATTCCTAATTCACAATCTGTTGATTCATAATTCAATCTGTTGATTCATAATTCACAATCTGTTGATTCGTAATTCACAGTCTGTTGATTCCTAATTCACAGTCTGTTTTCCTACTCCACAGTCTGTTCATTCCTACTCCACAGTCTGTTGATTCCTATTTCACTGTCTTGAATCCTATACACCACTTGCCTAAGAAATGCTTTCAGAGATTAACTACCATTATGAAGAAAAAAGAAAAAAGAAAGAAACCATGCAGTGATGCCCACATCGAGTAGTGCAGAAAGAATGATGTTAGATTGTTGGAACATTTCACATTGCCCATTTTCAGACATGAACATTTAATAGGAATTCTTTCACAAAGCCACAGTGTTAATCATTAAATTGAAACCACCATCAATAATCATTTCATATGCTTTGTTCTTTAAAACTTCAAAAACAACCACAAAAAATCAACACTGAAAGCACTCAACTGCCCAGCGCCCACCTCTTGGCTTTACCAGTTTCAAATTAAAATCCAAATGTTTAAAACACAGAAAACACACTTGCACATCAGAATATCAATATAATGTATTTCATTATTTGCCTTATACTTCAATTTCCATCATACACATTTTTAGCAGCTGCAAATTGATCAAACAAACACCAAGTCATACGCACATGTGGTGGTTCATTTCTACACTGTCTAAACGCACTGATGTTACCAGACTTTCACCGAGCAAATTCATGTACAACACCAAGTCCCATGCACACAAGTTCTTCATGTCTATGTCATCTAAATGCATTGATTGCACGAGAGCATCACAAAGCCAATTCATCATACAGACACCAACTACCATGCTCTCATGGTTCTTCATTTGTACACTTGTCTACATGCATTTGATTTTACAACTCTTTCACACAGAAGACTAGTTTACACACTTTTTTCTTTGTGGAGAAAGGGGGGTGGAAGGGGGCAGGGGGGGGGGGGGGGGGGGGGTTAGAGGCCAAGTCCTAACCTCTATGCTACCATTCACATTAAATCCATGAACTATCACAAAAGTAGCCATTTTTGCCACTGTCATCCTTCAAGCTTCACAAATGTCTCGAACAGTTTCCAAAGAATCGAGCCTCCACAGTCGGCACAACATGGTCATGGTCCAGCCTGAGCACGCACACGCACATTCTCAGCAATGTCCTCTGAAAGTCGTCTGATTGTGACAACCCAGATCACATGATCACCTACATCTGCACAGTGAGAGGCTTGTCACAGAGAGACATCAACCCATGCCCTTTTCAAGGCCCCGACACACAATGCCTAAAAGTCTTGTTTACTGAATGGACAGAGTGGCCAAGAGCTAGCACTGCTCAGACAGACCAAGCATGGAGATTTGCCAGAATAAACATTAAGGCAGCTGCTTTCTCTCTGCCGTGAATGAAGAAAACGTTCTCAAGAATCTGTCACACAGATCTCAACAGCTACCAGCTCCATCTGGGAGTCTTTAAGATCCATATGAAAGTAAGAGGTGAAACAGATAAGAATCTGTTGGATTTTAAACTTTAAAAAGCAAATGCTGTAAAATGGAAAGTATTTCTAACAGACCTCTGCTTCAGTTTAGGTTCTCTACAGGGAAGCACAGTGTGTGTGATCACTCCAAAGCAAGCAGTGGCCTTCAGGTGAAAGTCATTCCTCCAGCGTGCTGAATACATGGATGCTTTTACCTTTCTTTTCCATCTGGTCTTTCATGCTCATTCCCAGCCATGTCTTTCTCATCACCGATTCCTGTTACAGCAGGGCATCTCTTTCCTCGCCGATTCCTGTTACCGAGGGCATCTCTTCTTCCGATTCCTGTTACACCAGGGATCTCTTCCTCATCGCCAATTCCTGTTACACCACGGGCATCTCTTCCTCATCGCCGATTCCTGTTACACCAGGGATCTCTTCCTCATCGCCAATTCCTGTTACACCACGGCATCTCTTCCTCATCGCCGATTCTTTACACCACGATCTCTCTTCCTCATCGCCGATCTCTTCCTTCGCTGTTACACCAGGCTCTCTTCCTCATCTCGCTGATTCCTGTTACACCAGGGCATCTCTTCCTCATTGCTGATTCCTGTTACACCAGGAGGGCATCTCTTCCTCATCGCTGATTCCTGTTACACC
>JADBJO010002232.1:12500-20000 GCA_016801955.1 Conus betulinus
AGTGACGACATTCCCCTTCCGCCCGTCTGCTTGCTAGATTTAGGCGTGGCAGACTTGTCGGAAGAGCATGAGACAAATGACCCGATGAACAAGTGTCCCATCCCATCGTATTTTTTGTATTGATCCTCCTATTACTTAGAAACAACAACAAAAAAATAAAAAAGTGGCGTTAGCAGAAAAAAAAAAAAATTAGTATTCTCCTGTCAGCTTAAATGCGTCTTCTTTTCTGTTGTCTTTTTCGCACAGTATCTGTCCGCACTTTTTGGTTGTGTTTTTTTCTCTGTCTGTTTGCCTCCCCTCTACTCTCTCTCTCTCTCTCTCCTTTGTCGGACTGTCTGTCCGTTCGTCTGTCTGTCTGTCTATCTGTCTGTCTGTGTCTCTCTCTCTCTCTCTCTCTCTGAATATGAAAAATTAAAATTCGCTGATAAAATGCCAGAGACTTTGGATATCAGCAGGATCATCATACAAAGGATGCTGCGCTTTGTCAGGAAAGCTGTCTTGATAATTAATGATGAATACATAAAAGAAACAGCTTGTGTTGGTAGTTAACCGAGGACAAAAGTCGACAAGGACTGAAAATTACTGTTGTATACAGGTATACCTGTGAACACGAGGACACGCGCGCGCGATATATATATATATATATATATATATATAGAGAGAGAGAGAGAGAGAGAGAGAGAGAGAGAGAGAGAGAGACAGACAGACAGACAGACAGACAGAGACAGGCAGATACAGAGCGGGAGAAATAGAGATACAGAGACAGAGACAGAGTCAGCGAATTCTATTGTTATACCACAATTTCATTTTTTTTTCACTTCACTATTACGAAACATACCAACATTCGTGTTTCCCACACAGTGACTTGCCAACAAATTACGTCCATGAGCACTTCAACAACAGAAATGAGATCATCTCATTCTGTCATAAAAACAGCTCAGATGCTATTCACCCAAGCAATCATTCGAATGGCTCCTAAATTCAAGACTTTTTTTTTTTTTTTTACTACTGTTATCAGAGACCATCTCCTTTTAGTGGAAGTTCAGGCCTCGTGCTGTGACGTAATTCCCCTTCAACCACGTCTGCTCGCTCGATTCAGGCGTGGCAAAATTGTTGGCGGAGAAGACAGATGACCCAGAGAACGAGATCCCCCTAATTCTCTTGTATTGATCCAATTCTAACATAGAAAGACGTATCCGAAATAGAAAAAAAAATGCCATTTTTTCCAGTTTAATCGTGTAAAATGTTATTATTTTTTTTACTACATATGTGTGTGTGTGTGTGTGTGTGTGTGTGTGTGTGTGTGTGTGTGTGTGTGTTGTGTGTGTGTGTGTGTGTGTGTGTGTGTGTGTGTGTGTGTGTGTGTGTGTGTGTGTGCAAAGTGTGTGTGTGTGTGTGTGTGTGTGTGTGTGTGTGTGTGTGTGTGTGTGTGTGTGTGTGTGTGTGAGAGACAGAGAGAGAGAGAGAGAGAGAGAGAGAGAGAGAGAGAGAGAGGAGAGAGAGAGAGAGAGAGATTAGGAGGCATAATTATTGCTTATTGCTAATGTCTGTTGATCCCCATCTTTAGGATATGTCGATGTTTGCCAGCTCATTTGTGACAAATGAATGTCTTTCGTGGAATTATACGATTTCGTTATTTTCTTTCTGATTTAATTGCTTCTTTCTAAAACTGACAATGTGAAATAGATATTGGGCTTGCACTGCGATAAACCATAGGCGTAAATCTGTGAGAGCCAGGCTACTTATTCATTATGAAAATCCAAACCGAAACACACACATAGAATAAGTAGGCCTACACAATTCCTTGTTCTTGTCTTTTTGGTGGCTACATGTTTTGATGTTGACTGAGCAGATTTTGTTAATGAATTTTGTTTTAGTTAATAATTACTCATTGATCAAACTGTGTCATTGCTCTATCAGAATTCAAGCTTCCTTCCTAACTGTGACTGGACAAATTGACCCTTTATTATTGGCATTGATGTTTAGTTATTTCTTTCTTGTTTGTTTGTAGTTAAATAATTTATCGTTGTGTCGCAGACGTTCCACTTCTTTGTTCTATCTTTTTTCCTCTATTGATCTCTCTCTCCTCTCTCTCTCTCCTCTCTCTCTCTCTCTCTCTCTCTCTCTCTCTCTCTCTGTGTGTGTGTGTGTGTGTGTGTGTGTGTGTGTGTGTGTGTGTGTGTGTGTGTGTGTGTGTGTTGAGATTTGTCTTTTTCAGTTTTTCAATACTCAGTTTTCCCGTTATTGGATCTAAGAGGACATTAAGTGAATAGACAATATATTTTTTTTTTATTTGTTCTATTTTTATCTTAGAGAATTTGCACACCCGCTCATCTCTCTCTCTCTCTCTCTCTCTCTCTCTCTCTCTCTCTCTCTCTCTCTCTCTCTCTCTCTCTCTCTCTCTCTGCGCTCACGCATGCATTTGCACGTATATACGCATATGTACATGGCCGTTTCTTTGTGTGTTCCATCTGCAGAGCGTAATATTGTTTGCATTTATCTGATGAATCTATGAATCTGATAATATTAAACAAATGCTGTTGGTCTTCCAGCAAACACCTGATAAAAAAAAAATTCAGTTGTGTGTTCAATAGTAATATGATGACCCAACAATTATCTCTCATATGACGAGCAGGTGTAATGTAAACTGAAATGAAAGAAACGGAAATCCAACACAATGACAATAAAAACAAAACATTTAATACAAACACAATAATCAACTATGATAAACGGAATTACCCATGCAAGTATCCTATCTAACAAAACTTGTATGACACTGGTACAATTTGCTTTAGGAACTGCAAAAACCACACAGATAATCTGAACTCTGTGCATGTCTTACACACACACACACACACACACACACACACACACACACACACACACACACACATATATGTGCGTGCAGGTGCACTGACATAAATGCGCACGACAAAAGATCCATGCATTGAAGATCAGGAACAGCAGTTTGTCCCCCCCCCCCCCCCCCCCCCCCCCCAAGGGTTTCTGGAAACCAGAACACGTGTTAAGAACGTACACAGGTCACGAAGCTGATGCAACTCGTCGTCCACCAATGGTCTGACAGGTGGTATAATCACCCACCGACGAGAGGCACAATAAATCGCTAGGCGGCCGAGCGAAATTGCCTCGGGAGGAAGAAAGATTGTGTCCCGCTTCGCAGTTTATCTACTTGACCCCGTTAACAATGGAGAAAAAAAAACGACCTAGATCTGTGGCTGATGGGATTGTACAAAGTTCATGCTTACTTTGCTGAATTCCTCTTTTTCTTTCATATTTCTCTATTTCCCCCCCCTTCTTTTAATCTTGATCACATGCTGCAAATGATGTCTTTATCGTATTTGATTGTCTGGTTGTACGCTATCATCACAATAGATTTGTTAGAGAGAGAGAGAGAGAGAGAGAGAGAGAGAGAGAGAGAGAGAGAGAGAACTCTGAACTCTGAACTCTGAAATTTAATGATTATAGGCCAACAGCCCCTTTCATGGGGGGAACACAAAATCATACCTCACTTCTAGAGAACATACAAACAGGGAAAACTCTAATCACAGAGAAAACACAACTCTGACTGGACAGACATATGATATGTACTTACATGATTTATACGATCAGGATATTTCTGATTCACATCACATGTTTGTGTATTGCCGATGAAGGCTTGTCTAATTTTGAAGGCAGAGACTAGGAATTTTGCCAAGTTGACTATTTGATCGGGCAGTACAGTAGTAAATACACCAATCAGTTTTGCATTCCAAATTCTCACCCGCAGTCACGTCAGATTTATGCAACTTTCTGATCTGATTGTACAATGGGCACTTGAACATAAAATGAATTTCATCTTCTTGTAGATTTAAACATACAGGGCATGTCGTGTTTTCAGCTGTAGGTGAAAAGCGAAATCTGTGTACCATTTATTGAGAAACACCCATTCTAAATTGTGCCAGAACATTCCTGTAATTTTCTACATACAGAATACTGATACTGATATTTTTTCTCGAGAAAACATGTGCTTCAATTTACCATACATGGACAACCGTGGACTGATATCCAAATGGTTTCGCCAATGAATGGCAAAAATACTAAATAGTCTGAATTTTAATTCTTTTATGAATCCTATTTCATTACCACAACCAAAAAAATCATACTTCTTGAAATCCATTTTCACACAGGATATTTTTAACATGTGTGGCCCATGTTACATGGCCTTTCTCATGCATAGACAGTACATGTTGTTTCGCTTTCTTTGAAAATCTTGTATCCGGTTGTTTTAACAATCTAAGCCAGTACTTAATACACCCGGTAACAGTTGATATCCATAATGGAAAACGTCCAAGTTCTCCATATACTACGTCGCTTGCTGATTTGTTTCTACATGTAAAAATCTTTTGCATACGTACAGATGTACTTGCTCCAACTGGGGGTAAGCTTTGTACCCCCATATCTCAGAGCCATAAAGCAGCCATAAAGCAGCAACGGGACAACCTGTGCATCAAAAAGTTTGAAGAAAATATCCGGTGAATTACACCCAATTCTTTTTAGTGTGCACAGGATGTCGTTTGTGCATTTCTTTCCTCTAAGTTTTTTAGTTCTTCCATGGCAAGTGTAAAACTATGTCTAGTAGAAAAAGTAAGACCTATGTATTTGTACGAATTAACCACTTTCTAGCGGGGTGCCGTTCATAAACCATCTCTCCCTTGAGCTGAGAAAACCACCCTTCCTGAAAACAATGATTTTTGACTTGTCTAAATTTACTGTTAACCGCAGTCTTTCTGTTTCTCTCTGGGAGAATATTCTGTTGATGCTGCAGTCCAATCGCAGTAGAAGCCAAAAGAGTGAGATCATCAGCAAACAGCAAAAGGAATAGCTCAGTTTCGTCTGATGTGAGGATAGCACCATGTTTACCGTTTACAATTACGTCATTTGCAAGTTCATTTATTAACAAAGAAAATAATAACGGACTAATAACACATCCTTGCTTTAAGCCTTGTAAACATTCAAGAGAAACTTGAGTAACGTGTATTGTTATAACATAAAAACACAGGCTTTCACATTGGAGTGCATTGCCTGAATCGTTTTTAGCATCCTACCCGCACTCGCACGCCTGCTCGTAGCAGCACCGCCCACAATACCTTACGGTTTCACAGTATCATATGCTTTTTTGAAATCGATGAAGGCCACGTATAGTTTCGTACTCTTCTGCAAGTATTTTTCAATTATTGCGTTTAAAGTGAATATATGATCTATCGTTGAGCGGCCTTTTTCTAAAGTCAGCTTGTGCCTCACAAATGATACCGTTTGCTCTGCCCATAAAGTTAACCTGCCATTGATAATATGTGCAAAAACCTTACTAAGAACACTCAACAGAGATATGCCTCTGAAATTATCAGGAATGTTGACATCACCCTTCTTAAACAGTGGAATTATTGCTGCTGCCTCCACCCATTTTGATGGGAAAAACTCCTAGAGAATATAGCGTTGAAATACTTCTTCAAGTAAGGTAGAATTATTTGCTCTGCATTCTTCAACATTTCAGGCAAAAGACCATCTAAAACCCGCTGCCTTCTTATTTTTCATTATTTTTAATCGCTCAATGTGTTTAAATCGCTTTACTGATTTCTTTTTTTCACTTATCTCTCCATCTATCTATATGGTCAAATAACGTTTCGTCAGATTCATCATTCAGGAAAACTGATTCAAAGTGCTGTACCCACTCGTCTTCTGTAATGTCATTTATAACAACACTTCTTCTTTTATTCTTGTTAATTTCATTCCAGAACTGACTGGAGTTTTCCGCTGAGCTTAAAAGATTTTTCAAATCAAAGTTTCTCTGGGGCACGCTCTTTCATGTCGAGCATAGTCCTGTATTCTTTCCTCACTCCCGATGTATATAACGTAGTCGGCTTCTTCTTTTTAGTTTTTTCTAGCCCTTCGAAGGTGTCTTATTACTTCCCTTTTCTTTGAAAAGCACTCATTATCAAACCATCTGGCTTTACGAGCACTTTGTTTACCTACTAACACTTTTTTTTCATTGGTTCAGCTGCCTCTTTTAATGATGAAGTAAAAATATTCACCGACTCTTCTAGATCCATATCAATCAGAGAAATTGCCAACTCAAGTTGGGTCTGAAAAAGTTCTGATCTTAAGTATTCAGTGAACATGGGGGCTTGATCTTCTGACCAAATAATCTTCTCTAGCTGGACAGCGTTGTTGACAGTGGGTTGAACAATGGAATTACCAATCTTACAATACAATTCAACAGGCATATGGTCTGACTCAATTCTGTCGCCTATGACCATCCGTTCAAAACTGCCACAAAGATCGAACTCGTAAGGAAATAATCAATAACGCTATGACCCTGTTCAGATAAATATGTGAAATTACCCAGACCCCTCGAGTTCTGGACACCCATTTAATATTTTCAAATTGTAACAGGCGCACATATCAAGTAACTTCTTACCAAAATCATTTATCGCTACGTCACATGACATTCTGTTGTCTATAAAAGTAGTAGACCTGTCAAAAACATCAGAGCAAAAACCTTGAGTTAAAGGATTGTTAATCATTTGTACATTACCTGTTCGTCCATTTAAGTCGCCATTACAAATCAAGTACAGATTAGCATCCACTGCCAATAGATCACCATAATCCTTTCAACTTCCAGTGTATGACAGCTGGATTCCGCAGTGTCATAAAACGGGCTACCATAGGGTGGGACATACACAGACACGTACAGTATGTCGGATGCACTGCCCAAAAGTTTACCGCATATTCTGACTGCAACTTAATTATCACATTCACATGGTATTACTTTA
Organism: Conus betulinus; assembly: GCA_016801955.1. Lineage (NCBI taxonomy): Eukaryota > Metazoa > Mollusca > Gastropoda > Neogastropoda > Conidae > Conus > Conus betulinus. The sequence goes on from JADBJO010002232.1 coordinate 19,331, forward strand.
ATATATTTTGTCAGGTTCTTTTTTATCATTACAACTACGCCACCTGACCAACGGCCGTGATGAGATAATTTCAAAGCGGGAGAAACGAATTTAACAAAATTTGGAAAAACATCAGACATATCGAAAGTTTTGTCCATGAATGTTTCTGTTAGTGTAACAAAATCAAAATCATTTAAGTAATTCACCAAGTCCCAGTCTCTGAGTTTGTTTGCAAGTCCCGCAATGTTGAGAGCAGGAAAGACAGTCGCTGGGGCCGGCCTTTATCCTAGGTGTCAGCATCAATGAAGGGTTCTTCACCACTATCCTCCACTGCAACGTCCGCTTCACCATCAGGAGGATTCGGCGTGGGTGAGCCTGGACACACGATCTCTGCCTGGGTCTGTGGTACCGCTCGTTGGGTCTGCAGCATGGAGTCTATCCGCTGCTGAGCTCTGGGTGTTCCACGGCCGCGACCTCTTCCGGAATCCCTCGGTCGCTCAGCCGACGGAGTTAAAGGCTCTTGGCTTCCATGCACGCTGTTTGTTGCCTGGGCATGCTGGTCACTGGTGGATGGTATAGCTCGTGCCCGTAATTATACACAATATTTTCTTTCTGTACCGAGTCACCACTGGTTTTCTGAACTGGTTGCTGTGGTACAGTCTGTCTGTGTCTCTAGTGGTGTCTGTGTGCT
>JADBJO010002232.1:25000-32500 GCA_016801955.1 Conus betulinus
CTCTATTATTGGAGGCCATCAATTTTTTTTTTTTATGGTAGTTGAGACCTCGTGATGCGACGCACTTCTCCTTCCACCACGACTGTTCGCTCGATTCAGGCGTGGCATCATGGTCGGAAGGGGATGAGACACAAATGGCCCAGAGAACGAGCGTCCCTTCCAGTTTTTTGTATTGATCCTCTTCGTCTCAGGAAATCATGTCAGAAGCAGAAAGAAAAGAATATTGTTCCGCCCGTTTCATTTGTAAAATCTTCAAATTTTCTCTTTTTTTGACAACATCACATTTTTGTTTTGCTCTCTCTCTCTCTCGCTCTCGCTCTCGCTCTCTCTCTCTCTCTCTCTCTCTCTCTCTCTCTCTCTCTCTCTCTCTCTCTCTCTCTCTCTCTGCCAGAAGATGCTGATGTCAGAGACTTCGGTCATTAGAATCTTGCTCGATCAAATTTTACTTGTTTTCTGTTCTTTCTAATCGCATCATTATATGTTAATCATCACACACACACACACACACACACACACACACACACACACACACACACACACGCGCGCGCACGAACACGCACGCACGCACGCACACACACACACACACACACACACACACACACACACACACACACACACACACACACACACACACACACACACACACACACACACACACACACACACACACACACACACACACACACACACACACACACACACACGACCCAGTTGAAATGCGTAGTGTGAAATGAAAATTTGTGTATGATGAGAAGCAGCAATTAGAAGTTTTCTTTCTCTGCAGTGAGTGCTCTGTGAGTTTTATTGTTCTTTCCAAAGAGGACGGCAGCAGGATCATTAACTGTTTAGGAAAAAAAAGCTAAGTGAAGAGAACTACAAATAACAATTTTGAACAAAGTGGCATATTAATGTTTTTTCTTAAAAGCATATGGTCAATATGGAAAAGACAAACCATCTCAGGGCATCTAAACTGACAATAGAATTCGACAAGGACAAAAATTATTTTTTGCATGTATGCAGTTGCGTATGCACAAGCACGCACCTGGAGAGAGAGAGAGAGAGAGAGAGAGAGAGAGAGAGAGAGAGAGAGAGAGAGAGAGAGAGAGAGAGAGAGAGAGAGAGAGGGACTTGTGTGTATGTGTGTGTGGGCGGGGGTGGGGGGGTTTACTTGCCTTTGGTTATTAATCACACGACTTCGGGCTATGTCAATAACCACCACATCAACTGGGAAAGCTGAATGCCTTTCTGAGAATCGTACGATATCGTTTCGTTTGCTTATATAATTTCATTTTTTAAACCAATAATGTAAAACAGATTCTGACCTAGCTCTGGCTTAATCAGTTGGTGCGAATCTGTCAGAGCTGTGCTATGTAAATGTAAACTGAAACACTCAGTGGACATGTGTACACATCTCTTTTTTTTTTTGTGTGCAGTCCCAACCTCTGCGCCACCTCAGAGGCCGTGCATCCACGCCGCTCATTCCGACACCCCCGTCCAGAGCCACAGCCCCGGTACCGGCAATCCACAGGGAGCAGTCAATGTCAAGTCGTCAAGAGGCACCCCACCGGAGGAGACACTGCACTGCTGCCGAGTCACTTCGTGGTGTTCAGTGAAGCCTGTTGTGATCTAACACACGCAGGACACCATCTACTAAGCCCCCTACTGACGACAATAATTGCTTAGTCGCGGAGCCGGCGTGAGTGAGCTCTCCCTCCAGAGGGCGCCACCACGTCCGTCCAACGATAGCCCCCATGGACTCGCCGATACCGGTGACCCCGACGGAACCAAATCAAGGCCACAGACCGTGGAGAGGACATCGAAATTGAGGTTACCATGAAAGCAGGGCATGAATGGCCACAGAATTTGAGACATTTTTTTATGCTGATCGATGAGATGAGAATGAGGATGATTAAGATGATGCTACGGATTTCCATTTCGGTCTGAGACTACATGACAGGGCTGTACTCTACGCTTACTTTCATAATATATCCCGGCGTCAACCAGGCCCCCGAGAGATACAGGCACCTGCAGTGTTGGTCAGGAAATTTGAGCAACACTGTCAGAAACGCATCCATTAAGTGGATGAAACTCGACTGTGTGGTCCCAGTCTTCCCAACTGAGTCCGCAGCAAAATAACTCTGGGTAGGAGCCGGTCCGGTCAGAAAAACCCACATGACTTCTGATGGGATTCGAACACACGACGACCTCCCAGCCGGGAGTCCGCGACGTTAACCACTTCGCCACGGCGACTGGTATGTGTACACATCTTTGTCTACGTTTATTGTGACTATGTTTTTGCTCTTGATTGAGCTGATTTCTGTGTCATACATGTTTTGAATGATTCATCATGACTGCTTGTCACCTCTTAATTATGAATTTCAGAGTCCTATTTTTGTTGTTGTTATTTGCCGTGACTGGGCACGTTGACCTCTTCTCATCGGCATTAATGTTGATCTCTTTGTATTTTGTTTGTTATTGAATTATTTCGAGGGTTGACTGCCAGAACCCAGTATCTCATATACATGTATAGAAGAGAGATAGTGGGTTTATGGCAGCCAACCCTCGAATTTTATTGAAGTGTAGCTTAGGTGCAACCCGTTAGTTTTTGTCCTTTCTATCTATTCATTCATCAGGGTTTTTTTCTTCTCTTAGTATGTTAAAGATCTTATCAAGCAAATATGCAGCTTAAGTGTATATCTGTCTCTGTTTTTAAACTCTTTAATGGAACAGAATCAATCTCTCTCTCTCTCTCTCTCTCTCTCTCTCTCTCTCTCTCTCTCCTCTCTCTCTCTCTCTCTCTCTCTCTCTCTCTCTCTCTCTCTCTCTCTCTCTCTCTCTCTCTCTCTCTCTCTCTCTTGTCGGTGCGCACAATCATATCGCGTGTGTGCAAGGACGCTTTCTGTGCGTTCAAAATCCTAGAGTGCAATACAATCTGTACAAGTGAGACTGATCTTTGAATCTGCTATCACTAAAAGAATGCTGTTTGCTCAAAGCAGGCATGCAATTTAAAAAAAAAAAATCAGCTAGATTTATGACGATTTAACAAGCATCTTTGATAGGACAAGTAGGTGTAAGGTGAATTCAAATGAGGAAAACTGGGATTCCAAAACAATGAAAAGAACAACAACACACACACACAGAAGCAATAAAAAAGAAAACAAACATTTGGGCTTTAAACGAAAAAAACAGAATCATCTTTACCAGTACATGATCTTTAAAATCACTTGTAACCCTAGAACAATTTGCTCTTAAGTACTGCACAAACAGCGTGAATAATCTAAACCCTGCTCATAACCTCTTGAATGTATTTCAAACACACATAGACACACACACAACAAACACGTATGCACGGGGTTTTACATAACATGTGCACGACGAATGATTTGTGTGGTGAAGATAAAACAATAGCAATTTGTCCCATGCTCAGAGGATCTCTGGAGCCAGAACCATGTAGAAAGCTATACAAATCGAGAAGCGGATGCAACTCGTCCACCAATGGTCAGACAAGTGTTACAATCATCAACCGACGAGAGGTATAATACATCGCCAGGGGGGCTGAGCCAGATTGCCCTGGGAGGGAAAGATTGTGTCTGGCTTTACAATTTATCAGCTTGACCTCGTTAACAACGGAGGGAAAAGCCGACCCTCTACATATCCTTAACTGTATGATGTTTAGAGGTGCATGTTTGAAAAAAAAAACGAGTAGAGCTTAGTTATCTTATGATTTCTTACATCATCAAAGTTATATGATACACGTTTTTTTTTCTATATTCTATTTTGTATCCTTGTACCTGTGCACAATTATAACAATTCACATTGAACTTAATTGTAAAGGATATTTTCGTTGTTGCAATGATTTTCTTTCTTCTTTTTTTCTGAGAGGTATAAGGGGTTGGTTAGAGGTGGGGGCGCGGTCGAGGGGGGGGGGGGGGGGGGGGGGAGTATGTGACTACAGTGCAGACCTACAGTGTTTTTGTGTGTCTTTTCTGCTCTTGTTTGTTTACCTCACAGAATAAATTTTCCAACACGATTCTTACCAGATTAGCTTCTTTGCTGCCCTTAATTTGCCATAAAAAAAAACCTGCTACACACAGCTTACACTGTCTCTTCTAAGAAGACAAGTATTCAGAATGGCACTTAAAGTCGACTAAAAAGGAGGAGAGAGAATAAAAACAAAAATGCCTCGTGTGAGATATGAAAAGCAGACCCCAGATTTTGTCGCTTCTTTGGTGAACGCATCATCTGGTCTGGCCTCTGTTTACTCAAAGAGTTGTGATGATAATATTTAGCGTGAGGTTTACTGTTGTGATTGACTATGTGAGAGGCACGTTCAGGCTTGGTGTTATATCTGAAAAAAATATGCATGTGTTGAAAAACGTGATAGCCTGTTTTTACATAGTCTGTGTCTCTCTCTCTTCCTCTCTCTCTGTCTCTGTCTCTCTCTCTCTCCCCTCCCTCTCCTCTCTCTCTCTCTCTCTCTCTCTCTCTCTCTCTCTCTCTCTCTCTCTCTCTCTCTCTCTCTCTCAAACTTCTGTTCATGAAAAACAGTGCAATGGATGCAGAACTTTGACTGAAATGAACGACAAAAACTGGGTTAGATTTCTCTTCATATCCTCTACAGACAGAACACAGATCGACTCTGGGAACAATGGGCAAGTCCTCACCTCCAGCAGACGATTTACAACTTCATTTTTGATATGGCAGTTTCAAAAGCCCCAAACGTTGCGTATCCTTCAAATCCAAATTCGCAAAACAATTATCAGAAAAAAAAAGTCCCGTTTTATTCATAGTTTATGAAACAGAAAGTTCCAGGGCTATTCCATGACATAACTCATCAAAATGCAATGAATGTTATACAAAGCTGAAGAACTATGACGTCCTGTGGTGGATTGAAATGCTTTGAGTGTTCTGGAAATAGTTTCTTGGAGTTCTTGGAATGTCCAGGGAGCTGTCCCCATGAAGCTTCTTAAACTGCTGGGTATTGCTTTTGCCTGTACGTTTGACATCTGGGAAATGCACATCACACAGAACACTCCTTTAAAGAATCTGAAGCAAATCGCAAATGTTGCCCATGTAAACTGTTCACCGATGCAGATAAGATATTTTCTGTATGGACTGATTTTTTGAAATCCTACTCCCTCTCTCTCTCTCTCTCTCTCTCTCTCTCTCTCTCTCTCTCTCTCTCTCCTCTCTCTCTCTCTCTCTCTCTCGCTCTCTCTCTCTCTCTCTCAGATACACATCACTGTCTGTTCCACTGTTCCCTGCCCCCCCCCCTCCCATTCCCTAGGAGTAGCAAGATCAAATGCCATGGACACGCAGTCAACTGGAGACGAACCCAAAACTTAAATGAGCTGTCGCTGACAACTTGTAAAAATAAAGAAGAAAGCCTTTGAATGAAACGAAACCAAAGACGCGTGGAAACCTCTCAACTTTTTCTTTCAAATACATTACTTTTTTTGTTATGAACAATATAGAGACGAAAGGTGATAGATGTTTAATGCCAGCATGTAGGTCAAATTAATGCAAGCTTGTTTCCTAAAAAATGGAGTTGATGTTGCTCGTATAAGATGTTATTCAAATTACTGACATAGACTGCAGCAAGAGCGAAAACAGGACATAATAGAAATAAACATATGAAACACTGGAAATCAACGCTGATTTAATACACAGTGCTTAGCAGAAAGGTGTCTGTGTCCGGTCCACGCAGGTCCACGCACACGCACGCATACGCATACGCACACGCTGTAAAGTAGCATATTTTCAAGATACGAAAACTAATAGAAAACTCCAGCCACCGTTTTGGTATGTGGAAGCTCCGTCCAGAATATTCCCTCCACCTGTTTCTGTGTGAACGTGTGGACAAATGTTGACTCAGAAGCCATATGGATCTGGTATGTCACGTACCTAGTCACATACTGATGTCGTTTGCTTTGATTTACACACACACACACACACACACACAAACACCACACACACACACACACACACCCATCTCACCATAGAGAGAGAGAGAGGAGAGAGAGAGAGAGAGAGAGAGAGAGAGAGAGAGAGAGAGAGAGAGAGAGATGCGAATAAACAAATTGTGTACAGATATCAAAGGAACATAGAGTAAAGAAAAAATCATATTTATAAGCAGAGAGAGAGAGAGTGAGAGAGAGTGAGAGAGAGCGAGATAGAGAGAGAGGAGGGGAGAGAGAGAGAGAGCAGACAGAGGGAGATAGAGGGAGAGAAAGAGAGTAAAGTAAATACGCTCATGCCATACAAGAAGGAAAAACAATACCCGAAGCATTAGTTATGGCCATTTGAAATAACACGATTCTTCTCTTCCTTTTCTTTCTGTCCCTCATATTTCTGGTCGTTCGTACAGTTTTTCCTCTGCGTTTAATTTGTCCTTAGTTTGTTTCTTTCGCTTGATCTTACACGTCTCCACTCATTTCCATCCACATTGGATGTTTGTTTGTTTTTTTTTTCAGTTTTTAGTTTTATATGTCTATCATTGCATGTTTCTCTTTTCCTTTTTTTTCTTCTTTTATTTTTTTTTTCTTAGCCATGATGTCTTTTAGAGTTCGTATTTCCATGCATTCATCAATTGCTTTTCTTTCTTCGTTCGTTCCTTCAAGCCTGAACTTGCTTTGTGTTCTTTTTCTTAATTTTCTTTCCTTTAAATCTGCACTACTTGCTTTCTTCCATGTTCATCTTCTTTCTTTCGAGTCATTGCAGTTGGTTTGAATGCTTGTCAATACGCTGGCTATGCAGAAGACAAGTGATGCAGCTCCTACATTTCAGCTGAAACACCTAGAGCAAAAACGGTTAGGGGGGAAAAAGAAGAAAAAAACAACTTAGGACCGTTATAGAAAGCACCGGCGGCACTTCCCGACAATTACCTCCCATTGAAGACTGAAATAATTCACCCTAAAAAGCAGCAATTTGATATGTTATTTTGCAATTTGAAGAGAAAAAAAAAATGTCTTTTTATTTTATTTATTATTTTTATATTTTGCAGTCGAGTGAATTTCCTGTACGATGGGCACCAGTGTATAGGTCCATTCGCACGTGTTTCCCAGAGAAGGCTGAGGTAGAACTGTTCAATGTTTCCAAAAAGCAATGCGTGACGTGTCTCCGACGCTCCCCCCCCTCGTTATTATAATATGATTATCATATGCAGGGATGCGGGGGTGGGGTGGGGTTGGGGGGCTAAAGACAGAAGTACTTACGCTTTCTCAACCAAAATGCGATCTCGCATAAGCACACGCACTCTGCCATTCACATCGGGCCCCTCACGAAGGTGACGGGAAACCAATAATTTTTCATAGAAAATAATCAACTTTTATTTAACTTGAATCCGAGCCCCCACCGTCACTACACAAAACACACTTATCTGTATCGTACAACAATGTAAACACCATACAGACAATCTCATAAATCGCATCCACTGTTCTTCATTATTCTTACTTAAACCAGGAAAGGCAATATTCCACTATTCTGTTTGCACACTTTATT
>JADBJO010002232.1:52500-55000 GCA_016801955.1 Conus betulinus
TCTTTAGAAGAGCTTGCCTTTTCGCTGTCAGAAACTGCATCAGAACTTGACTTACATTTCAAAGCACATCCGGTTCGTGAAGCTGGTTGTCGTTCCTGCAGGAAGCCAGTGGAGTGCTGTGACGTTGTTCCGGTACAGAGTCTGATTCTGCTCCAAGAAGCGGGAATGCCGGAAGAGAAGCAGACGAGAGCCTTGTACAAAACTAGCATCCTGTTTTCTACCTCTGAATGGAACCGCACCGATGACACTGGGGACTTAACATTTCATCTGCTTGTATGCGCACGCTCAGAGAGAGAGAGAGAGAGAGAGAGAGAGAGAGAGAGAGAGAGAGAGAGAGAGAGGATAGAGAGAGAGAGAGAGAGAGAGAGAGCGTTTTTTCAGCAAGTAAACTGTTGGGCCTTAGTGTGCGTGTGCAGGAACACATACGAAGCATGTCCATGCACATGCATGCATACACATACATAGATACCTTCATACCTACATACATACATACATACATACATACATACATACTACCATACATACATACATACATACATCACGCATGCATACATACATACATACATACATACATACATAACATACAACATACATACATCATACATACATACATACATACATACATAACATACCTACATACTACATACATTCAAACATGCATACATACGCACATACATTACCCATGGCTAAACCGTACATACATTCCGGATAAATTGACACATTTACATCACATCGCGCACAAACGACACAACACACCACACACACACACACCCACACACCACACACACACCACACACACACAACACACACACACACACACACACACACACACACACACACCCACACACACATCACACACACACACACACACACACACCACACACACACACACAACACACACACTCACATCCACACACTTGTGTCACTGTATTTGGCCATTTCCAATCTCAACTCATATCATACTAAATGAAATGTTTATTCATACCACACATTTTCAAGAAACAAACCACCCGCAGTTTAATACGCACATTCCATATACTTCAACACAATATCGTCTGATATCACTTTTAGAGGAAGGACGTTAAACTGAAGAAAAAGAAACCTACATATATTCAGAGAGAGAGAGAGAGAGAGACGAGAGAGAGAGAGAGAGAGAGAGAGGAGAGAAGAGAGAGAGAGAGAGAACATTTTGACAGTTGAGTATTAAATTTTCCCGGAGAGGTCTTGAAATGTACGGGGTTATAGGAATGAATTTTCGATAATTTTGGGCGGTCATTGAAGCTGTAACTGATGTAAATGTTATTGGTTATTTAACTGATGGCTTCTTACACAGCCATGGTCTGTCCCACATGTTTCTTCTTTCTATATCACCTCAGTGAAAAAGATTTTTGTACAAATATTGACTCTCTAACGTGTGCCCGAAACTATATTGATCTGTGTTCTATGTATCTTGTCTGTTATTGAGCGAAGTTTAATTCGGAATTTTCAGAGAAAGAGAGAGAGAGAGAGAGGGGGGGGGGGAGGGAGAAAAAAGACAGACAAACAGACAAGACTGACAGAGAGAGAGAGAGAGAGACAGACAGACAGACAGACAGACAGACAGACAAATAGACAGAGCAGACAGCCAGATATAGCCAATACAGCCAGGTACGGGTGCAGAGACAGACTCAGACCATCCGACCGACCATTGATCGAACAAATTTTTGCTTAAAGAAGGTAACGTATTGAGCAAAAAAATACTTGTTTGATATCCAGCCCTCTTGGCAAGAACAGAATCATATGTATCGTAAGAATCAAAATTTACAATATGCTTAAAAAAAAACAGTATGGAACAATCAATGCATGAAAACAAACAAAAATAGTGAGTGAGAGAGAAGAGAGAGAGGGAGATAGAGAGCGGAGAGGAAGAGAGAGAGAGAGAGAGAGAGACAGAGAGAGAGAGAGACAGACAGACAGACAGACAGACAGAACAGAACAGAGACAGAGACAGACAGACAGACAGACAGACAGACCCGATAGACAGACAAACAAACAGGCGAAGACAGACTAGGCAGACAGAGAAAGAGAGGAGAGTGCATTTTAAGAGCAATTGGCGAGTGATGGAGACTGTTATCCAATGTAGCTTACACATGTTCAGTTGTTGTTGCTCAGCAGTTGCCGCCACCCAGTGTGCTTACAACTTCAGCTTTGGTCCGTTTGTTTATTTGCTGACGTTTCTTTGACCGTGACACGATCCACAAAAAACAACAGAACCAATTTTCGGCCAAACTTGTAAAAAAAAATATCGGGCCCGTATGAATATGCAACTGACAGGGCTGTTGGTATACTGACTAATGTTAAACATGTAATACAAATATGAGAACAAAAAATATAAACAAAGATTCTGATTTTGTAATGTGTCCTGAACTGCCGTTGACGTCTGTCTATATTGTTGCCATCTCTTCCATGTGTATCAGTGGTATTATCCTATACAGCCGATGATAACGTGCTCAACTATCAC
>JADBJO010002232.1:60000-70000 GCA_016801955.1 Conus betulinus
CGGTGGTGGAGTTGGTTGTCGTTCCTGGAGGAAGTCAGTCGAGTGCAGTTGACGTTGTTCCGGTTCAGGGTCTGATTCTGTTCCAAGAAGCGGAAATGTCGGAAGACAGGCAGACGAAAAGCTTGAAAAAAAAAAAAACTTGCATCATTTTTTTCCTGCCCCGTAATGGAACAGCACCAACGACAATGTCGACTTTAATACTCATGCACGCGCACAGGAATACGGCAATACTGAGTGAGAGAGAGAGGGAGAGAGAGAGAGGGGGGGGGGAGAGAAAAGAGAGAGAAATAGAGATAGGAGAGGGAGAGAGGAGAGACAGGGGTCGGAGGGGGGGAGAGGGAGAGAACTCGGAACTATTGTGATTTGACATAACGAGAGAGAGAGAGAGAGAGAGAGAGAGAGAGAGAGAGAGAGAGAGAGAGAGAGAGAGAAGAGAGAGAGAGAGAGAGAACTCGGAACTCGGAATTCGGATTAATTGTAAGGCACCGGCCTGTATCCAATCGATACACGTTCTCATGAGTGAATCAAAGCAAATAACATAAGGACAACACCCCAAAATAAGTATAACATCCCACATCAAATCAAACTAAAGTCAAGGGAGAGAGGGGGGGTAGAGAGAGGGAGAGAGAGAGAGAGAGAGAGAGAGAGAACCTCGGAACTCGGAAACGTTAATTACATGTAAGGCCACGGCCTGTATACAACGGATACACGTTATCATGAGTGAATCAAAGCAAATAACATAAGGACAACACCCCAAAATAAGTATAACATCCCGCATCAAAATCTAAAGTCAAAGGAGAGAGAGAGAGAGAGAGAGCGAGGGAGATGAGAGAGAGAGAGAGAGATTGTCATCCTAGACTGCATTGGAACAGAGAGGGTTAATTTTGCCAGAAAAAGAACAAGCAGCACATGAGTCGAGTCCATTGACAAGTTCAATTAGCAGTGTTCTCTCTCTCTTCTTTATTTATTTTTTTTTACTCTCTGCCTCTTCCTGATCGCTTTATCCGTTCCCCTTTTTGTTTTCTTTCTTTTTCTTGTACTTATTTCCTCTTTTTTTTTCTTTTCAGCATCACTTTGTCTTTTTTTCTCTCTCGTTCTATCCCTCCAGCGTTGTTATCTTATTCTTCTTTTATCTGTCATTCTTGTTTATTAGCTCTCCCTTTTTTTTCTCTTTTAGTTTCCGTCTCTCTCTATAGTCCTTTAGTGTCTTTTTCTCTCTTTTTTTTGGCTGTTTTTTCGTTCTCTTTTCTTCAGTTTTCTTTTAACAAAAATGCGATCATTATACCTGGTTTCAAACGATCGTCGAGAGGAAATATTCAAATCATCAGATTATAAGTATGTATATTGCACACCTCGGCCCAAACAATTGAACCTCAAATGGATGAGAACTAAACGCACATCAGCTTCTGTCAACCAAATCCTGTACAAAACCAAAACTGTCCTTTTCTCCCACTTCTAAAATAGCTAATTTGATAAGCTGATTTAGGCCATTCAAGGAGGAAAAAAAAACAAACAAAACAAAAAAAAAAAAAAACCGGATCATTTTCAAGCAGACAGGGGGGATTTCCGCATCATGGATATTGGCGTACTGAGCCAGTTTCGCGTATCCTCCAGACAGGCCTAAGAAGATTTTTTTTTTAAAAATTCTCCTTCATCCCATTGAGAGAGAGAGAGAGAGAGAGAGAGAGAGAGAGAGAGAGAGAGAGAGAGAGAGAGAGAGAGATAGCTGATGAAAAGAAACGAAACCCATTAAAAGCAAAACGAAACAAACAAACAAACAACTGTACAACAACTGTACAGTGTGGTAGAGGAAGGGACACAGGCGATAGGAGAGTAGGCGAATATGAAAGTTCCCACACAACCTGTTTCAAAGCGCCAGTCTTTGATAGCCAGGAAGGTTGAAAAAAAAAATCCTTCCAGATTCTTCTTGTTAATTGAACGTAAACACAAGAAACAAGAACAAACAAACAAGTACTGAAAGTAATAAAACGCGCGTAAACTCCTTTCCCGGCACCCTTATCACGCATGCGCACACACACAGCACCAAGCCACCCACGCATCTGCTAAACGTCAGTACAGAAGAAAATGAATGTAATTTCGACAGGAGAAAGACATGCAACGCGTGGACCTGAATTCATGGACGATTTCAAGTGGCGTCGTTCTTCTCTTTCTGTTCTTTTTTTTCTTCTTTTTAAACCTCCTCCCTCTTTCTGCTCAATTGCTCCCTTCTCTTTCATCCCGTTTCCTGTTCTTGTGACTCATTTCCTCACATTCTTTATTTTCGTTTAGCTTTTCTTTTGTTTTGCTCCTCCCTATCTTCCATCCGTCCGATTTTTTTTTCCATGCTTTTTTTTTTTTTTTTTACAGTATTTTCTTTTTCTTCCATTTACTTTTTTTTTCCCCTCGTTTGAGTTTTCTTTCTTTTTTACTTTTGGTACGTGTCTTTTTTTTTTTTCTTTCTTTTGGTTTCTTCCTGTCTTTCTTTTTTTTCTTTCTTTCTTTCTTTCTTTCTTTCTTCCTTCTTTCCTTCTTCCTCTTCTTTCTTCTTCTTCTCTTCTTCTTCTTCTTCGTCTTTCTTCTTCTTCTTCTTCTTCTTCTTCTCCGTCTTCGTCTCCTCTCCTCCTCCTCCCCTCTTTTCTTCTTCTTCTCTTCTTCTTCTTCTCTTTCTTTCTTTTCTTTCTTTGCTCTTTCTTTTCTTCTTTTCTTCTTCTTCTTCTTCTCTTTTCTTCTTCTTCTTCTTCTTCTTCTTCTTCTTTGTCCCCCCCTCTTCCCTCTTCCTCCTCCTCTTCCCTGTTTTTGCTTCTGCTTTTGCGTGGAAAGATGGCTTTGTCTCTTTATCCCACTCCCCCTTTTCTCAATTTCTTTCGTTTGTTTTCATCATAACTGGTTTGAAATGTTCACCGATATGTCGGTATTCTTCTTCTTCACTCCGATTCACATAGCTGTACCATTCTAGATTCAAATGGCTGATAAATAAAACCACTGGCACTTCCTTCCAATCAACTACTAAAAAAAAACACTAATCTAATTCAAGTAATCCGCCTCTAAATGTTGGTTGTTTGGTACATCAAGTCATGGCCCTTGAAAGAGAAATGAACATTTTTTTTTTCATTAGTTGGAGCTCCCTTTCCAGTCACGGAAGCCCATGTGTTGAACGTATTTCATGCATCCTCAAAAGTTTCCTGATAGAAAAGGGGGGGACCACGGGGGGGGACCACGTGGGGGGCTGGAGGGGGAGGAGCAGAAAAGCAAAAAAAAAAAACAAAAAAACACACACCAACTAACACAAGCAAGAAACGTGCGGGTGGGTGGGGGGGGGGGTGGGGTGGGGGTTGGGGGGGGGGGGGGGGGGGGGGGGGGGGTGAGGGGGATGGGGGAGGGGGGGGTACGTGTGTATGATTAAAAGTGTCCATCTTTGATGACCAGGGAAAGCTGTCTGCATAATATCCTTTCGGACTCCTCACCTCTGCCCCTCCCTCGGACCGCGTGCGTGTGTGCGTGTGTGTGTGGTGTGTGTGTGTGTGTGGGTGTGTGTGTGTGTGTGTGGTGTGTGTGTGTGTGTGTGGTGTGTGTGCGTGTGTGGTGTGCTCTCTTCCTGTCCTTCTTTCAACAGATTTCTGGAGGACTGCTTTGGCAAGGTTGTTGGATCATCGTGTCTAGAGTAAAATTGTATTTGAAGGAGGCTGTCCTTTCCCATGTCAGATTTTCCAAATATTTTTTGTCCGCACGTGTGGCAGGTAAGCTGGGTTATATCATTACCAGTAAGAGAGGATAACCTACTGAAAAAGTCCGTCCACAACAACACCACCTAAACACAAACAAACCTAATGGTAATGTCCCAAATGCATTCAACCTTGTCTGTGGGTGTACGAGATCGCAGCGGAGCAAATGGTGGAGGGAAGAAGAGAGGGGAAGAACGAGGAGGAGAATAAGGGGGGGGGGGGGGGGGGGGGGGCGGGGTGGGGGGTGGAGGTGGGTGTGGGGGGTGAGAAAGAATGACTTGGGAAAGACCCCTGTACATTACCCTATTTCCTTGCGGCACGGCTGAATGAACTGGGGGGGGGGGGGGGGGGGGCAGCTCTCATGATATTAATAAAAAATCGTTTTTTCGATCCTGTATCGGAACTGTCAATGTTGTGATGCTTGAAACATGCAAATACACGAACTTGGTAGGGAGGGTGGGGGTGGGGTATAGGGGTGTGGTGGAGGGTTGATGTGTTGAGTGGCTTTGCCCAGAAGAAAGATGTCTGTCTTTGAGATGTCCCCCACGGAAACTGAGTGCAAGTGTTACAAAGGAGTACGCACAATCTCTATCTCTATGTCTATCTAATCTATGTATCTATATATGTATATCTATGTATCTATCTATCTATCTATCTGGTCTGTCTGTATCTATGCTCTATCTCTATGTATCTATCTATCTATCTATCATTATCTATCTAATCTATCTATTCTATCTATCTATCTATCTATCTATCTATCTATCTGTCCTGTCTGTCATCTATCTGTATATCTGTCTATCTGTCTGTCTGTCTGTCTTCTGTCTGACCTCTATCTATATACCTATCCACTTCAACTCTTCATCTTCAGTTTGTTTTTATATAATTTTTAACCGTAGTTTTATAGCGGCTTTAACTGCGTTTTAACCTCTTTCCACAAATACATAGAGAAAACTAGTGTGATAAGGCTTCACATGTGCTTAGAAACCATCTTTTAGATTGTGTTTACTGCCTCTTCTCAGTATAGTTATAGGACTTATTTATGCTTTTTAACCATGCTTTGAACAATGCTTTAGGCCGACCACTATCGTCTACTTCGGTTTAGTTTAAAACCAGGAGGATGCTTTTTGAAGTCATGTTATAGTGCAGTTGACTAATGTCATCATTAGGGTCAATCTTCTGGGACACAAAAAGGAATAGGCTGTGTGTTCTTTCAGAGAAATTTTTACCCTCATGTTTTGAAGAAAAAACATATTAACAGCTTCCAAATAATGTTATGAATGAATGTATGTATGAATGTATGTATGTATTGTATGTATGTATGTTGTAGTGGGTTTATGATGTATGTAGTATGTATGTATGTATGTATGTATGTATGTATGCACCGTATGTATGTATGCAGCATGCATGCATGCATGCATGTGTGTGTTTGTATTTAGTATGTATGTATGTATGTATGATGTATGTATGTATGTATGCATGCAGGTGTTGTTTGTATGACAAGTGGTCTATGTGATGGATGGACGTAGTTTTGTTTATTTATTTATTCATTTATTATTTATTTATTTTCATTGTTTCACGGTTAAACATAAGACTGTTTCACAACCTGGGTCTCTTTGCCGATGAACGAATGATGAGACACGTACTCTATGCTTTCTCGTGGAATCCGTTCACAACACAACACGGAAATAAAGGATACACGATTTTTTAAGACGCTGTCTTGAGAGCGGGTAAGGTCAACAGTGTGAGAGTGATTTTTCACGGCCAGCGTAAGAGAACGTTCTCTGCAAAGACATTCTGGCACTTCGATTAAACTCCACTCCTTTCCCTCTCCCTCCCCACTGCTAATTGCCTTCTCGTCTCCCTCCTACACCCCCCCCCCCCCTTCCCTCGATACCTGCACTTGTCTGTCTTGCACCATCTCTTCCTTCTTCTAAGAGCCTCTATAACATCGAAACAAAAGGGGAAATAATCACGTCAAAACGATTGGTCTAAATCACATGATGCAACAGCCGTAAAATCGAAAAGCACTGGCATAATCGCTTGCCTGAGGACATTCCATGATAATGTGAGCGAGCGAGCGAGCGAGCAGAGAGAGAGAGAGAGAGATCGAGAGCGAAGAGAGAGAGAGAGAGAGCGAGAGAGAGAGAGGAGAGAGAAGTTTCTAATAAGACTGTAAGAAGAGAGAGAGACGAGAGAGAGAGAGAAGGGGAATATAGACTGTAGAGAGAGAGAGAGAGAGAGAGGAGAGGAGAGAGAGAGAGAGAAGAGAGAGAGAGAGGAGAGAGAGAGAGAGAGCTTAGATAGATATAAAAGAAACATACCCTGAGCCAAAGCCATCATAGACAGGGATTACTAACTGTGGGCAGTTATTCTGACACATTAAAAAAATTGTTAATGATACGAAAGGGTATTTGCTGAATATGACATTTACTTGATCTCCCTTAGTCGTAAATACTCTTTCATCGTGCTTGAACGGTCGTAGAAATGTTAACACGGATGAAACTATGATACGTTTGAGCCAGTCTTGTCTCCCATCGTCTTTGCTGTCACCATTATAGTGTCTATCATCATCATCATCATCACATCATCATCATCATCACCACTACCATCACTATCATAGTAATCATTGATGAAGAGGCAGCCATCCGCTGCCATAGATACCCTGGCAAGTTCCCCCAGTCCACAGACCCAGACACCGGTCAGAATAAATGGCCTGACAGAGAGGTTCAGGGAAAAAGCTGTGCTGATGTACACCACTGGTGTACGGGGACACTGAGCAGCAGGCAAACGTTATTGATGGCTGAGTTCCCACAGAGAAAAGCTCTGTTCCTGAGGTGGCTCAGACAAACCCATCATTGTCTAGAGAAAGTCTGGAGAAGCACGTTACTAGACGGGGAAAGCAGCTCGGGTTATTCTTTGACAAACATATGGTTAAAAAAAAAGTCAGTTCTCTGTAATAGAATGTAACATTGTAGACATTTTGCACGAAAACGCAGGTTCATGCCGATCCAGTGGTGAATAATAACTGATTTTTGTTTTGAATGCTGTTACCTCTCCTCCTCCTCACCCAAACAACCTTGTCCCTTCCCTCGCCATCATTGGAAACATTCATGATATGTAAACAAATGGGGGGGGGGGGGGGGGGGGGGGGGGGGGAGGGGGGATGAGATCAAAACAATTCCAACGGATAAGGCAATGTAAACCGGTAAAATTAAAAGCTCGCAAATAATGACTTGCCTACAGATCATCCTTGTTGTGTGTGTGTGTGTGTGGGTGTGTGTGTGTGTGTGTGTGTGTGAGTTGTGAGAGAGAGAGAGAGAGAGAGAGAGAGAGAGAGAGAGGAGAGAGAGAGAGAGAGAGAGAGAGAGAGAGAGAGAGAGAGAGATTACTGTTTTCAGAGATTTTGTTTTGTCGTTCCGTTTGCACAGAAAACATGATCTTAATAAATCAAAAATACGTTTGCTAAATGTGACGCATATCTGTTTCCCTTAATTCCTGTAACAGTTTAGAAATTCTGATGGGCAAGCGTCATAAGAGAAAACTACATAGAGAAAATATCCTACACGCAAACCAATATCTTCATGGGACCGTCGTCACCATTATCATCACTGTCGTCGTCGCCATAGTCATCATTATGATCATTATCTCCATGCCATTACCATCCTCATCATATTCATTGCTGAAACATAACAGCCATCCATTCCCATAGACCTCCTGGCACATTCTTGCCGCCCACAGACCCAGACACTGGTCAGAATGGATGGCCTGACAGAGAGGTTCATGGAAAAGCTGTCCCGATGCTCACCACTATTGTATTGGGGCCACGGGCAGCAGGCAAGCTTTATTAATGGGTGTGTTTCCACAGAGGAAACTGTTCCTGTGATGGTTTAGACAGATCACCCTCTGGAAAGGTGCACGCATGCAAGCGTATGAGAAGCCGCTATCAATGTCAATTCCATCAAGACATTTGCGATTGGAGAATGTCCAGAGAAGCACGTTACTGCAACTGAAAAAGTTAAACGGCATTATTTGTTGACATACCAATGTAAACAGAAAGTCAGATTGTGGGCATCTAGCATGAAAGGTCTTGTTACTGCAGGTCCGTTGTGAATGACACCTGACTTTTGTTTTGGCTATTCTGACTCAAACTATTTACCCTCCACCATTCTTCCTCCGACTGCCGTAACCCTTGCTCTCGTCATCTTTTAAGACAATTTATTCTGAGAGTTTCAGATCACAACGAGGGCACTTAAACCATAATTATAGTGCTAAGCTATGACATTGAATACACACAAATGATTTACCATCAAACCTTTCTAATTTTGAACGAGAGAGAGAGAGAGAGAGAGAGAGAGAGAGAGAGAGAGAGAGATTTAACATTTTCATCTAAGATTTTACGTTGAAAAGTTTTTTTTTTAACAATCGTTTTATTGACAATGACAAAATACAGTCTTCATGTCAAGGGGGCTATCATTAATGCAGCGTCAAGAATTCATGAAACGAAAAATGTATAAAACATACAAACACGATTCCGGTATTGATCTATTGGGAATAATAAAGTTAACGACAAACAAAAGATCACCAAACGTGGGGCCTAAATGACCAGCTATGACATACGGAGAACCAAAGCACTGTCTCACAGGGAAACAGCAACCGACATTTTTTTCTCTCTGATATCATAACATTCAGCAATATATTTAGCAAACAGACGAAGAATATTTCCATCATCAGAAGATAATAGTTCAATCAAAGTATATGGTCTTTCTCGCATCAAATTAAATAGTTTTGATTTTTTCCTTTTATCTTCATATGCCTTACATTGAAATAAAAAGTGCTCTTCATCTTCCTTACTGTTATCTGGACACACACACACATACATCATCAACATAAACTTCATTGCAGAACCATTTCTTATTTGCTTTAAAACCAAGGGTCCGACTTCTAAATCTGGCCAATATGCTTCTATGCCGTTTATTAGTAACAGATTTCAAAAAAATTTCCGGCTGAAGAATACTTTTAAAGGAATAAAACCATGAATACTTGTCATTTTCTTCCATTTTTGAATGCCAATTCTGTTTGTAGCAGGCTATCACCATCGCCATAATATATCATTGCTGAGCAGTTCTTCATAGACCTCCAGGCAACGTCCAGAAACCTGAACTGGTCAGAATGGATGGCCTGCCAGGGAGGTTCATGGAAAAGCCGTCCAGTGAGGACCACAGTCACACGGGAACCAGGGCAGTTGACAGGTATTGTTGATGGCTGGGTTCACACAGAGAAAGATCCATAACTGTCATAGCTCAGAGAGAAGGAAAGACTGCTATCTAAAGGGTGCGCGGAATATAGTACATGAAGAACAATCGTTACTGTTACACACACACCACACACACACACACACACACACACACATATATATATATATATATATATATATATATATATATATGCAGGGTAACAATTCTTCAATCATGATAATGACTTCGCAAAGATTTGAACTTTTAGAGAAAAAAATGAAATGAAGAAAACGGAGGAAATATATTAAAAATATGATGAACCCCTTTCACTAGCTGCCTGAGGGCACCGTCGTAATCCCTTCCACAAGAGGTTCAAAAAAGAAACCAACAGCACACCCAAACCAGCCAGCGAAGGATAGTAAATAGAATAAAACGAAAGTGTGGAGAGAAAAAAAAAGTTACTGAAAAACTAAAAGCATTATGCAAACAGTATAAAATGTAGGGGACAATCTTTGAGCCTATGCCTGAGGATCCATTCAAGGATACAAGGGAGGTCAAAAGATATGGAACAGTCTGATATGGCCTAATGTCACTGTTTGCACGTGCGGATTGGCTGCACGTGTTGTTCGGTTGTTCAGGTTGTTTACAGTTCAAGGTGCGTTTGCTGACAACGATTTCCATTTGTGCCTGCAGTCGTTTACTATTTCTACTTTAGTATTTAGGATTGCTAAGTATGGTTTGCATAGTATTAACCATTTTTTCTTGAACATAGGTTGCATCTTTTTGAAATGTTATTGTATGGTGATGCCCTTTTTATGATTTTCCAGGATATGTTATAGTTATTTTTTTGTCTTTAAGTCTCCAAATATATTTGCTCAGTTCTGTTTGGTTTTTGTATTTTTCTTTGTTGAATGACTGTTTATGGTTTGCATATCTGGTTTTGAAGTGATTTTCAGTGATCCCTATGTATGTTTCTTTTCATTTTCTGATGTCACAGTGGCTTGGTATATACATGTTTAAGGGACACTGTTCTTTTGTAGTACA
>JADBJO010002232.1:97500-107500 GCA_016801955.1 Conus betulinus
CACTCTCTGTCTTTCTGTTTGTCCTGTCTGTCTGGCTGGCTATCTGTCTGTCTGTCTGTCTGCTCTCTCTCTCTCTCTTCTCTCTCTCCTCTCTCTCTCTCTCTCTCTCTCTCTCTCTCTCTCTCTCGATTTGTGGAGGCACAATATTCTTTTTATTTCCACATTCTTTTTTTCACCACATCAGACTCGATTCCACTAGAGAGAATCCACCATCCTCCTACCAGCCGATGTTAATGCTCATCAAAACCATTTTTTTTAATGCTGATTGATGAGAATGAGGATGATTAAGATGAGGCTACGGATTTCCATCAGTTTTTTTTTTCTGTCTTTTCTGCTTTCTGACAATGTTGTTCATAACTGACTCTATAACCGATAGCTCATCCTATCCGTTTTGCACCTTAATCATTGAATGACGGCGTCTATATCTTTTAGCTTCCACAAAAAACGCCCATGCCTACAAAGTGCTATTCTTCTGTGGTGTACTAGCACTCTCACTCTGATAATGTGTGTGTGTGTGTGTGTGTGTGTGTGTGTGTGTGTGTGTGTGTGTGTGTGTGTGTGTGTGTGTGTGTGTGTGTGTGTGTGTGTGTGCGTGCGTGAGCATGTGTGTGTGCGTGTGTTGTGTGTGTGTGTGTGTGTGGTGTGTGTGTGTGTGTGTGTGTGTGTGTGTGTGTGGTGTGTGTGTGTGTGTGTGTGTGTGTGTGTGTGTGTGCTTCACGTACCTGCTCCTTTACATGAAGCAACTCCTCTTTCCGAAGATGTACATCAAATGTTACACTTTAGTCATGAAGCTTTAAAAATACACTAAAAATGCTTCCTTCCATAAAAAACTTCCAGCAATATTTCCTTTTTTATGGCTAAGATGCTAAGGTCACATAACTGACGTCAGAGCAGAGGGGAGACAAATTACGCAGGATCCAGTGCAGGTAGGCATCAGGCCAATGCACAGAGTGTCAGATCAGTGAGTACATATTCCCATGAATAAGTGAGGAGTAGGTTATCAGGAGGAACAAAACTTTGACATTTTTTTCTTCGGAGATCCTTTCAGCCGGAAAGTACAGTCTGGCACGTAGCTGGGGGAAACTTTGCTCTGGATTGCACAATTTATGGCTGCCATGGTGGCTGGAGAGAAACGCCGGCCTGCTGCTGTTCTGGCACTGGGAAAAAAAAGTGGGGTCCTGAGAGAGAGAGAGAGAGAGAGAGAGAGAGAGAGAGAGAGAGAGAGAGAGAGAGAGAGAGAGAGAGAGTCGTAATTTTTTGTTATTTATTCCTGATTCCTGATTATTCCTGTTTCTTTTTTTTTTTTCATAAGTTGCAAGTTTTCACAGCAAAATATCTCTAGCGACATACACTTCTCAAGTAACAGAAAAAAATAATTCATTGGTAGACCTGTTGTTCAAACCTGTTCGCCATCAGATTTCCTTGGAAGATTGTAACACTGGAATTTCTCTTAAATAGCGATGGCTATATCAACGGCTGTTGCTGTTGCTGTTGGGTGGAAAGCCAAGATCCATTTATCCCAAGTTCCTTCCTTCCCTTCTCTTCTTCCTTCTGATTATCCGCCCTTCCCCTCCCTCTCCCTCCCTCTCTATCTCTCTCCCTCCCTCACACACATACACACATCACACTCTCTCTCACACACACACACACACACACACACGCACGCACACACACAACACACACGGACACGCACGCACACACACACGCACGCACGCACGCACGCACGCACGCACACACACACACACACACGCACGCACACACGCACGCACACACACACACACACACACACACACACACACACACACACACACCCACTTATTCTCTCCCTCTCTTCCTCCCTCTGTCTCTATTTGTCTGCCCCCCCCCTCCTCTCTCTCTCCTCTCTCTCTCTCTCTCTCTCTCTCTCTCTCTCTCTCTCTCTCTCTCCGTATGCACGTGGGTACAGTATCTCCTTTTCTTCTTTTTTTCCTCAATTTTCATGGAATGCGATCTCTTCTCCAACTAGCTCAATTGGAATGAGAGGGTAATCTGTTGTTCACAGATCCGAAAGATATTATTGTCACTTTTGTCTCTTATCCGACAAGATTGTTTGCATCTGATTTTAAAGGCAATAGCGTATTGTGTCTGTTTTCTTCGCTGGGCATCGAATGGGCAATATGTCTTAATGTAAAGTTCTACACCAACGCCTCAGCCACTTCAAAGTTATTGCTCCCACTTCAATCGTTCTGGATCGAAATGCTTGAAAGTTGCTCTCTCTCTCTCTCTCTCTCTCTCTCTCTCTCTCTCTCTCTCTCTCTCTCTCTCTTCTCTCTCTCTCTCTCTGTCCTGTCTGTCTGTCTGTCTCTCTGTCTCCTGTCTCCTTATGGATGCACTGCATCCTTTTCATTTCCACATTTTTAATCAGAGTAATAATTATGTTCTCAATCCGGCTTAATATCAAGAGGGGGCACGAAAGGGAATCTTCATCCCACTCATTGATGTCTTCAGTCATCAAACCAATATTGTCATACACCCACATCAGTTCCATTTTCCTTCTTTTCTGCTGTTGGACAAGGTTGTTCTAAAACTGACTTAATCTCTGATAGTTTATAGTGTGGGTGTTCTTCCCTAAACATGTAAAAATAGCCTGTCTTTATCTTTTCCTCCCAATCTCCCTCGTCTGCACAAGTGTTAACATTCCTTGTCCGTTGAACAGCGCCTAGACTCCCTAGAAGAAAAAGAAGAAGAAGAAAGAAGAAGAAACATAGCGACACTGTGGAGTGAAGAGGATAAGGTGAGAGAGAGAGAGAGAGAGAGAGAGAGAGAGAGAGAGAGAGAGAGAGAGAGAGAGAGAGATGTGAGGAGTGAGAGAGAGAGAGAGAGTGTGTGGTGTGTGTGTGTGTGTGTGTGTGTGGTGTGGTGTGTGTGTGTGTGTGTGTGTGTGTGTAATGAATTTACTTTTTTTTTTTTTTAAAAGAAGCAACTCATTCTACTGCACACACAAACCAAATACCATACTAAAATTATAGAACATAGAAAGCTAGGGCATAAACGTCCTCCACTCTTTTTAAAAATCTTCCCAAAGAATCCACCTTTAAAGTTAAACCGATAAGATCATTCCGCTGTAGCTGGGAGCAGGAGCAGGAAGGGGGGTTTGGGCGAGGGGCGGGGGGACAAGGCACATCATGCCCAATGCAGTCAGGCGCCAGGCCAATGCACAAAAAGTCGGAGCAGGGAGTAAATCATCTCCCTGATCAAGTGGAGAGCGATCTATCCGCACATACATGATGACATTTTCCCCAGAGGATCCTTTCAGCAAGAACACAGTCTGGCAGGAAGTAGGAAAAACGATGCGCTGGATTGCACAATCTGCGCGACTGCCATAGAAATCAGAAGCGCTTGTTGCTTGCGGTCGTTCTAGGGGGTAAGAAAAGCTAGGGGGTAAGAGAGAGAGAGAGAGAGAGAGAGAGAGAGAGAGAGAGAGAGTTTCAGTTTCAGTTTCATCGTGAAGGCGTCAGTGCGTGCGGACTAGTCCATATACGCTACACCACATCTGCTTAGTTTTGAGACTACACTACGCATGATTTGAAACTGATGGATAAATTAATTAACAACAAAGATGTGACCGTTGAAGAAAAGGGTCTCGTGGCTTTCGACTCAGTGGATGTCTGACCCAGGCATTAGCCCAGACCTCGAGTGCCTACGTACCATTGTGTGTGTGTGTGTGTGTGTGTGTGTGTGTGTGTGTGTGTGTGTGTGTAGTGGATGGAGCATATGTTGTGTGTGTGTGTGTGTGTGTGTGTTGTGTGTGTGTGTGTGCGTGGTGCGTATGCGTGTGTGTGCGCGTGCAGGCATGTGTGCGCGTTGGTTTGTTTGTTTGGTTGTTTGTTGTTTGTTTTTTTTTTTGTGTGTGGTTGTGTGTGTGGGTGTGTGTGTGTGTGTGTGTGTTTGTGTTTGCGTGTGTGCCCCGCGCGTGTGAGCACAGTTGGAGAGAAGAGGAGAGAGGAGAGAGGAGGAGAGAGGAGAAAAAGAGAGAGACGAGGAGAGAGGGCGACAGGGAGAAGAGAGAGAGGCAGGGGGAGAGCGAGAGAGAGAAGAGTTGGGAGAGGAAGAGAGAGGAGCGAGCAGCGGAGTAGAGAGAGAGAGAGGGAGAGAGGAGGAGAGGAGAAAGAGCGACCAGGGAGACAGGGACAGGAGAGGACGCGAGACAACTGGCCGAGCCAGAAAGATACTCAGTTGTGAGATGGCCGAGGGATTTTCTTGCAGTTGTTCTTAGATTAACAACAAAAAATGAGAAAGAAGGGGAGATGAGAGAGAGGGAGGAAGGAAGGGAGAGAAAGAGGAAAAGATGAGTTGAAGAGCGAAGTGGAGAGGGGAGAGAGGAAAAGAGAAGGAGAGGGTGAGGGGAGAAAAGCGACGAGGAGGGGGCAAGGAAGGACAGAGCAAATTGAGCCAGCAGCGCGAGAATCTCTGAGAGAACGTGCCGGATTCTTGCAGTGTTATTAGATTACCAAAAAAAAAATGATGAGACGTGAGAGGAGGGAGAGGAGGCAGGGGAGGAAAGGCGAAAAAGAGAGAGGAGAGAAAGAGAGAGAGGAGAGCCTGTGATGTATAGTTCGTAAAAATAATGCAGTCCGGATTTCTTTGACTTCGAGGCCGCAATGTTATACATTGAAAACTGTCTCTGCGACATAAGCTTTGATCCCACTATCTATAAAAATCCGTCCCTCCACATCCCCTCCGTTGCTTTTTGTTGGGCGGTTGCTCTAAACTCTTTGCTTCGACTTTAACTCAGGAGATGCAAAGAAACACCGGGATCCTCACTGAACTACGATGGGCGTATCCTCAGACATCTGCCGTTGCCACAGAGATGATCCCCACTCCTCCCCCTCCCTCCCTCCCTCCCTCCCGCCTCCACTGTCTCCCATTACTGCCATCCCATACCTAACCTCCACAAACACATCTCCGTTCTCTGCTCTCCTGCGGACACCTCTCTCTCTTTGACTCTCTAGCCTATCTCTCTCTCTCGGCTCTCTCTCTCTCTCTCTCTCTCTTCTCTTTGGTTTATGTCTCTTTGGTATGTTCTCTTTGACTCTCTATCGCTCTCGTTGACTCTCTCTCTCTCTGTGTGTCCTCTCTCTGTCTCTCTCTCTCGGTCTCTCTGTCTCTGTCGGTGCTGTCGTCTGTCTGTCTGTCTCTCTCTCTCCTCTCTTTGGCTCCCTCGCTCCCCACCCTGTCCCTCCCCCTCTCTCCCTCAAAGCTCCTTGCTCCCAATTCACTCGCTCTGGATTGGAAATGCTTGAAATGAGTTTGCTCTCTCTCTCTCTCTCTCTCTTCTCTCTCTCTCTCTCTCTCTCTTCTCGGTTCCTCCATACTTGGCTCTCTTGATCTCTCCTTCTCTCTCCCCTCCCTCCTACTCTCCCTCCTCCATCTCTCTCATCCCTCTCTCTCTCTCTCCTCTCTCTCTCCTCTCTCTCCTCCCTCTCTCTCTCTCTCTCCCCTCTCTCTGTCCCTTCGTTCTTTCTTTCTCGTTGTGGGTGTACTGCTCTCTTACTGCAGGGGCATCCTTACATTGCCACATATTTTTAGACCAGAGTAAATCTTTGCTCAATCTGGCCCTCATAACTTAATATCAAGAGGACGGAGGGCACCACGGAAGGAAATCTTCCGTCTCACCTCCTTGATGTATTGATGTCTTCGTTCCATCAAACCAAGCATTGTGTGTAAGCGATAATACGCCCACATCAAATGTCATTTCCCTTCCTTCTTTTCTGCTGTTGGACAAGGCTGTTCCAAAACTGACTTTATATCTCTGGCATAGTATTGTGTCTGTGTTCTTCTTTCCTCTAAAACATTAGGCTGTCTTTATCTTTTATTTTCCTACCAAACTCCCTCGTCTACATAATTGTTACAGGTCTTTTGTCCGTACGTGGCCTAACAGCGCCTCCTAGACACCCCCCCCCCCCCCCACTCAAGGCCGGACACAACACACACACAACACACAAACACACACACCACACACAACACACAACACCACACACACCACACACACATTTTTTTTTTATTTTTTTTTTCACACAACACACAACCCCTTTCTCTCTATTTTTTTCCTTTTTTCGCTTCTCCCCCCTCGCTCTCTAATTCACTGTTCTGCATGGCCCTCTCCTGCTCTCTGCCCTGCTATTCACTCTCTATCCCCCCTCTCTCTCTAGCGTCTCTCCTCTCCTCCGGCTCTCTCTCTCGTCTCTCCCACGGCCCGCTCTCTATTTCTCTCTCTCTCGATTTATTTTAGTTTTTCGTTTCGCTGTTGTATGAGTCCTATCGTTCTGTTCTCCTTCTTCTGTTCTCCCTCCCCATCTCTAAGGAACGCTACCTAGGTTCTTCTCTTCTCCGTTTTGTACTGTTTGTCTGCCTGCCTGGCTGTCTGTCTGTCTGTCTGTCCTGATAGTCTGTCAGTCCGTCTGTCTGTCTGCCTGCCCGTCTGTCTGTTTGTCTACTTGTCCGTCTGTCTCGCAGTCCGGTCTTTCTCTCTCTGTGTTCGACAGGTCAAGTCTCGTCTTGTTAAAGTGTGTCTGTAAGTCTGTATGTCTGAATCTTCCCCTCATACCTCCCCCTCCCCTTGCCTCCCTCACGTCCTCTCTCTCTATCTGCTCTCTCTCTCTCTCTCTCTCTACACCCACACCACCACCACACAACAAACACCAACACACACATTTCTCTCTCACACATCACTCTACCCCCCCCCTCCCCCACTCCTCTCGACTCCTCCATTATCCTTCTATTTATAATTGCATTATCTGTCGGCTCTATCTCTGTTATCGGTGCGTCTACCCTTGCATGTCTGCCTGTCTGTCGGTCTATCCCTACCTCCGTCTGCATCTCTCAGTCTAGCCGAGATCTCTCTCTCTCGCTCTCTCCTCTCTCTATGTCTCGGAGCTCGCTCTACTCTGGTCTCTCTTCTACTGCTCTCCACCATCACCCTATAAGTTATCTAAGTTGTTATACCTCTCTCTATCTCTAGCTCTGCGTCTCTTCTCTCGTCTATCTCTTCGATCTCATATTGTCTAGCGGTCTCTCTATCGCCACAAATCACCCCTTAAGCGTCGCAGTGGTATTAACTCTCTCTCCTCTGTACATTTTCAAAACAGTTATTCCATTCAAAACATGATGTTGTTACTATGGTATGCACGTACACCCGTTCATCCTCAAAATTCGACTCGTGGTACCGGGCAGGCTGAAGTGGTGCTGTGTGTGTCATGTGTCGTGTTGTGTGTGTGGGTGTGTGTGGTAGTGTGGTGTGTGGGGGTGTGTGCCCTTATAGCTACTGCAGGATTTGTCATGTGGTTGTTATACCACGGTATTGTGTTCCGTTTGTTTTTGCCACCGACTGTTCTTTAGACATTGTAAGACCGTTTGTCTGCAGTTGCAATTAAGATTTGTGAGCTCGATTAGGTTCGCGTGTCTTCTCTCTATAGTTTCTCTCTCCTTCTCTCTCTCTCTCTCTCTCTCTCTATTTCAGTAATAAACATGTACAGTAAAACTTCATTCTAGTTGAATGTCAACACTCGCCTGGGAATAACGAAAACATTTAAAGGAAAAGTTACGAAAATTCGAACAAAGCAAAGATTCTTACATCAATCTATGCAGCTCGCATCTCTTAAAGGATTTGGCTGAATGATCTTAGATCGTCCGCGCACTCTTAAGCTTTCCTTTCTTCTCAGAGCATTCAACAGCAGTGTCATCTTCACCCCCCATCATCACGTCCGTGTTTCGCCGAGCGATAAGGTCTCCTACACCGTTTATTACGGCTCGTGCGTCCCCATAATATAATCTGGGGATCTGGTTACACAGCTTGTTGGAAAAGGATGGATCTGTTATTGCTCTTCTGCTTAATGTCTCTTTGCTCAGACAAGGATATTGGACACTAAAAGAAACAAAAGAATCTGTAGGAAAGGAGGGTGTGTGTGGGTGTGTGTGTGTGTGTGTGTGGTGTGGTGTGTGTGTGTGTGTGTGTGTGTGTGCGCGCGGGTGAGTGAGTGCGTACGTGCGAGCATGCGTGTGTGTTTGTGTTAGTGCGTGTGTGTGTGTGTGTGTGTGTGTGTGTGTGTGTGTGTATGTGTGTGTGTGTGTGTGTGTGTGTGTGCGCGTGTCTCAGAGAGAGAGAGAGGAGAGAGGAGAGAGAGAGAGGAGAGCGGAGAGAGAGAGAGAGGGAGCGAGAGAGAGAGAGAGAGGTGTGTGTGTGTGTGTGTGTGGTGGTGGGTGTGTGTGGTGTGTGTGTGTGTGTGTGTGTGTGCATGTGTGTGTGGTGTGTGGTGTGTGTGTGTGTGTGTGTGTGTGCATGGTGTGTGTGTGTGTGTGTGTGTATGTGTGTGTGTGGTGTGTGTGTGTGTGTGTGTGGTGTGTGTGTGTGTGTGTGAGAGTCTCAGAGAGAGAGGAGAGAGAGAGAGAGAGAGAGAGAGAGGAGAGAGAAGAGAGAGGAGAGTTTATGTGGGTAAGTTTGTGTGGCTGAGTTTATGTGGATGAAATATGTTTGTTTTCTTAAGAAGCAACTCATTTACCTGCAGAAAAAAAAAGGTAATAGTGTATTAAAATCGTGGGAAATTAAGATGCTCATTGAAACATAATCCGTTCTTTGAAATCCTCGAATAGCATCCTTTTTTCGGTTCAGTCGACAAGGTGACGTAGCTTTCACTCGCGACAGAGGAGGAGATAAATATATTTGATTCAGTACAGGCGGGGGCGTTGCAGTGAGTAAATTTTTCTCCTTGGTCAATCGCAGAGCGATCTATCAACAAAGAAATTGTGGCACCTTCCCCTCACCCCAAGAAACCCTCTCAGCTAGAACATACTGTCTGGCATGAACTGGGGGAAATGTTGCTCTGGACTGCACTATTGACGACTGTCATGGATGCCAGACGTGGGGCTGGGATGCTCGCAGCTTTTCTGGAAGATGAACAATGGGATGGGTGGAGGGGAAGAAGAAGAAGAAGAAGAAGAAGAGAGAGAAGGAGAGAGAGAGAGAGAGGAGAGAGAGAGAGAGAGAGAGAGGAGTAGAGAGAAGAGGAGGAGAGAGAGAGAGAGAGAGAGAGAGAGAGGATAGGTATAAGAGAGTAAAGGGAATTGGATAAACGCGCATCTACAATTACAGAGTTTGTTATTTAATCCCAATTTCTTTTTTTAGGCGCAAGTTTATAGAGCAAATGTCTCCTATGATATAAGCTTCTCAAACTACAAAATAAACAGTCATTCGTACACCTGGCTTTGTTTCTATTACATTGTTGTGTTGTTCCAAACCCTTTACCTCCACATTACCTTAGAAGAAATAAACATTGGAATTTTCCTGAGAAAATAAGGACTATATCAACAAACCATCTGCTGTTGGCTTTCCAGGGGGAAGATATGATCACTATGTCCTCCACCCCTCCTACCTCTTCCCCGCCCCTACTACCCAGTCCAGCCCTTTCTCATAAGTCCTCAGCTCCTTTCTCCCTGCAATCATCTCTCTCTCTCTCTCTCTCTCTCTCTCTCGCTCTCTCTCTCCTCTCTCTCCTCTCGCTCTCCTCTCTCTCTCTCTCTCTTTCCAATATATCTATGTATCAGTCTATATATCTGTTCTATTTCATTATCTATCTATTTGTCATATCTATCGATCGATCTATCTGTCTATTTATCTCTTTATCTATCTGCATATGCATGGTGTATGTGTGTGTGTGCGTGCGTGCGTGCGTGCGTGCGTGCGTGCGTGTGTGTGTGTGTGTGTATGATTTAGTTGTGTGTTTGCGTTCAGGAAGCAACGGTGGAATAGAATCATGGAACTTAAGATACACATAGAAACCGTTCCATTCTTTGAAATTTTCCAATAGCACCCTTTTCATGGTTCAGTCGACAAGGTCACGTGACTTTCACTCGCGACAGGGGAAGAGATAAATGACAGGGGATCCACTGCAGGCGGGTATTGCGATGGGTAAATTACCCCCCTTGGTCAATTGCAGAGCGATCTATCGGCAAAGAAATTGTGACA
>JADBJO010002232.1:112500-115000 GCA_016801955.1 Conus betulinus
TTTCTCCCCATGAGATCCCTTGGCTGGAAACTCTGTCTGGAATGAAGCTAGGGAAAACGCCGCTCTGGACCTGCGCAATTTATGACTCTAATGGAAGACAGAAAGAAGCACAGCTGGTCTGGGAGTTGAAAAAAAACAACGTGTGTTGTGTGTGTGGTGGTGTGTGGAGAGAGAGAGAGAGGCGAGAGAGACGAGATAGATAGGGCGGGGAGGGGGAAGAGAGTTATAGAGAAGAGAAAGAAAGAAAGGAAAGAAAGAGAAGAGGAGAGAGCAGGGGGAGAGAGAAGAGATGCGAAGAGAGAGAGAGAGAGAGAGAGAAGGAGGGGGAAGACCGAAGAGAGAGAGAGAGAGTATTCACTATATTCTACAAATGTTGTTCTGTATGTTCATAGCTTTATTATGTTGCTGCAGTTTTATTTAGCAAACGTCGCCTCTCATGAGAGAGAGAGAGAGAGAGAGAGAGAGAGAGAGAGAGATAGAGAGAGCGAGAGGAGAGAGATGAAGGAGAGAGAAGAAGAGAGAGAGAGAAGAGAACATTTTCACACATATTGTTCTTTATTTTTTGACCATCTTTATTTGTTTAAAGCATTTTAATCTAGCAAATGTTGTCTCTCGTGAGACAAGGTTCCCGAACTACAAAAACCAACATTCTTTCTTAATATTAGCATTTGGTATTGTTTTCCTCCTTTTTACTTTGGAAAAGATAAACATCGAAGTTTCTGTTCATATCAGCAGCCATTTCAAACAGACATCTGCCATTGCCATTCCTGTGGGATGGACAAAGAGGAGACGATTTCCTCTATCTCTCTCTCTTCTCTCTCTCTCTCTCTCTCTCTCTCTCTCTCTCTCTTCTCTCTCTCTTTCTCTCTCTCTCTTGTCTCTCTCTCTGTCTCTCTCTTGTGTCTCTCAGTCTCTCTGTCTCTCTCATCTCTCGTGCTGGTAAATCCGCTATATCCTCTGGATATTCGTCCTTCGACCCATACAGCCTCTTCTTCATCTCCTGTAATCTTATAAGAGGGAATCCCCTCCCACACACCCAATGTCTATGATCAATAAAGCCATGATGACAAGATACCCACATCAGTTCCCTTTTTCGTTCTTTCTTCTACCAGATAGGATTGCTCATCACTGAGTTTTAACGCTGATAGCTTATTGTGTGAGCTCTCCTCCCTAAGCCATTGAGTGATAGCTTGTCTTGTTTTGAATTTCCGCCAGAACGCCCCCATCCAATTAAGTGTTAGTTACCCTCAATCCCCAATTTACCCTCCAATCTATTCTATTACCCTCCAATCTGTTCGTTCTAGCTCCTGCGGCAGAAACGGTGCCTCTCTCCCTCTCTCTCTCGCTCTCTCTCTCTCTCTCTCTCTCTCTCTCTCTCTCTCTCTCTCTCTCCAATAATATAATATATCATTGGATTTGAATTCACACTTAAAATATATAACAACAAGGTTCAGATTTCATGGTACATAGCTTTAGATACAGAACTGTCAACAGAAGTGTTTTAACTTGTCCAATGTGTGAAGAAGCAGAGGAAAACGAGGTACTTTTTATTTGCT
The DNA here is from genome assembly GCA_016801955.1 of Conus betulinus. NCBI lineage: Eukaryota > Metazoa > Mollusca > Gastropoda > Neogastropoda > Conidae > Conus > Conus betulinus. The sequence continues at coordinate 114,057 of JADBJO010002232.1, forward strand.
GTCCAGCACTTAGACATATTCGCCAAAGCCATATAAAAACGTACGTATTATCGAAACCCTCTTTGTTTAAACTCAGTTTACTAATGTCCTCACCAAAGTCTCACGACGTGCAAATTTTTCAACTATTTCTATCTAAGGCATTTACGATTAGAGAATTAGTAACGTCTTAGGAATATAAATTCTTTGCCTTTGTCCCTATTCTGTTTCTGTCTCTATGCATTGTTATTGGTACTTGCTGGGATTTATTTTCTGTATGAAATTGTGCCCACTTATGTTTTTGATAGATTGCTTATGTGATATTCACACCACCCTCCACAAGGGGCTTTGGCCTATTGCGAATAAACTCATCCGAACTCTCTTCTCTCTCTCTCTCTCTCTCTCTCTCTCTCTCTCTCTCTCTCTCCATCTCTCTCTCTCTCTCATCTCTCTCTCTCTCTCTCCTCTCTCTCTCTCTCTCTCTCTCTCCTCTCTCTCTCACGCACATCATCCTTTCTCATGTTCCTTTGGTTTAGTGATAAGATGCAAACGTAAATAAAATTGTATATATCACTTACGTGTTACGGAACATTAAATCTGGATTCTGAGCCTGGTAATTGTCTAAGCTAACATTATTCATCCACACCAATTCTGTGCTCTTATTTGACAAGGATAATATACAACTAATTTTAAAATTCGTGGGCCCACTTTTCTTTTTCTGCTTTTTTTCTCCAGAGCACTGATCACCGTACGTATTTATGTTGTAACTGCTTTTGTTGTTGTTGTTGTTGTTGTGTGTTGTTATTGTTATTGTTGTTATTTGTTGTTGTTGTTGTTGTTATTGTTGATGATGATGATGATGAAGATGATAATAATGGTGAGTTTGTTGCTGATGTTGTTATTGGTGGTTTTTGTCGTTGATGGTGTTACTGTTATTTATGTTGCAATGGAAAAAAAAGAAAACACCA
>JADBJO010002232.1:120000-122500 GCA_016801955.1 Conus betulinus
TTGAATTCATCTGACTGTCAGCTTAATCAAGTCCTGTCATACTAGGTATTCATTCACACGGGACTGTTGATTTATTTCTTTGCCTATTCGCAAGATTATCTGGCAAGCCTTTGAACCAACTTGGAATTGAAAAAAACAAGACGACAAAACAAAACAAAACAAAACAAAAACCCACTGTGGTGAAAACATGGAACGTGGCCCATTAAAGTCGTGTACAAATGAGTATAAATGCATGGAATTTCAGTGCAAATCATAGGCAGATCCAGATTGAAGAACGGATCCAGAACTCGAAAGCAAAAGTGCGCGAAAAAATCCTGCTTCAGTTTAAGGGAACTTGGTTAAAAGGATTGCATCTGGTTCTAAAGCACGGCCATTAACTGTTTGGTTTTGAATCTACAATGAGTTCCCAAACATTAGACGCAGAGTCAATCCGATCTTGATAGGGGTCTGCGCTAGCCTGAATTTCCTGTGTGTTTTTTTTGTCCTGATTCTTGTTGTAAGATATATTAAACTGTTAGGATCAAAAGCCGCTGAGAAAACTGCAGAACCTTGGAGATCGACGAAGACCAAGAAAAAAAAGTAATAACATAGAAACAAAATTAAAGCATAATAATGATATATACATATTCAATGAAATGCCTCCCTTTTGTTCGTGAAACTACCAGCGGTTTCTTACTAAGAGACCAGCCTGCTGACAAAAACAAACAAACAAACCAACAAACAACAAACAAAAAACCCAAAGACAGACTTATCCTTCCGTACGTTATCTCCTCTTCTTCTCTTTCTTTCTTTTTTTTTAAAGACAATTCCATTAACTCTACCCCATCTGCCTTTTCCGACCCTCTCCTCTCTAAAGGGAACCGACGGACATCAGGTGCACTAGGCACAGCATTATGAATAATTGTCGACCTAGTTTCAATGTAATGGACCAATCCGAAGCGAAATTATCAACTTGTAGTTGGTTAATCAGAGTGCGAGAACACGAAGTGAAAGAGAGAGAGAAGAGAGAGAGGAGAGAGAGAGAGAGAGAGAGGAGAGAGAGAGAAATAGAGAGAGAGAGGGGGGGGGGCAGGAGATGCACACAAGAAGATGCGCACACGTGTACGTGCGCTTGGCAACACGCATGAAAATAGAGATATACACACATGCATACAGGCACACATAACCACACACACAACACACACGCTGCGCGCGCGCGCGCGCGCGCGCGCGGTCGCGCGCGCGTACACACACACACACAACACACACACACACACACACACACACACACACACACACACACACACACACACATACACACACACACACACACGTACACACGCACGCCCCCCCCCCCCCCCCCCCACACACACACACACACAAAACACACACAAAGGTATGCACCCATGTACGCTCTCGCACACTTACTTGCATAAAGTTAATAGGCAGATTACTGTCACATAAGAACATTAAAGTCCCTTAGCAATAAACTGCAGACAAAACCACAATAGCAATATAGGGGAAAGGGGGGGGGGGGGTGGAGAGAAGGGGGGGAAAGGAAAAGAAAGACGAAAAAAGAAAGGACAAAGAAAGTCATGAAAAATTAAAAATCTGTAAAATGCCTACATTTCCTCAGGGCAAAATTGGTAGTGATTTCCCCCTAAACTATTAGCGCTATATGGAGAAGCGAAGACAGACCTCTCTCTCTCTCTCTCTCTCTCTCTCTCTCTCAAGAAAGATTATTATCAAGCCCTGCTCCCCCGTCCCCACCCTGCCCATGTTCCCTTCCTCTTTGTCTCGACCACTCTGCCCCCATTCTCTTCCCGCATCCGACACTCTCTCTTGCGCGGTCGAGAGAACGTTCGAATACTTGTACCACACTACCCACTTACCCCACTCTACCCCAACCTCCACCCCATCACACCCCACCCCCCCCCCCCCCCCCCCCCCCCCCCTCCCTTTTCAAGACGATAGATCGTTACCAGTTGGAATCGTAGACTAGTCTGGTAGCGTTGGTTTTGATGAAATATAGAGATAGATAGATAGATAGATAGATAGATAGATAGATAAAATGAATATTACTTAAAAGCCTAATATGATTTTAAAAAGTGTTCGACACCTTGGGAGCAACATCTGTTAAAATCAAGTATTAAAAGGAATACTAAAAAATCATCTACAATACTGTTTCGAGCGTAGCTCTCTTCAGGATGATGTTTGGGTTGGTATAAACAACTGCGGGCACAAATGGAAATCGTTGTTAGTGAACACACCCCGAACAACAACTTGAAAAAAAACAACAAACAAACAAACAAAAAAAAAACGTGAAACCAACTTGCACGTGAAAACAGTGACAACTGGGCCTACACGCTATATAACATCGGCGGTAGGCGACCCAAACATCACCCTGAAGAGAGCCCACGCTCGAAACAATATTGTAGATCTATCACTATATATATATATATATATATATATATATATATATATAGAGAGAGAGAGAGAGAGAGAGAGAGAGAGAGAGAGA
>JADBJO010002232.1:132500-135000 GCA_016801955.1 Conus betulinus
AAACTGGTAGCACAGACATTTTGCAGTCTGACCATAGTACTATCTTTGGTCTGACTGAGGTGTGTCGCTGCCAGTACACACAGGCTACACTCCGGTTTTTCATTTCTTCAGCAACATGCTTGCTCACTAATCTCCGTACATACTGGACCTCCCGTACTATTAGAAAATGTGGTCTCCTTGTCAAAAACACCTGACGATCCCAGAGTAAGATCCTCCAATCGCTTGGAGAACTTTCTCTATCCAACAGTATTGAAGTCCCTACTTTCCAGTCGGCAAGATAAGTCTACGTCACCTGCTTTCAAAGTACAACTGGAAAGTTTACTTCGGTTTCAAGCAAGTATCTTAAGCCATGTAGTTTCCCCACACTTGTATGCCCAGTATGACTTACTTAGAGAGACCTCAGACTCATTGACAGAGGATGGAGTGACACTAGCAGACTGGCTGAGGACCGTGCACAGTGGAGCGCCTTGACTGCCTCATGCGTCACAAGACGTGGGAGCAACTAAGTGTAAGTAATGAAAGATTTGGAATGAAAGAATGAAGAGAGTGGGCAATACGTTTAGTAGCTTGTCACTGTAATCTTTCCACTATCCCTGTCAATACTCCATATTCACAAATATGTTCCATCTGGGTCTGTTGCTTTTGTCTGCCTACAAACGATTATGCGCCGACTACTAAACCGATTTTAAACGAAATTTAGTTGCCTGGGGACAGAGCTACACAATTGTGGTTCGGACTCGAAAACAAAAAATATGAGAACGAAAGAGTTTATTATTCATTTGTTTATTCATATCTTTCATTCTTTCCTTCCTTCCTTCCTTCCTTCCTTCCTTCCTCCTTTTATCAATTGAGTAATTAACTTTTTAATTTGTTTTGTATATGTGTGAATTCATCATTTTGACGTGGCTTAACCTTGCCAGATAGGACATACTAAACCATTTCTAATAAAGTAAAAGAGTGAAAAATAATGCATCAGTCTTAATGAACAAGCTTCCAGGCTTATCTGATGTACTGACTTTTGCGACTTGCATGACGGGATTTAGAATATCACCCGGATCATTGTAAAAAAAAAAATAAAAAACATTCCGGAGACAAGGTGTGTGTGTGTGTGTGTGTGTGTGTGTGTGTGTGTGTGTGTGTGTGTGTGTGTGTGTGTGTGTGTGTGTGTGTGTTTGCTTGCTTGCCTGCATGCATGCGTGCGTGCATGCAAGCGCGTGCGTGTGTTTATAGATGTGCGTGCGTGCGTGCTCGTGTGCGTGCATGCGTATATTTTTGATTGTGTGTGCGTGCCAGTGTGTATGCATGTGTGCATTCGCGCGCGTGCTTCAGAGTGTGTGTGTGTGTGGGGGGGGGGGGGGTGCGTGCGTGCGTGCATGCGTGCGTGCGTGCGTGCGCGCGCGCGCGCGTGTGTGTGTGTGTGTGTGTGTGTGACTGTGTGTGTATGTAGAAATTAGATCACTATCTCCTCAGTCACTGTTCGATAGGAGATGGAGGGAGCTAGGTGAAAAAAAAGGGGGGGGGGGGGGGTAAAGGTAGAGGTCTGCAATAAACACTTAAGTGTTGCTAAGACAATGCGAATTCAGTGAGTGAGAAACAACACAACAACAACAACAACAACAACGGAAACTTTACGGTTTCTATAGTAGGCATGGACATCTACTTATTGAGACGAATGCGATACATTGGTGAGTGGGTGTGCATGTGATAGAAGATGAATTGCTATTCAGTGACACAAAGGCCTCGGAGTTGATTGAAGTGAGGCCGGCTAGTTGATCTATGGTAATATCCTCGCTCTCCCTCACGCACTTGTAGTTATAGCTATTATCAGCAGTAACTGTAGTGGTAGTAGTAGTGGTGGTGATGGTGGTGATGGAGGTGATAGTAGGAGTAGTAGTAGTAGTAGTAGTAGTAGTAGTAGTAGTAGTAGCAGCAGCAGCAGCAGTAGTAGCGGTCGCAGCAGCAGCAGCAGCAGCTGTGTCGTCATAGTAGTAGCTGTAGCAGTTGTTGGTGTTGTTGTGTTGCTGTTGTTGTGTTACTATTAAGCTCTTGTGGATCGTTCCCCCCTCCCTAACTCCATTCTATCCCCCCCCCCCCCCCCCACCCCCCCCACCCAAACCAAACCCCATCCTTGTCATTCTGTTCTCCACCTCCCCTTTCGGCTCCAAAGAAGAGAGGCCGACCCACATTTGACTGATCAGAGGAAGAAAATATTATCCTCTGTCCTAACTATCCCGGCGGGACCCATTTTGTGCTTCATCGACTTCGTCTCGCCGATGTTTGCTTTGACTGCGGGTGAAATATCTCTTGTCGTCTCCTCTGAATTAGACCTCTCTCTCTCTCTCTCTCTCTCTCTCTCCTCTCTCTCTCTCTCTCTCTCTCTCTCTCTCTCTCTCTCTCTCTCTCTCTCTCTCTCTCTCTCCTCTCTCATACACATGGAAGGGTTCATTTACTCTCAGCCAAATTAATCATCAAATTTGTCTGGTCACATTTTTTTTCCTAC
>JADBJO010002232.1:140000-142500 GCA_016801955.1 Conus betulinus
TGATATATGACTAAATTACTACATGTCACTTGCACACTTTGATGTTCACCGCGTCATATAGTGTGTTTATGTATGCAGCATTATATTCCTGTGTGTGTGTGTGTGTGTGTGTGTGTGTGTGTGTGTGTGTGTGTGTGTGTGTGTGTGTGTGTGTGTGTGTGTGTGTGTGTGTGTGTGTGTGTGTGTGTGTGTGTGCGCGCGCGCGCGCGCGCGTGTATGTGTGTGTGTGATCTGCTTATACTTTTTAGGTGTTGAATTATTAACACTTGTAAAGCGCCCTGTAGCCTACGCTGTTAGGATGGGCGCTATAGAAATTGTCCTCATTAGTAGTAGTAGTAGTAGTAGTAGTAGTAGTAGTAGTAGTATTAGTGGTACTATTCATTATTATCATCATCATCATCATCATCATCATCATCATCATCATCATCATCATTATTATTATTATTATTAATGATAATAATAATAATAATAATATAAATAATAATAATATTAATATAACAGTCCTACTGTCCCATCATTATCCTGTAAACATTTCAAGGTTACCGTAAGCTCAGGGCTTTAACCTTTACGCGGTGACGTTTTTGACTACACAAACCCGATCATGCGGGTCGCTTAAGACCCACACATATTTTAGAGGCTTTCTCTATTGCTTATCCCTATTCAGTTCGCGTGGGTCTTGCAAGACCCACACCTGATAAAGAGCGGTTCAGCAACTTATTCCTCACCCGATGGCGTGGGTCATGTGCGACCCATTATTATTTTTTTCCCCCCTGGGGAACCGCGACTAAATACGCTCATAATTGATTGCGCCCATCCGTGAAATTTTTGTGACCAGAGGCTGTTAAGATCGTCGACAAATCTCCTAAGATTTCGTGAGCATAACTCTATCCGTTCATAAAATATTATGTTTTTATTGAGTCACTGGGTCATGGAAGACCCAGGAAGCACGGTGACGGTTAGAGAGATAGACGGGAATGCTGAAGAAAAAAAAAAGTTGACAATGAAACACAGGAAATTCTTTCATCCGTTTTCTACTATATCAATCTGACTGACAGGATGCCACGAATTAAGCACCGATATTACTCCGTTTCTCCACGCCTTACACTAAATGAAACAGCTCTCTCTCTCTCTCTCTCCTCTCTCTCTCTCTCTCTCTCTCTCTCTCTCTCTCTCTCTCTCTCTCTCTCTCTCTCTCTCTCTCTCTCTCACACACACACACACAAAAAGAACAACAATAACAGAACTCCTCCCCGTGTTTAACGATCTGTTCTCCTTATCTTAAAGAGATTATCGCATCTGGCATTTTCAGCAAGGAGAAGACCTCTGAAGCTCTGTAAATACATACACAGACCCTGCAACACAGCAAACTATAGGGGGTAAGCAATCATATTCCTCCCCCTCCGCACATACGTGTCCATCAACCTCATACCATTAAAAACAAAACCCGAGGGTGTCTGGTACTTGTAAACATGGAAAAAAAAAAAAGTATCGTGTAAGCCTTTTTCTCAACACACAATCTGCTGGACTGGAGCTTGCTAGAGAGCATTGTGCTTCAGTTTTCAACCTCAATCCTTAACATTTTGTGAGACTCCTGGTCTGCTGAGAGTATTCGACAAATGGGAACAAAAATATCGCATCAGGACCTTTAAACCACTTCTGCAATCTGATAAACAAACGCGGGCGCGCGCACGCGCGCTTTCGCGCGCACACACACACACACACACACACACACACACACACACACACACGCAACGCACGCACGGCACGCACGTCACACACACACACACACACACACACACACACACACCAAACATGCACACACAACACACACACACACACACACACACACACACTCACACACACACACACACACACACACCCACACACACAACACACACACAATCACACACACACACACATCACACACACAACACCACACACACGCACGCACGCAAACGCACACACACACAACACACACCACACACACACACACACACACCACACCACACAACACACACGCACACACACAACCCAGGCACGCACGCATGCACGCTGAGAGGAGAGAGAAGAGAGGAGAGAGAGAGAGAGAGATTAGAGAGAGAGAGGGAGAGAGAGAGGAGACAGACAAGCAGACGGACAGACCGACAACAGACAGACTGAGACCAGACAGACAGAAAGACACAAGAGACTGAGACACAACACAAACACACACCACACACACACACAACACACACCACACACACACACACCCACAGCACACACACAACACACACACACACAGACAGCGATGCGCGCGCGCGTCAAACATTTGCCACCGACAAGCGAGGTATGAATAAAGACTATTTGTGTAATTTGAAAAAAAAAGAAAAAAAAAACAACCGAAAAAGCTACTTACTCCCGCTTTTCATAAAAAGATTCTAACCAAACTGACTGAAAAGACTGACCTCCCTTAACTTTAACTAATAGTCACAGTGTGATATTGTCCGGTAAAGCTCTCATT